>PVLA01004265.1:0-183048 GCA_004027455.1 Hydrochoerus hydrochaeris | reverse complement strand
ATTCCTGCCAGGGAACAGGAAGTGCAAGGCCAGGTGGAGACATGATACCTTGTTCAGGATCAGGCTGAGGTCCAGTGTGACTGGAGGTGATGGCTGAAGGACAGGAGTGTCAGTGTCAGGGTGTAAAGCGTAGCCGGGCTCAGTCACAAGGGTAGGGTCCCTGGACTCTGATAGAGCTCATGAAGCCACTGGGAGTTTGCTCAGGGAGGTCTGAGCTGACTGCTGTCACAGTGCTCACTCTGGAGCTGCTGTGGGACTGAGTGATGGTGTGAAGCTGAGTCAAGGAGCAGCCTTTGTCACTCTCTCTCTGCTGCAGAGCCCTGAGCACGAAGACCTCCAGGAAGTGACCTACAGTCAGGTGCAGCCCTCTAGAAGAAGATGTGGCAAAGTCTCCCTTGCTAGCCCCACATCAAGGCCATTCCAGAACCTGAGGGTGACACCCACAGGAGAGGACAGGCTCAGCAACAGGCAGGTGAGTCTCATCACCTGCAGGTCCCCAGATTTTCTCACACTGCACCCACATTGCCATCCCTATTCTCTCCCTCCAGGAAGCTGACTCTGACAGTCCCCAGGGAGTGACCTACACCCAGCTGAACAGCTTCAACATGAGACGGGAGCCAACTGCAGTCCGTTCCTCCCAGGAAGAGGAGCACACAGCTGTGCCCAGTGTGTATGCCCAGCTGGCCACCCACCAGCACAGGAGAGATCTCAGACTCCACAGTGCAAGTACTGAGATATGACCGTGGGTTGAAGCAACCTCATGGACACTCAGGTTGTGAACAGCAGCTCCCTGGACCCCTGGCATGGACAGCCCGGGGCTCCTGTGATATTTTAAAATAGCTTGATTCTGCAGTGAGTCATGGTTAATGTAGCATGTCTGGGGTATATAAAAACTGCATTTTCTAAATAATGATTGTGTAAGTAGAAACTCTAGACCTAGTGCAAAATGTATGGTAATGAAAAACAGCACATGAAAACCAATGAAATGCAAGAGACAAAGGACTTTTAATGTAACTCAAAGCCATAAATAAAAATTCTAAAACAGAAAAATGTCTGAAAATAAATCAACAATTCAAGTTCGCATCACAAGAAAGAAAGAGCAAATGAGGTTTTGAAAGTGGTAGAAAGAAGAAATAAGAAAGAAGAGCTTCTGCACTTCAGGCTCTGGAGCTAACAAAACTCGGGATGAGTGGGGCTGCGAGTTTTGTGTTCTCCACATGTTTGTGGTGTGAAGAGGAGAAGTGTTCCTGGCGTCACAGAGGTCTCTTGGAAGGCAGAAGAGACTGAGAGCTTTTCCTGCAGCAAACAGAAAGGTCCACTGCCTGTGGCAGGGACATCTCAGCAGTGGCCTGGTGAGACACAAAGGCTGTGAAGTAGGGAGCCTGGGACAGGGCTCAGGAAGGGTTAGGCTCCTCCTGTGCTCACCAGGGAGGGGACAGAACAGCAGCCTGAGGGTGCCTGTCCAGTAGGAGCAGTGCAGTCAACAGCACATCAGCATTTCCCAGGGCAGAGGCCTCTGGCATTTTAACATGATTGTACATGGAACCACTTTAGAGTACTCATTTGGCCTTTTCTTACTTATTATTGTGTTTGAAATCATGGGCATGTTTCGGGTTTTATTTAGCACTGCCACATCTTGAATTCTGTGTGGAGTCTGGAGGGGATTATATTCTTTCTAGCCCACGGGCTTTTGTAGAATGGAAGCGGAGGCTGATGTTCATCTTTCTGCAGAGAATGCAGAGGTGGAGACCAAGGACAGAAGCCACACAGGAGGTCAGAGCTCCCCAGAAACCCTCAGATTCCAGGCCCTGCCCACAACTCCTTCATTGCCTCCTGAACCCCCAACCCCTCTTCCCTGCCACTCAGTCCTAAGGCAGGAGGGGAACCCGGGCAAGGGAAGAGCAGGGCCATGCTGGGAGGAGAACTGGTCTGGGCAGGTGACAGCCACCACAGGGATGAGCAGAAATGCTTCTCCTCACAGGTGTGAGAGAGCAGGGATCCCCTCCTGCATGGCCTTGGCCAATTCATACCCTTGCTGTGCTGTGTGGTGTGAGAGCTGGGGAGTCTTGGAAAGACAAACCCCGTGTTCTGTTTCCCTCCTACCCTGCTACCCTGTGTGCTACTGTGATAGACTGGAAGATGGTGCTTCTATTTTAAACATTGGGAGGAGCTTCCACCCCTTCCCCACCGTGGCTGTAATTACTTACACTCCAGCCAACAGAACAGAGTTTCTCCTCTCCCCACAGCCTTGCTGGAATTTTCTTGTCTTTTTGATCATAGATATTCTAATGATTTAAGGTGATTCCTCGGTGTGGGGTTCATTTTCATTTCCCTAATGAAGGGCAGTTCTGGGTAACTTGTAGCTGTGGACCATCCATATGTCTTGGGTGTTTGTTTTGTTTTGTTTTGTTTTGTTTGTGCCAGGACCTTGTACTCCTAGGCCTGCTCTTGTGCCCTGAGCTGTATCCCCTGTCCTTCTCTTGGTTTGAAAAATGTCTTCACATAAGGTAATGCATACTTCACATAAGGTAATGCATACTTCGAAGGGGTTTGTACTGAGCCTGTGGGTCACTTTTGGTAGTGTGGGAATTGTGGCAGTGTTAATTCTCCCAACTCATAAATACAGAATGTCAGTCTGCACATTTGTGTCCTCCTGATAAAGATTACTTTCAGAAGATCTGTCCTTTCTTGGTTAATATATTCCTAGGCATATTTTTGTAGCTATTGCAAGTAAAATTGTTCTTTTGATTTTCTTTCCCATTATCATGCTACCAGAACAAAGAAGCACCACTTAGTTTTATATGTTAACTTTATAACCTGCAACATACTATTTGTTCCAATAGTTTTTTTTTTTTCTGTAGCATCTTTAGGGTCTCGTAGATATAAGATCACATCTGCAAAGCAGACCATTTCACTTCCTCTTTTTAGCTTCAGTGCCTGTATTCATTTTTCTTCCCTGACTCTGCTAGGACCTCCAGGACCATGCTGAATAGAAGCGGTGAGTAGACATCCTTGTCTTGTATTGGGTTTCAGATGAAAACCTTTCAACTTTTCCTCACTCAGAGTGATGTTAGCTGTGGGCTTATCATGTGTGGGAATTATGATACTGAAGCATTGAGAAGCCATGCTGGGTTCGGGAGGAGCACATCAGGAAGCCAGTTTGCCCTTCAGTATGCCACACAAACTGCGGGGCCAGCAAGAATTCAGAGCGCCCTCCTCATGAGCTGACCAGCGAGCGCCTGGACTTAGAATGAATAACTCATCCTGAACCCCAGTAAACTGGTTCGGAGGACAGGCTGAGTTGATAGCAACTGAAGTACAAATCCACTAAAGTCTTGTACTGTTTGATCGTCTTTGCAGGACTAAAGCCAGAAGTCTGAGCATCTACTAGGAGGATGACAGTATGCAATGTAGCAAATATGGGGCATTTCCTTCTGTCTTGTTTTTGGAATCCAATATTATTCTCACTGTTTTGTTCTGTTTTGTTCTAATTCATTATTATGTTTTATTGCATGTTTTGTTTTATTTGATTTTACTATGTCTGATGGAATGGACAACCATTGCGAAGATATTAAGATGTATTATGGTAGCCACTGTTGACTTCCTATTATCCTGCTTTGAAGTTCTGTACCACTTTCACTGCTTTGTTTTGTTCTGTTGGGTTTTATTCTCTTGAAAAAAAAGACACTGAAGTGTTTACTTCTGTCTCTCTATCAAAGCACACAACTCAAATATAAAACCAAATATGAGCCCAGATACAGGACACTCCAGTATTCTTAATAGTGATATAAACATAGCTTCTCATTTTCATATCTATCAATGTATGTTGGTTACTCAAAATACTAGGTTTCACTGTGATGTTTTCTTACAGCCTGCAGTATTCCTTGATTGTACATATCTCATCACACTATCATGTTCTCCTCCATTTCAATCCCTTTCTTTTCCTCCAACAACTTCCCTTTAACTTTTGTGCAATCTTTTATTTTCCCCTTTGATTCCACATATGAAAGAGAACGTGTGATTCTTTGCTGTTTCAGTCTGGCTTATTTCACTTAGCATGGTGATCACTATTTCCATTTGTTTTCATGGCCATGACATGATTTTGTTCTCATTTATAGCTTAATACTTAAGTCTGTTAAAATCACTTTTAACTTTAGTTTAATCATTTAAGGGCAGAACTGGGTATGGAGTACAGTGAGAGAGCACTTGCTCAACATATATGAGTCCCTGAGTTTGATTCCCAGTATTAAACACATGTAAATCATAAGGAGAGGTTTATTAGTAACTTAGCCACAAAGGTGTGTCCATGAACACACAATAATGAAAGAGTTATAAATCGTGACACTGGTAACATAAAGTATGGGGAGGAAGGGCCGGGGTTTAGCTCAGCCACATAAGTGCCTGCTTTCTAAGTGCAAGATCGAGACTTCAAACCTCAGAAAAAATCAAAAATAAAACAAAATAATAAAATAAAATAAGTGTGTGGCCCCGAGATTCTGCCTCATCCCCTTGTGTAATTCCCCTGTTGCAAGGGTCTCATTTATTGTGAAAGGAAGGCTTACCTGAGACTTTGTATTTAGTTGTGATTACTGATTGCCTGATTTTAAACTCTTGTCTTCTGGGATTTCTTAAATAAAAGATTTCTTAAATAAAAAAAAATTATAGGAAAGAGAAGTGACATAGAGAGTTTTCCTATGTACCTGAATTTAAATTGCTATTATGTTACACTAGACTAGACTAATGTAAGTATAGCATGCCTCATGTTGACCATAAAGAAAATATCTACAGAAGATCCACTGTGGAAAAAGAAAAGAATGTAAAGATGTCAACACAAAAAATCAACAAATCATACAAGCATAAGGCAAGAGAAGAAAAGACAGACCAAAGAACAAGACAGAAAATAACTAATAAACTAGCATGAGTGAGCTCTCAGCTATCACTAATTATTCTTGACACAAAGGGCTCAAATTCTTCAGTCAAGTAACCCAGAGGGCCTGGATAAACACAAATAAAAATGCAATTATATACTGTCTACATAGGGCTCAGTATGATTTATATGTGTTTGATAATTGTCTGTTTTTGCTGCTGTTTTTGAAATTGGGTTTTGCTGTTGCTCAGTGCAGCCTGGAAATCCTGGGTTCAAGCCATTCTCCAACCTCAGGTTCACACAGAATTTGTACTGTAGACTCACCCACCATAGCCAGCTCCAGACTTGCTTTAGTCCTAAGCACACACTTTCTTAGGGTGACAGGTGCAGAAGTATATTCTGTGCAAATCTACTGAGAGTTGGGGTGACCATGTTTACACCACATGAAGAGAACCTGTCACAAAAGACAAAGTAGATTGTTATATAATGATATACAGCTCAATCCTTTAGCAAGGAGCATTTATGAAGACACATGAGTTTAACACAAAGCACCAACATACACAAGACCAAGACTGACAGATTCTAAGAGAGAAAAAGGAAGAAATACAATACAACTAGGAGATGTACGTATGCCACTTTAACGTTAGATGGAACATTCAAACAGAAAATCAGAAGAAAGCAGTGGTTACAAACAACACCATAGACCACATGGACCTAACAGTCACCTGAAAATAATCAAACCAACAGATCACATTACAGTTTATGTCTTGAGGTCCTCCCAAAGCCTCATGTGCTCAGAGGCAAAGATCACCACGCTGTGCAGATAGAAGGGGTGAGGAAGGGAAGGTGACCTCCTAAGGAGGCTCTGATGGTAAAGGTAGGGCCCTTGGTCAAACTCTCCTGGATGGTACCAGCTCAGGAAAACACCAAGTCTATTTGCTGCTATGTCCAGGCCCTCTGAGAGAGAAAGACAGACTAGATAGGCAGTGAACAAGGCAGAAGATATCCCCATTATTGTCTGAAAAATCACTGAAAGCTTACCACCCACCATGAGGAAATGAGAGCCTGGCACCTAGAGAAGGCACTTCCCCTTTCTATCAGGCTGCTCACAGGACAACTCTGTGAAACACAGAACTAGGCCTGGGGTGGCCCTCCCTATGTGTCTGTCCCTGCTGCCTTGCACCATGGTCTCATTCACCTGCACAGCACAGGAAAGTGGATGCAGACACCATGACCCACACCTTCACAGCCCTGCTGTGCCTGGGTGAGAGGAGAGGAGGAGAAAGAACAGTCTGATCTAGGAGGGAGCCTGCCCCACTCCCAGGCCCTGGTTCATCAGGAGATCAGGGGCTCAAGAGTCTCCAGGGAGCAGAGAAGCTTCTCATGCTCCAGGGCAAACCTCTCACAGGGAACTCTCTTCCAGGGCTGAGTCTGGACCCCAGGACCCCAGTGCATGCAGGTGAGTGTGTCCCCAGATGTTCCTGGATCTTCCTCCTTCTAGGGACCAGGGGCCACCCCTGGACAGTGGAGATGGAGCACAGCAGGTTTGGGCTGGTTCTGGGAGCTCTGAAGGGTCCTGGGGCTGAGGTCCAGGATCTGAGGGGTGTAGGAAGGTTCTGGGACCCAGCTACTATTTCCCTGCATGGACCCTACCCAAACCCAGGCTCTGGGCTGAGCCAGAATCTGTGGTACCACTGGGGGAACCTGTGACCTTCTGGTATGAGGGGACTCTGGAGACACAGGCATGCCATCTAGATAAATAGCAATGCCTAGAACCTGGAACAGACCGATAGCACTAGAGCCTGAGAACAAGGCCAAGTTCTCCACCACATTCATGAGAGAGCACCATGCAAAGCAAGATGTGGTGGCTGCTGTAGGACTTCTGTTACCTGGTCAAAGTGCAGTGACCTGCAGCTGGTGGTGACAGGTGAGAGGACACTCAGGGTCCCAGCCCCAGGGTCTGCCCTTAGGCAGGGGTCTGCTGTTAGGAGGGTCACCTCTCACAGCCCAGCCCTGGGGACAGAGTGGGTACAGTGGGTCCATTCCACATGCTGCCTCCTCTTCTAGGAATCTACAGGAGATCAAGCCTCTTAGCCATGCCCAGGTCTGTGGCCGTCTCAGGAGGGAACATGAGCCTCATGTATAGTGCAAAGTGAAAACTTGAGAAGCTCATTCTGACTAAGGAAGGAGAAGACAAGCTTTCCTAGACCCTGGACTCACAGTGATGTCTCCAGGAAAAATTCCAGGTCCTGTTCAATGTGGACATCATGATTCCCATGACATCCATGTCACCTCTTTGTCCCTCAGTCCTTCAGTACTATGAGATGGTTTGTTCAGTTGTGAGGTTCTATGATGCATCCTCACACTTGGAGGTTTCCTCCTGGTCATACCTTACCTAGTATCAGCTATGGTGAGACCTTGCCTATGTTGATTACAGTACATTTGGATCTCTGTGGCCACATCCTGGTTCTCTCTTGAGTTCCCACCAAGCCTGGCACAGCCTGACTATTTTAGCTGCTGCTGGCATGCCACCTTGGCTTTGAACCCCTCTTCTGACAAGTCCAATTCCACCTCCTCCTCCTTGTCTTGTTTTGAGATTTGCTGTATTCTTCAAATCACTTTTACCTGTTGCCTTGTAGTTTATTTTGGACAGCTAGAAAATTGTCCCAGATGAAGGGAGCTGCTGTCATCAGGTCTTCACTGATACACTGGGAATGTGGGGTGTCCATTGCTTCCCGATCTGAAAACCACCTCTGGCTGAGCCTCCTATGTCTGGGCATTGCTGAAACCATAACCACTCAGGGAGTGAAGTGAGTACAGCAGAAGTGGAAGCTGAGGCTCAGAGAGAGTTGTTAAGGTCTGGGCAGTGTGGATAGAGAATGATGAACAGGCATGAGAAGGAAATCAGTCACCACAAACTCAGGAGAATTCTACCCAACAGTCAGGGGCGCTGAGGGTGTGAGGACGAATCAGAACTCATTCACAGGCAGATGGGATTGAACTCTGTGGGCAGGAAAAGGGAAGTCCAGGCAGGGGAGTTTAGCACAGGAAACCCACATTTACACTCGGGAAATGAGCCACTTTCCTTGAAGTCTCCTTCTGGTCCTCTCTGCGGAACACATCTCCAGGTGAGCAGCACAGCCAGGGACTCAGTGTGTCTGCTCCCATCCACCTGAAGTGGGCCTAAGCCAGTGACTTATACAGTCAGCAAGACATCTTCCCAGTGAAGTGCACAAGAAATGGGGCAGAAAACAAATATCAAACCGAATGGAAGACTCCTTGCACTGAAGAATCTTGAAGACAACTTTTATTTTAATGCTGGTGTTTTGGGGGACTGAGTCAGAGTCCTAATCATCAGTCACAAGTCAGCGTAGAATTTCAGTTTAAATACATTTTGCAAGCAGGAAATACAAGGCTGATAAATGATTATTACATAGATTTACTGAAAAGAACAGTATTACAGTAGATTTACTGAAAATAAATTGTTTATCACAAGGTAAGAAAATTCTGCGAAGGAAGAAAAGGGGGTTTGAATGGAACAGGAGGAGTTAAATATGTACTTGACTGGGCCAGTCTGTTTCTGACATGAAACTCTTGAAGAAAGTAGGAAAACTATGCATATTTTTCTAGGGAAGGAAAAACACAAGCATTACAGCTGGACACAGAGAGGCTGGTCTAGCATGTTATTTTAGAGAAGCAGCTAAACATAGACAGACAAGGCTAATTGAGCTTAGCAGGCTTCACATGTGAAAGGCAGCAAGGGCATAGTCACAGGCCATTAATATATTTTTGACAAGGGCCTGGGGATTTAGCTCAGTGGCCTAAGTGCCTGCCTTGGAAGCACGTGGTCATGAGTTTGATTCCTGGTACTGATAAAAACTTAATACATATATATTTGACTTAGTTATGAAGTCCATGAGTTTGTGCTCTTCTATGATTTTTGCTCGTACAATGGTTTTGATTGGGTTAATCCAGGAAAATATCTTGAGGGACATTTCACATTCAATATTTGCATACTTGCAGTAATTTACTTAGGTATTGAGATTTGACACAATGAAAAAAAGACACTTTAGCAAATGGGCCTCAGAGAGCTGGCTACATATAAACAGGATGGCAGCAAGAGACACATCCCTCAAGAAGCACTAAACTAAAATTAAAATACTTTTAAACCTAAATAGTGAAACAGAACCATTTAACCTCCTAGAAGTCTGGCTAGGTTAAAGGCTTGAAATCATGGGTGCAGGCAAAAATCTTCTGAACGGAAATTCAACTGCACAAGAAATAACATCAGGAACCAACAAACTGGCATATATCAAATTAAACACTTTGGAAAGAAAAAGAAACAATCAACAGAGTGAAGAAGCAATGAAAAAAATGTGGGAACATTTTTTTTACCAGCTACAATTGAGAGAGAGAGGAGTAGTATCTAGAATACATAAAGAACACAAAAATTAGCTACCAAATAAAAGACAGTTATGGTTGATATACTGTGGCAACTTGAGAAGTTTAGAAGTTTAACTGACTCAGCAGGGAGCCAGGATCCTCTTGTAAATATCCTCAGCCTATTCAGAGATTTTGTGAGTGTGTGTGCAAACAATTCCTGGAGGAAGGGGTGGCCAGTGTATAAAATAAAAGAGGAGAAGAGACGTCTTTCCCTTTTTTCCTCTGGCTGGTACCTTGAAGTGTTGCCCCAGTGCCATGTCACCCTGCCATGGAGCCAGCTGATTATGGATTGACAGCTTCAAAAATGGTAAGCTAAATAAATTTTTCCTTTCTTAATTTTTGGTATCAGGTATTTGTCCCAGCAATGAGAGAAAAGTATCTAAGACAAAGACCTACTAAAAAAATGGGTAACTGAAATGAGCAGACAATTCTCAAAAGAAGTAGTAGATATACGAATAAAACACAAATAAAATGTTCAACAAATCTGGCCATTAGGAAAATGAAAATTCAATGACACTGAGATTTCATCTTTCTGCAGAGAGAATGGTAAACTTCAGGCAATCAAATAGTAACAAATACTGTCAAAAATTTGGTAAAAATGCAACCTCCTACATTGTTTGTGGGAGTGTAAACTAGCAAATAATTAAGGTAGTAAATAAATGAATGCAAATATTCCTCAAAAAACTAACAACAGAAATTTCATTTGATTCTGCTACCCCCTTCTAAGTTCTTTCCAAATTACCTAAATATATTTTACAAGCATGTCAGTAGTTACAACACCATGTGTCATAAAAACCAAATCTCAGAAGAGCCACATATGTCCAACAAGAGATGAATGGATGAAGAAAGTGTGGTAGCCAGGCATTATGACACACATCTGCAATCCCAGCACTTGGGAAGCTAAGGTAGGAGGAGCACCTTGAATTTGAGGGCTGCCTGGGCTACTTATTGACTTCAAGGTCAGCCTGAATTACTTGGTAAGACCCTGTTTCCAAACACAAACCAACAAAAAACAAGAAAAGAAAATGTAGTAATTACATACAACTGTATACTATTCTTCTATTAAGAAGTATGAATTTGAAACGCTTGTAGGAAAGTGGATATACCTCGAAAACAAGGCTAAATAAAATATACCAGTCACACAAGCTTAAATCCCATGTCTTCTCATATATAAGGAAATCAAAGTATAAATAAGAAGCCAAAAGAAAGAACAAAAATGTGGCACTTATATACAATGAAGCATTACTGTGGCATTAAAAAGGTAAATTTGTTTCAGTTTTAGGAAATTAGATGAACCATAAGATCAGAATTTTAAGTTAAATAAATCAGACCCAAAGTTTAAATATTGTATCAAGCAAGGATGTGAAACTATTATATGTTTAGGGTAAAATACAAAAGAAAAATTAGGTATACATACATTAAAGAACAAATAAAAACAGATCATAAAAAGGAGATAGAAGTTTTGCAAGAGATGGAGAAAGACTCGAGGGAGAGAGTGTGAAATGGGGTGAAACATGACTCAAATGTATGATGTGTATGGTGCAGCTCCATGCACTGAATGTTACCATTATGCACTGGAGTCATGCAGCAATAAAAGAGAACAAGAAATAGCTTTGTATACACAGGAAGAAGTTTGTTTGGGTGCATTATCCTTATTTCATATTAACATGGATACTTTTCTGTTGGAATCACAACAGAGTAATTAACATTTATTGATAAAATTTATATGATATAGTAGGTGGAACTAAAGTTTTAGATTCTAAATTTAGTTTTCTTCCTTAAAATATGTATACAGCTATACATGTATACATAAGTTGCACATACACATCTGTAATTGTGTGCATTTTACTATATATCCATATATACAAACACAGGTAACTCTAAGTGTTCATACAAATTTTTAATATTGTTCAACTGGAATACTTTGTTTACCATTGGTTATTCTACAAAGATTACACAATTAAAATTAGAAAAACGGGGCACGTCTCCTTTCTGAAATGACTCCCAACCTAGAGTATTGTTCTATTCTCATATTTCCAGTAAGCACTTCCACTTTAACCTGCTCTGCCCACAACTTCATTCTTCAACTCTGCAAGACAATGAGCTCAGTTTGTATGATGATAGCTGTTGCCAGATTAGAGGTCAAACCAAAATATATGGGTATGCACAGGTCTCAAAGACACAGAGTTCTGGAAAATTTCTTGTCTTGCTAATGACCTCCAGACTAAAGTTGTTTATGATAGTGAACTTTTTCAGATTCATGTCTGTGAGATTTTATATTACTGTGTTCAAACTGTTATATAAATCTGAACACTACACAATCCAGGTAAAGTCCCTTTAATAATGAGGAAATAGTAACCTATGAAATACATTTGTAAACAAGTACATTCTACTTAAAAATATATTTACTAAAAGATAGCAAATTTAGGTGAGAGCTTTATGTCTTTTAATATTTAATAATTGACAAAGCTAACTAATTGGTAAAGTGAACATTTCAGTGTATTTCAGAGATAATGGCAAAAACTTAATGTTTGTATGGTAATAATGTCATCATAATTGTTCTACAAAAATGCTGTTTACATATTATTTCAAATTTTCCCTATACAATCTCTGTAACTGTTATCTATTAACATTCTGCTGGAATTTGTCTTCTAAAAGATTACTGTGATTGATAAAAGAAATAAAAGTTCTCTGCCATACTTTATATTTCAGAACACTCAATATACAAACGAGATTAGAGTGGCTAACCATACTTCTTGCACTTCAGCAATAGTGTAAATGACCTCCTGGTTGTTCAACAACAGAGACCAGAGAATCAAACTTAAACTGGCCCAGGAGAACATTCAATAATGTGACCCTTGGCCTCTAAGCTCATCCAGGACCCAAGTATATTGGGACAGTCCAGAGAGACACCCAACCTCCCAAGCAGGGAGACTGTTGGATTCCAGATAGCAGGAGTTGACCATGGCACTTTATGGTCAAAGGAAGGTTACAAAAGAGAGAAAGCCTGCCAGACTTCCAAGGGAAGCCACATGGGCAGACCATGGCCATGCTGACAAATTACACTGTATAGTGAAATATTATAGAGGAGTTTAGAGGCTCCTCACCCCCAATGTAATCCTTGAGGAGTCTTCATTGACCTTGAGATGGATGGATCTACTGATAGATGATACATAGATAGATAGATAGATAGAGCAATTAGTTTTACTTAACACAAGTTTTACAATGACTTGGTTTTAAATAAATAATGGAAAAATACAATAGAAAGGCATATGGAGTAAGAGCAATATTAAGCAAAATCCTAGGTTCTAAACCTCACAAGTCCATGCCAGAGTCTCCAGTTACATCTGTTGTTCATCACCATTATAGCTCAAGACTACAAGGTCACAGTGGCAGTGTTGACACAAAGCTAGAGCCTTGTGCTCCTTCACTGAAATGGTCCTACAAGAGAACAGATGATCTACATAATTTGCCTCACAACAAACCACAGGATCTCACAAGCTCATAAAGGAAACTTACTGTCTTTGGATAAGTCATTTATGTGAGGGGGAGAAAGACTTTAAACAATAAGAAGGAAAATCAGATTCATGGGGAGGAAGGCTGGCGCAGCACTGAGGGGAGTTCCAGCTTGCTGGCTTTGACTCAGGGGAGTTTGGGTGCCTGCCCAGCCCCCTAGGACACTGGGCTAGACTGAAGAGGTTGTGCAGGCTTGAGTGGATCACGCCCAGTTACCTTTATTAAACCAGGGGAGCAGGCCCTCGCCAAGAGAAGAGTTAGACCCGCATGGCAGTGAGGGAAGTTCCAGCTCACTGATGCTGGCCCAAGAGAATTTGGGGCATAACTCCCAGTGCTTGGGTTCTCACACAGCCACCTAGGACACTGGACTAGCCTTGAGAGGCTTTGCAGGCTTGAGTGGACCATGCCCAGTGACCTTCATTCAACCAGGGAGCCAAGGCCTGTGATTCCTGGGAGCCAAGGGTGCAGGAGGTGATTTCCAACACGCTCAAGGAAAGTTGTGGAACACCACTGGAAACATGGAAATATAGGAAAATGACAAAACAAAAGACCAAAATGCAATCTTAAACCTCCAACCCATCCCAAGAAAACCAGGGAGCCACATACATAGAGGAAAATACTAGTCATACACTTGAAATACCTGAAATGATATAGACTGAAATAAAGAAGCAAGTACAGGAAGCTATGAGGGAACTCAAATTTGAAATAATCTCCCAGGTAAAAGAAGAAATGATAAAAGTAGTGAAAGAAATACTGAATGCATCTAAAGAAGACACACCTAAAACATTAGAAGAATAAAGCAAACAGATAGAATCCCTGAATGAACAGTATAAGAAACAAACAGAATACATGAAGCAGATTCAAAGAGATACACATGAAATCAAGGTTTCTATTGAAAGATGCCAAAATAGCTTCAATGAAAGTGAAGATAGAATGTCAGACCTTGAAGATAAGTTTGCAGCTTGTGAACAGGAAAGAAAAGATCTTTTAAAAATAACAAGGAATCAGGAAATAACAACTCAACAGTTGCAAGATGATGCAAAGAAAAACAACATAAGATTAATAGGGATAAACAAAAAAGAAAGGGACAGCACAAATGCTATTAAGAAGCTATTTACAGAAGTAATAGCTGAAAATTTCCCAAACATGAGAATGGAAACTGACATACAGATTAGTGAAGCATATAGAACACTAAACAGCCATAACCAAAATAAACACAACCAGATATATAATAATCACTATCCCAGAAATCCAACATAAGAACAGAATATTAAAAGCTGTTACAAAGAACAGACAGATCACCTATAAAGGAAAACCTATCATAATCGCAGCAGACTTCTCAACACAAACAATGAAGTCAAGAAAACATGAAGTGAAGTATTTCAGATCCTAAAGGAAAATGACTTCCAACCCAGACTGATGTACCCTGCAAAAGTGTCCTTCAAAATGGATGGAGAAATAAATACTACCATGACAAAGAACAGCTGAAGAACTTCATGATCAACAAACCAACACTTCAAAGAATACTCAAAGACATTCTAGATACACATAGGAAAAAACACTGAGCAAGACAGACAAACAGAAGGGAAAGACAAAGATAAAACAATAGAAAGATAACATGCCAACAATATACCAATATACAACAGCTATAACCATTAATGAAAATGGCCTCAATTCAACAATTAAAAGAAAAAGACTGGTAGAATGGATCAAGAAACAACATCCAACCATATGCTGTCTACAAGAAACCCATCTAACCCAAAAGGAAACTCATAGAAGGTCCAAATGATGCAAAAGAACACTTCATGCAACAGGAATTCAAAAAAAAAAAGGGAGTAGCTATTCTGTTTGCAGACTATGTGAACTCCAAATGAAGAATGGTCTGAAGAGATAAAGAAGGTCACTACATACTAGTTAGGGGGAAAACTTCCAGAGGAAGAGATAACAATCTTAAATATATTTGCACCAAATTCCAGAGCACCTATGTATACAAAGCAAGTATTAATGGAAATGAAAAATCAAATAGCACAATTATAACAGGAGACCCTAACAGGCCATTGACACAAAGGGACAGATCAACTAGACAGAAAATCAGCAAGGAAATAACAGAACTGAATCACACCTGTGAACAAATGGACTTGATAGATGTATACAGAGTGTTCCATCCAAAAACATCAGAATGCATATTTTTCTCAGCAATACATGGGACATTCTCTAAAATAGACCATATACTATCCCACAGAACATATTGAAATAAAGGCGAAAGAAATGAAATTTTCCCATGCATGTTATTGGATCATAGCACCATGAAACTAGAAATTAATGATTAAAAAAACTGCAAAAATGCCACAAACACATGGAAATTGAATAATACACTGTTGAGCAGTCAATGGGTCACAGAGGAAATTAAAGAAAAAATTAAACAATATCAACAAGTGAACAAAAATACAAATACAACTTGGTGGAATCTGTGGGATGTAATGAAAGCAGTCCTCACAGGAAAATTTATTGCACTGAGTTCCCACCTTAGGGAAATAGAGAAAACACACAAAAAAAAACCCTAATACTACACCTCAAACATTTAGAAAAAGAAGAGCAAGCCAAGAAAAAGGCCAAAGAAGGAAGGAAATTATAAGGATGAAGCAGATATTAATGAAATAGAGACTAAGAAAACAATACAAAGAATCAGTGAATCAAAGAGTTGGTTCTGTGAAAGAATAAAGAAAATTGATAAACCCCTAGCCAACCAAACTTAAAAAAGGAAAGAAAAGACTCAAATTCATGCAATATGGAATGAAAAAGGTGAAATAACTACAGACTCTATGGAAATACAAAAGTTCCTTGACACCTATTTCAAAAACCTCTACTCTCATAGGTTCAGTAACACAGAAGAAATGGGCCGATTCCTAGAAGTATATGAACCACCAAAGCTGTATCAAGAAGATATAAAACTGCTGAATAGCCCAATTTCTATTAATGAAAATGAAAATGAAATTAAGTCCCTACCAACAAAGGAGAGCCCAGGCCCAGACGGATTCACTGCGGAATTCTACAAGAAATACAAAGAAGACTTGATTCCTACAGTCCTCAAACTCTTCACTGAAATTGAAAGGGAAGCAGTTTTCTCTAGGTCATTCCTGGAAGCAAATATTACTCTAGTACCAAAACCTGAGAAAGACCCAATTAAAACAGAAAACTGCAGACCAATCTCTCTAATGAACATAGATGCAAAAATTCTCAATAAAATATTGGCAAACAGGCAAAAATTATCAAGAAGATTATACACATGATTATATACATGACCAAGTAGGATTTATCCCAGGCATGTAAGGATGGTTCAGCATACATAAATCAATAAGTGTAATCCACCATATCAATAGAACCAAAAGTAAGAATCACATCATCATTTCTATAGATGCAGAAAAAGTTTTTCATGAGATCCAACACCTGCCTGTGGGCCCAACCTGCCACTGGGAATGGAGCAGAAGCCTGCCTCAGGCTTAGGCTGCCTGGAACCTCCCCTGTGGGTGCACCCTGCCACCTGGAACATCTCAGAAGCCTGTGCCAGACTGAAAACTGCCCTGGACTACTTCTTCTGGGGCCCACCCTCCCACGTGGAACATCAGAAGACCTCAGCAGACTCCAGTTAGTGTGAAAAAATTTGGACCTTTGCTCCCAGGTGGGGAACCTTGGACTAAAGTGGATTAACTGTATCAGTGTGGGGAGACCCACACCACTAAGACACCACTAAGACATGCATGAAATTGATTTTGGTTTGGCTTTTTCATCACAGGAAATCAGTAGGTGAGAAAAATCTTCAGTGTAATCATCTTTCTTTCATGCTCATGAGGCCTTGGACATGAGATGACTCCTCAGGCTCCATGTCTATGTCTTTGCACAGGTAGGTGCTGTGGGCTGAGTCCCACTCCACACCACACATGTGCTTCTGGGTTGAGCTGAAGTCTTCATGAGTGTGAGTTCATGTCATAAAGGAAAGTGCACTGTTCATTAGGAACTGAGGATGGGACAGCCAATGGACTAACATTTTTCAACCTAGACATAACTAAACCATTGAAGATAACCTGAAAATAGAAATTTCAACCATATAGATGGATGCTGTGTTTCACCAGCAGCAGGGACCTACATCTAAGGCCTAAGGCATCTTCAGGGCTGGAGGATGACAGCCATGGTGAGGAGCACAGTGCTATGCAGTTGAATGGGCTGAGGAGAGAGGAGACCCGTGGGAGGCTCTGAGAGGAAGGACCAGCCCAGGCTGACCGTGCTCTGCTAGGGTTAAGCTGTGAAGGCTCCAGCTACACTGGCTGCTGTGTCCTGGACTCAGTGAGGTGATAATCAGTCAGGAACCCACAGTAACAAGAGGAAATTCCACATCAGTCTGGAGCCCATAGAGGAACAGCCTGGGGAAAAACAGCCCGGGTGACAGTGAATGTCAGTTCCACTTCCTGTGGGGCTACTGACATCACCAGCCTATGAAGGGCAGAAGCCACTCTCCAGCTGCCAAACAGTGTGTCAGGCACTGTGGTCCCCTCTATCCACACAGTATCGCCTGGAAGTAGGAGACACCATGACCGCCACACTCACAGCCCTGCTCTGCATTGGTGAGAACTGAATGTGGTGATGGGAACCCCTAGTCTGGCACCCACAGCCAGGCCCCAATCCATCAGGAGACCAGGAGCTCAGGAGGCTCCAGGGAGCAGAGACCTGCTCAGGCTCCAGGGAAAAGCTCTCACTCACATGGAACTCTCTTCCAGGGCTGAGTCTGGGCCCCAAGACCCTAGTACAGGCAGTTGAGTGTTTCCCTAGCTGTCCCTGGTCCCTTCTCCTGGGAACAAGGGGGCACCCCTGGGCTGTGGTAATGGAGCACAGCAGGTGTGGGCTGGTGCTGGGAGGTCTGGAGATTTCTGGGGCTGAGAGCTGGGCACTGAGGGGAGGAGGAAGGTCCTGGGACCCAGCTGTGATTTCCCTGCAGGGACCCTCTCCAAACCCAGGCTCTGGGCTAAGACAAGATCTGTGATACCAAGAGGGGAACCTGTGACCCTCTGCTGTGAAGGGAATATGGGATCCCAGGAATATGGTCTGTACAAAGGCAGAAGCCAGGAGACCTGGACAAAAAAAAAAACATTACCAGAATTCAAGAACATGGCTGTGTTCTCCATCCCATCCGTGACAGAGAACCATGCAGGAATACATCGCTATTATTACCGAGCCCACTCTGGCTACTCACAGCAGAGTGAGCCCCTGGAACTGGTGGTGACAGGTAAGAGGACACTCAAGGATCCAGCTCCAGGCTCTGCTCTCAGGAAGGAGTCTGCCCACAGGTGTGTCCCCATCTCACATTCCTGCCCTGGGAACAGTGTTGGAGGTATGAGTCCATTTTACATACTGCCTCCTTTTCTCTTAGGAGTCTACAGAAAACACAGCCTCTCAACCCTGGCTGGCACTCTAGTGACCTGAGAGGACCGGGACCCTCCCAGTATGGAGCACAGCTGGGACTTGACAGGTTCATTGGACCTGTGACCTCCAGCCACAGGTGGACTTTCAGATGCTATGGCTGTTACTGGAACCACCCCCAGCTGTGGTTGGAGCCCAGTGACCCCTTGGAGCTCTAGATCTCAGGTGAGGAAACAAAACTTTTTCCTTTCATGACTGAGGATCTGAACTAGAGATCTTGGAAGCACTGGGCGTGAGATGGGTGAGGTGCCCAGGGATGCTGAACTCAGGGACAGAGTGTGGGGACAGTGAGACCAGAGATATCAGAACCAGGATGAGAGAAGGAAAGCTCAAATCATAGTGTCCAGAAGGGCGTTATCTACAGGCAGTATCTTGGGTGTCTTTTGCTCATTACTGATGAGCCTTAAACATGTCTCCATGCAGGAATCACTGTGTGTAGTCAGAACACGTCACCCCCTTTCACCTGCTTCCTTGCAGGGATCCCCCCAAAACCCAAGCTCCAGGTTCAGCCAGGCTGTATTATACACTCAGGGATTCCTGTGATCTTCTGGTGGGAGGGGACCCCAGAGGTCCCAGCTATACCATCTGTACAGAGAGGACAGCCCAGAATTCTCAGACACACAGATGTCACCTGAGCCAGGGAACAAGACCAAGTGCTCCATCCCATACATGACAGAAGATGATGCAGGGTGATACCACTGTTACCATCACAGCCCTGCTGGCTGTTCTGAACACAGTGATGCCCTGGAGCTGGTGGTGACAGGCGTGGGACCCCGATCCTCCAATGTAACTCATGGGAGGGATTTGACAGGTTCTTTCTGACTAAGGAAGGAGAAGACAAGCTCTACTGGATGCTGGACTCACCACCAGGCTCCAACCAACAGGTCCAGGCCCTGTTCCCTGTGGGCCCTGTGACTCCCGTGGAGAAGTGGATGTTCAGGTGCTATGGCTGTTACACTAGCAAACCACAGGTGTAGTTGGAGCCCAGTGATTCCCTCGAGCTCATGGTCCCAGGTGAGGAAGTCCTTTCTTTCATCCAATCACTTCTGATTCCCTAAGTGACAGAGGCCATTTTACAGATCATCCACAGGAGGACATTGGGTCAGGATATCTGGGCTTCATGGGGTGGTTTCAAAGCTAAGAGTGATGTTAGAGTCCAGCCTAGGAGAGGAGCAGCACCAGAAGGGAGGAGTAGGGAGCCTGGGCCCTCACCTCCCTATCCAGGTCTCAAACCCCAGGATGTGGTGGTGGTGGAGGAGGGCAGTCTACAGGGGAGCGTCCCCCCATGAAGAGGCTGATGCAGACTGAAGCTCCCTGCATGTGCTCACACCCTGACATCTCCCACAGAGCTAAAGGGCAGGGAAAGATGTAAGGGGGCACAGGTGAGATGGGAGGAAGTGGGGCTGGACTGAGGAAGAGGACAGGCTTCACATTGCCCACTTGTGATTCCAGGTTCCCAGGAGAAGCTGAGATCTTCAGCCCATCTGAGAACAACTCAGAGCCCAAGACAGGTGAGGAAGGAGAATTCTGTTATGTGGCTGGACACAGGTGTCAGATCATGTCCAGGAGTGCAGTGGAATGCAGGGTCCAGGGCAGATAATGGTCTGTCCTAAACTCTGTGACCTCTTTGTCCCCATCCCCAGCATCACAAAGAATGTAAGAGATCACTTGTTCAGAAAAACCCTGAAGGCAGAGACTCAGAAGTCAGGAAACTAATATGGGATGAATGTGCTAGGATCACATATATAAGAATTGTGGTCATTGTATAAGTTTTATATGTTTACATTTCTTTTTCCTTTTATCCCCATGATTCGTTTATTCCCCTTGCTTCTTTTTACATGTTTATTATAGGTCATGCTACATGAATTTATGGGTCTATGAACTAGATACACTGATTTTATGAACCCCTGACATTCCCAACATGAAAAACAATGATACAAGCGTGTGTGTATGTGTGTGTGTTTGTGTGTGTGTGTGTGTAATGCTATATTTCAAAACATTAGATGATCAGTTAGGATGAGATTGCAGGGATGATAGGGAGAGACCCCAGGCTTGGTCACAGCCCTAGACATTCTCCCTCATGACCCTGAATTTCAGAAGTCCTATGGACCAGAGTTTCATATCTGGTCAGTAAATGAGGAGAAATTCACTTTCAGGAGAATGAGTGTACATTGTCCTGTGTTCCAGATAAACAAAATGTGCTCAATTATTTCCAAACCTGAAATCCTATTTGTTGCCAGTTCTGAGCTCTTTAAATTCAGGCAGCTTTTATTCCAGTGATCCAACTCAAGTTCTGAATTCACAGAGTGCAGTGAGGGTGAAGACTCCACTGGGAAATGGCTCCTATGCATGGTGATGAACACATATCATGATGGTAAGATATGAGGCTGTAGAACCCAGAATAAAGGCTCTGGTCATTCAGTGATTTGCACATTTTTTTTCTCTCTTTCTTGACTCTCAGGAGAAATAGAGACCCTCATCCCATTACAAACCCAGTCAAACAGCAAATCAAGGGAGGAAAAGACTTGTCAATTATGGAGCTGCATTCACAAGGTGAAATCTTATTTAGGGAAGCAGGTGCCACTGGTGGATATTCAGGAATCCTGGGGGACAATATTGGCATTCTCTGACCTCTTTGTCACTAACTCCTACTCTGAACCTCAGGATCACACAGTGGAAAATGTCATCTGCATGTGCTTGGCTCATCTGGTCCTGGTGGTCTTCGGAAGTCCACTATTCCAGGCTCCACACAGCTAGAGAAGGGTCCACATGCAGCCTGCAGCTGAACACATAAGAGAGAACACTCACTGAGTACTCATAGTGGTGGGTACTTGGAAATAAATATTCCTTCCTGTAACATTTTATGAGTTTCATTATGCATGTGAGTTAATACCCAAGTTCAATCTGTTCAGCCTAGTGTTCAAAAGGGTTTCATAAGGTCTGACACTCTGGTGGAGGTTTGATCCCCACCACCATACAGAGAAGAGAGAACAACTGCAATATTGCTTCTGATACAAAGACCATCATTATCCTAAAGTGAAAATCATTGAACAGAACTATCATGCCACACTTAACAATATAAAGGAAATCAGTGAAATAAACTACTCACATATTGACATGTCATAAGAATGAATAAAAGCCATACCACTCTAAAACTTAGAAAAGAGATCTACTGAGAAATATATGTGCAAAGAAAAACCAAATTTTGACATTCAACAAACATCTAGTCAATATATTAACTCTAGCATCATTAACAGAAGAGAAGAAGTCAAAAGCTGGTTAAGAAGTGGATGAGAAATATAAGGTAAATTATCCAGTTGAAGAATGAAATGTAATTAGTATTATTAAAAGGACTAGAAAAGATAAATCAAAATAGAAAAGAAAAAAGAGTACAAACGATAAAATAACAAAAGAAAAAAAAGCAAACAACAACAACAAAAATAACAAAGAAATTCCCCTTTGTGTTTGGGTGGGTGGTTTCTTCCCAAGGTCAGTAGGATGGAATACACAGATACTGAGGGAGCAGGGAGTCACCACAAGAGCTCATTCTTTTTCTACCCAGTTGTTCTGTGTGTGTGTGCTGAGTCCTGCCTTGTACTTCCTACTGGGCATTTCCAGTCAATGATGTAGTGTCTCCTTTTATGACTGCATTCATTCTAGCAGCTCTTAGTGTTTTTGACCCTGTGTTCGCCAAGTCACTGCAATCTTCACCTATCTTCATGGTCTGTGGTCCTGTGAAAAACCCTGCTCCAGAGCTCTCTCTGTCCATACACCCCAGTATGTGGCAACTGTCCAAGATGAAGCACGTCCTTGACCACTTTTGGCATATGGGAAACACACACGGGTCCCCAAATTCTGAGACTTCCACTTTCACATGTGAACCTCTCAGCAAATCACATGCAAGTGGCATGTCTTATCCAGAAAGGCACAGACCACTAAGTCATACCTGAATGAGCTCAGCCTTGCTTACACTTCTCAGGAAGTCTATGTCTGTGACTGTGTTTTCTCGCTGTCTCCTAGCCAGCAGGTATAGTAAGGTGATCCAGAAAACCTGGATGTGATTACACTGTGACTTCACATTCCAGAAACTGTTTAGTCTTAAGCAATCATCCTGTTCCTCAAGTGTGACATGATTAATTACTCTCAAACATGATAGAGTCTGCAATGGATTTCTTCCCCAACTCTAACTACTCATGAGAAAGAAATTCATTTCAAAGTAAATCACAGCACTGCATTCACAGTTCACAATAACCACAGGATCTTCTTAGGGTAGCACTGCCAGTTCAGTCTGTAGTTTCTCTCTGAGACCTCCAAACTTGTTCAGATTTACCTCACATTCACAGAGACAGGATCTGTTCTCAGGAGTCGAGGTTAGCATTCCAGGCTGCTTTCTTCTTTTCTCTGCACTGTGTTCAGTTTTTCCAGTTTCTCTGTGATTTCTAGTTTTCTTTGATTGGTCTTCCTTGATTCCCATGGCTATGTTTCCTTTTCACTTGTGTAAGACATTGTTTCCCAGGTGTCGGGCTTTAAGGTTCAGGAGAGGCTCTGGTATGCTCCTGAGTTTTAATCTACCATTTTTCCAGGTTATTTTTGGTTTGTTTTTCTGTTTGTTTTGGTACACTAACATCTTTGAAAGCAACTAGAGTGCACAATTTGTAGAAACAGTGTGAGTAGACTTCAACTTCAATCAAATAAGTTGGCAGAGAAAGTCATGACCAGGTTGGGCTATTTGAACCCATGTGGTAGAAAACCTCCTGAAAATGTTTTCTATTTCTAAATCATCGCAGCAAATGTGAACATTTAAATGTGCTTTGCACAACATGAGAGGTCTTTCTCCAAAAATAGTGCAAGTAATGCAAAGCAGTTACCTGAGCCATCACTAGAAACAGGGAAATCCTGGCTGGGTGCTCATAACACCAGTATCCAGAAGGGAGAGAGGAGGATGAGTGAGAAATAGCTAATGTGATAGGGCCCAGGACTGTACTACCTGGGGAGGAAATTGGGTGTCAAGGGAGAAGGTAGCTGAAACCACATAGTGAAACCCATCGTGGCTTTTATTCAAACAAGCACAAATTAATAACTATTATGCATATGTATATATCAGGCTGTCTTTTTAAAAAAAATTTTATTTAAAGAAAAAATTTTGAAACAGAAAGAGGATAAAAACAATACAAAATCTCAAGAATAAAACAAAACACAAAAACAGAAATAATAAACAGTAAGAAATCACTAGTTGATAATTACATAATTTCCTCTTAGATGCAGTTATTCAAGTTACAAAGTAAAACCCACAAAGTGGACAACCCAACAGTGAGACTGCAGTCAGTTTTGTTCATCCATCCAACTAACATTTTAGCAACATTGTTATTAATTACACACACTCAAACATACATGCAGTTATATCCTTTAGAATACTCTTTTCCTTTTTATTTCTTTTCAATAACTATAATCCACTCTCGTAAACTACTTAGAAGTTCTACACATGTATAAATCTCTACACACATACCTAGCCTTTCTGTTTTAGAGGGAGAAACAAATCAATAAAAATCAACAATACAAATTCCTAGAGAAACATGGAATGAAAACATACAAAAACACAACACTAGGTGGTCTACAGTAGTCACTATGATATTTCTCGTTATTTTCAATAAAATTATCTATATCGTCAAATATAGTATAAACTTAGCATTGCATTACACTATTAATAAAATCTAAACTTTGGAGACATTATAGGACTTCAAAGGCAGTTAACAATCAAACCAGAATGGGTATCCTATTGAATCCTGTCATCTTCAGAGTAGTTGCCCTTACATTCGGACTTGACACTCTCAAGCATACCACATTCAAATAAAATCAGTCAAGATAAAACAGTGATATAACCAATCTTCTCTGTTTTATCTCTGCCACGCTATATTTCTGTTGTTACTTGTTTACTTTTCTCCTTCATTCCACTGCCTGCCCCTTTCTTTGAGGCCTTTCTGCCATTATTCCTGGAACCCTGGTGATTTTCTTCTCTCTCTCTAGCATGTCCTTCAGTATTCTTTGCAGGGTTGGATTGGTGGTCACAAACTCCCCCAGTTCCTCTTTTTTTGTGGAAATATATTATCTCTCCATTAATTCTGAGAGACAGTTTTGCAGGGTACAGCATTCTGGGTTGGAGGTTATTTTCTTTCAGGGCTTGGAATATTTTGCTCCAAGCTCTTCTTGATTTGATGGTTTGCATTGAGAAGTCTGCTGTGATTTTGATGAGTTTTCCTTTATAGGTAATCTGTTTCTTTTCTCTGACTGCTTTTAATATTCTTTTCTTGTGATGGATTTCTGGGATCTGGATTATTACATGTCTGCGTGTAGATCTGTTTTGGTTGTAGCTGGCTGGAGTTCTGTATGCCTCATTTATCTGAACTTCACTTCCGTTACCTATGTTTGGGAAGTTTTCCTTACTTATTTCTGTGAATAGACTTTTTATTTCATGTGTATTTGTTGTTGTGTCCTCATTCACATATTTAATTCTTAGGTTATAAATCCTCTTGTCATCTTCTGGCCTTTGTATCATTGCTTCCTGGTTCCTTATTATTTTTAAGAGATCCTTCCTTTCACCATCATACTTTGCAAATATATCTTCAAGTTTTGAAAGTTTGTCTTTAGTTTCTGTTAAAAGTTTTTGCCAGCTTTCAATGGAATTTTTAATTTCCTGATATTCTCTTTGGATTTGTTTCATATATTCTAGGTTTTGTTTATATTCTTCATCCAAGGCTTCTCTCCTTTCTCTGGGTTCCTCTATGCTTTCATTTGTGTCTACTTGAGGATTACCCAGGACTTCTTTTATTAATCTTCTTATATCTTGCTTCACCTGAGTTAGAATTTCAGATTTAAATTTGACAATGAGGTCATGGAGGTATTTCTTTATTTCCAATGAGGCTGTCTCTGACATTACAGGTTTGCTACTCTCAACCTCTTCTGCATTTATCTCTGTTGGACTCACTTTCCTTGGTTCCGCAGTTGGGGACCATTTGCTCTTTCTCTGTCTTATCATGTTTCTGGCCCCCTTCAGAGAGGTGAGTGGTGGAGGTCTCTTGGCCTTTCGTATTGCTTATAGTTTTTCTGCAGCACACTTGCTAAGGAAGTACTGCCTCCCAGTCCACTGCCAATCTGTGAGTTGCACTCTGAGAGCTGGCTCCTACCCCTATGCCAGTCAACCAGTTTATGCTTCAACAAGTTTGTTTGTTCCCTGGGGATGCCATTGGCCCAGAAATGCCCCATCCCAGCTATTGGGTTTCAATCAGGGGTGTGGCCTTGCCCCAACAGATCCAACCAATCTGCTTTGGACTAGGAGTCATCTGCGGATGCTGCCTTGGGTTTTGATTAAAACAGGCCATGCCCAGCTCCAAAATATTGCCCAGCCAGTCCACCTGACCTGGGGAATCCAGTTCCTGTCACCAACGTTCATGCAGCTCGACTGGTTGTTTCCACTACCTGCCACAGAGCCTTCTCCATCCAAGGGTCTGGAGATCACCAACCCCCGCTCTCAGCAGGGTGGGGATCCCAATTCGATCTTAAGTCACCTGACTCTAAGATGTGGCAGTACAGCGATTGGGGCTTGCCCAGCTCCAGCCCTCTGTCCACATTGCTTCTTCTTCTTTCTTTTTAGTTTTTCATTTTCCTCAGTTTCTTCCTGGGTCATGAGAATTCCTCTCATTTTTGTCTGGCTTTCTCCGTGTTGCCAGATTCCAGCGTCAGAGTTGTTTTTATCTTTTTTTCTCAGAGAGGTTCTCTTATCATGCCACCACTCAGTCAGCCATCTTGCAATCTCTCAGGCTGTCTTTAAGGCATAATTTAAGCTTGAATAGTATGGTCCAAAAAAAAAATCCTTGAATACAACATAACAGAAAAGCACTCTCTCACTGCAGGAAAACCCCAGCTGGTCATCTCATAGAAACATTTAATATAATATTTATATTTTATGAATATTAAATGATGAAAATTAAAGAGAAGTGCAACTGGAGATCCTGCAATTGAAATGACATGCAGTCAGGCTTCATTGCGAGCCTTATTACCACATTACTGAGAAAATTTTGATTATTTGAGGTAAAGAATTTGATATCTTCATATAAGCACAGTGTAAAATATTGCCACCATCTAGCTCATTGACACACTTTAGAACAACACAACTGCAGATTGCATTTGTGTTTTTCTTCCCTTGCTTTTGTGTTTATTTATTTTTTCTTAATTGTTTTATAAAGTGAAAAAATTTCAAAGTGGGATAATATAGGAGTAAAGATGGTAAATAAATTGAGTGTAGTTATCTTTAAATTGGTTACTTACAGTGCAAGATATAGGCATTTAACTGTGCATACCATATTATCACAAATCATCCTTTTCAATGGACAAAGAGAAATTAGTATCATAACTATCTTAACTATCTTGTGTATGTATACACATGCTTTTCCCTTCCTTTCCTCCTTTGCCTCTTCCAGATGCTTTGCTTTTCAACAATTTCTTTCCATCTTGTATTTTTCCCTGGTATGAAAACACTGACTCTCAGGATCTTTGCAGATCTCAAGTATGCAGCACCATTTTGGTAACTGCACTGAAGCAGAGCTGTGATGGCGAAGTGGAGAGATGTTGGTCTCATGTCCTAATGTAGATACAGGAGGAATGAGTCAGGGCGATCTGTCCATACCGCATGGATCATATCTCACACAGTTGTGGATGAGGAAGTTTTCCTTATCCTTTTGAGCAAAATGTGTTTTCTTTCAAGATAAGGAGATTGATGAAGAAATTCTCCACTGGGCAGAGAAAAAATCTGAGGAGGTACACTGTGTGTCTCCTCTGGCTAAAGACAGGAGAATTTCACTGCTCAGTATGCTACCTGCCCCATGCTGTCATCTTCTGAGCAGCTTTCTTTCTTTAAAAGTGAAAAATCATGATGGTCGTGAAGATTACAAATTTCTCTACTACCATCAAAATGGAAACCTTCAAAGGACTATATTAAAGTATATTATTTCATGAATAATTCCTATTCTTATGGAATTATTCATGAAATTCCACAAAGAAAAATATATGAAAGTCTTGAGAAAGTAGAGGTACCATGATTTTCTCTTAAAAATAAAACACTCCAAAATACCACTGAATTTGCAAAAATATTTTGAGTTCATGAAAGATGTTTTACTCATTCACTGACATCATAATTATAAAATGGACAGAAATCAATTAATTTTCAAAGTTTTAAAAAAATGTTAACATAGTGAATCATGCAAAGTCAGGATTTCCTGGGCTGAAAGCTAGGGCAGAGTGCACAAACAGATTGGCAATGTTCAAAGAAGTGAAAATAGTGACCCAGTAAAAAATGCAAGTGGAAGACAGGAATTAGATTGTTACATAATGCTCCATCTCAAGCTTCTACAAAAAGAAGAGCAAGCTAAACCCTAAGCTCATAGAAGAGAGGAAATTGTAAAGATTAGAGCAGAAATCAAGGCAATTGAAGCTATAAAAAAATACAAAGAATTAATGAATCAAAAAGCTGGTATTTTGAGAGAATCAACAAAATTGACAAACCCCTGGCTAACCTTATCAAGAGAAAGAAAGAAAAAACACAAAATCATGCGATAAGAACTGAAAAGAGGAATATTACCACAGATCCCATGGAAATTCAAAAGATCATGAATACGTACTTTGAAAATCTACTCACATAGAGAGGAAAACACAAAAGAAAAGAACAGATTCCTAGAAACATGAACTATCAAAGCTCAACCACAAAGATATAGCAATTTTCCACAACCCAATATCAGTTATTGAAATTAAAAATGTAATTAAAAACTTACCAACAAAAAAAAGCCCAGGTCCTGATAGATTCACAGATGAATGCTGCAAGAAATTTAGAGACAATGTAATGCCAATACTTATTAAACTCTTCAATGAACTTGTAAAGAAAGCAATCCTCCCTAAATCATTCCTGGAGGCAAGTATAACTGTCACAGCAAAACCAGACAAAGACCCGACCAAAAAGGCGAACTATAGGTCAATCTCACTAATGAACATTGATGCAAAGATTCTCAATAAAATGCTGTCAAATAGAATGCAGCAAATCATCAAGAAGAGTATACATCATGACCAAGTGGGTTTCATTCCGGGAATGCAGGGATGGTTTCACATATGCAAATCAATAAATGTGATACACCACATCAATGGAGGAAAAAACAAAAAACCACATGGTCATCTCAATAGATGCAGAAAAAGCTTTCGATAAAGTCCAACACATGTTCATGATAAAAACCCTTCAGAAAGTTGGAATATACAGTGTCTACCTCAAACTTATAAAGGCCATCTATGACAAAACAACAGCCAACGTTATACTAATTGGCAAAAACTGAAAGCTTTCACATTAAAATCAGAAACAAGACAAGGATATCCACTATAAGCACTCCTTTTGAATATAGTTCTGGAAACACTAGCCAGGGCAATCAGACAAGAGAGAGAGAAAAAAGGAATAGAGATAGGAAAGGAAGAAGTTAAATTATCACTATTTGCGGATGACATGATACTCTATATAGACGACCCAAAAAATTCAATGAAAAGACTACTGGAGGTGATAACAAGTTCAGCAGTGTAGCTGGATACAAAGTCAATGATCAAAAGTCAATAACATTCCTGTACACAAACAAAAAACTCACCAAGAGAGAAATTATGCAAATATCACCCTTTACAATAACATCTAAAAAAATGAAATACTTACAAATCAACCTAACTAAAAATGTAAAAGAATTGTATGCTGAAAATTATACTATGCTAAAAAAGGAGATTGAAGAGGATGTTAGAAAATGGAAGGATTTTCCTTGCTCTTGGTTAGGAAGAACCAACATTGTGAAAATGACCATACTCCCCAAGCTGTTATGCAGATTTAACACAATCCCAATCAAAATACCATAGACATATGCCACAGATCTAGAGAACATACTACTAAAATTCATTTGGAAACAGAAGAAACCTAGAATAGAAAAGGCAATTCTGGGCAACAAAGGCAAGGCAGGAGGCATCTCAATTCCTGACTTGAAACAGTACTATAAAGCCACAGTGATAAAATCAGCATAGTACTGGCAAGAAATAAACATGAGGATCAATGGAACAGATTAGAAGATGCAAGCACAACTACAAATACACTCAGCCACCTTATATTTGACAAAGGGACTAAACATGTTCAGTGGAAGAAGTATAGCCTCTTTAATAAATGGTGTTGGAAAAATTGGCTCTCCAGCTCCCAGGGACTGAAACTAGATCCATGACTATCACCATGCACAAAACTAAAGTCTAAATTGATCAGGGACCAAAACATCAAAACAGAAATACTGAATCTACTGGAAGACAAGGTAGGTAGAAGACTTGGAGACATAGGGCCAGGCAGAGAATTCATGAACAAAAGGCAAACTGCATGGGAAACACTTCAAAGAATCAACAATTGGGAACTCTTGCTATTGAAAAGTTTCTACACTTCAAAACAAATAATCAAAAGAGTTAAAATAAAACTCACTGAGTGGGAAAGAATTTCAGCCAACAAACCTTCAGACAAAGGACTTATATCCAGAACATATAAAGAACTGAAAGGCATCAAGCCCCCAAATTCAAAGACCCTCTCCAAAAATGAACATCTGAGATGAACACACAATTCTCAAAGGAAGATCTACAAAAGGCAAATAAATACATGAAGAAATGTCCACCATCACTGGTCATTCAAGAAATGCAAATTAAAGCAACATTGAGGTTTCATCCCACCCCGGAAAGAATAGCTTCCATCAAGAAATCAACTGATGACAAATGCTGGCGAGGCTGCAGGGATAAAGGAACACTGCTCCACTGTTAGCGGGCATGCAGACTGGTGCAACCACTATGCAAATCCACATGGAGAATTCTCAGAAGTCTAAAATTGGAATTTCCATTAAACCCAGGTACTCCCCTCCTGGGTATTTTCCCAGAAAAAGTGAAAAGTTCATGTCTCAGTGATATATGTGCACCCATGTTAATAGCAGCACAATTTGTAATAGCTAAATCTTGGAAACAACCAACATGCCCATCAACTGCAGAGTGAAATAAAAAGCTTTGGTATTTTTATACAATGAAATATTACTCGGTTATGAAAACGATGATCTTGAAGCCTTAATAAGTAAATGGAAACAACTTGAGACTATATTCATTAGCGAAATAAATTATCATATTTATAAATATAACACGGTGTCTCTAGTTTAAAAAGTAATAAGAACTATAAGACTAACAAAACCCCAAATGTGTAATTGGTACTGTAACAAAGAGGAAAAGAAAGTGCTTTAAGGGATATAACTGCATGTATGTTTGAGTGTGTAAAATAGATGACCACATTGCTGAATCTTTTTTGGATCATTGAGCAGAATTGTTTGCAGTCTCACTGTTTGAATGCCTACTATGTATCCTTTAATTTTGTGAACAAATATATCCAAGAGGACAATATATTATTTATCAACTAGTGATTTCTTAGGGCTTTTTTTCTTTTGTTTTTCCTTTTTTCCTTTGGAATTCTGTATTGTTGCTACCTTTTTTCTGTTTTGTTTCTTTTTTCTCTTTAAATAAAAGTTTTTAAAAACTGCATTTCTGGCTTTTTATTTTTTGCACTTTAAGAAAGAATTGCTTATGAGAAATAAAAGAGAAAAATTTTTATAGTGAGTGGTTTCAAAAACTGTGGTTGTCCCTCATTTTGAAATTCATGTGGATATACAGTATGAGATTTACTAACTTGTTCAGTGGCCACAAAAGACAGATGGCTCTGAGGTTTAATAATTTTCAGTTTAAACACAGGTTCTCTCAAACATTTACCCAGAGATTTGAAACATTCAATTTTAAAAGAAAATTGTTTATTCTTCAGTTTAAAATTTTTCTTAACTGAGCCTTGGATATAGGGAGGGATTGCACTCCTCTTGGTCCATGGAAACCCCTTCTGACCAAGTCCAGCAGTTCAGTTTTCAGTTTTTATCAGTGAGGCCGACCTCCGTGATTCCACCTTGGATTCTACATCTTCCTAGATTCCACATCATAAGCTGAACTGCAAACTTGGCTTGTATTCTCATTACTCAGTAGGGGCACAGGAGGATGTGAGCTAGTTCCCTTGCAGATGAGTTGCCCTGATTTGCCAGTGTTTAAGGCTGAGGTCCTGGTCCTCAGACCTGTGAATGTCAGGAGCAAATGTTGTGAAATCTGAGACTGCTTCCTTTTCACCACCCAAACTGAAAGCCTAGCTCTTCTTCTTCTATGTAAGCTCTTGTTACCAAATCATCACATGGTGAGGAACACCTCCAGCTCAACACCAAAGCACAGCATTCACTAAATAGTGAGAATGTCAGTAACTTACAAAAACACCATTGTTCCTCCTAGATCTGCAAGTCTTTGCCTTTGTCTTCAGACTCTTGAGAAGAGGAAGAAGGAGAAAATCATGAGGTTGAACCTTTGAATAGTTTCATGGGCTGTGAGGGGATCAGTGTCCATGGAATGTGTTTGGGCTGGGACAACTGACTTCTCATCCAGATACCCTTGCAGTCTGTACCCTCCATGTTAGGACTATGGGGATGAGGAGGGGATTAAAGTACATGCTGCAGCTCCTCTGAGTCCTCCCATTCACACTGGAAGTAGACAAGAGTATGCCTTAGATGACTCTATCTATCTCCCTTCTCTATTCAAAAAACATTGTCCTCATTTCCATCTTCATTCCACATTCCCATCTAATTTCCATCCTCATGGACCATCTCCTGCAGCTGCGTATCCTGGCTGGGGCTGAGGGGCAGGAAGGTGTAGTGAGTCAGCTAAAGGAAGGGGCCGGTGACCTAGAGAGTATGGTACTTGGTGGTTCTCAATAACATCAATGGCACATATTAGATCAGCTCCTGGAAGGGAACACACACAGTGTGGTTTGCATTCATGTCCCGTTTTCTCTGACAGTTCTCTGTGTCCTGCAGATTTATGACTTTGGCAGAATAATTGGTGAAAACTTTGAGGAAGATTACAGAGAAAGGCTACTGAAAGTCCATGGAGAAAACTCAGCTTGCTGGGCTCTGTTTAGGACCCCAAGCTTCTATCAGGAAGCAAATCACAGCAGCACATTCTTTTGTATTTTAACTTCCCTCTTTTGAGTCAGGAGAAACTGCTGTGTGAAATTCCTTGTTTCTTTCAACTCTATCCAAGATACTATATGTGATCCACTGCTTTCTCCACTTTCCAGCATGTGTGAAATTCTCTAGGAGTTATGGTGACAGTTGTACAAATCAAAGGGCCAGCAACACAATAATGGAAGCCTGAAGCCAGAACTCTCCTAGATTCCAGGGTTCTCTTCTGCTTCCATTGAGGGAGGCACTTTCTTCCTCAATGGACAGGAAATGCCCTGCACCCACCACAGCTGAGCACCATTTCTGTGGACTCTTCACAACTTCCCCTTCTGCCAACTGGGCTGGAGGTGGCCAGAGGTGGGTGTTATTTATAGCGCAGGATTCAAAGATTAAAATTTATGAAAAGAACATTGATTCTATGTTTCAGGAGCAGAAGGAAGATATAGGGGCTTGAGACAAGAAGTGAGTGGGCCATAGCTAGCCCAGAAGGTTCACACTTTCACTGCCCTGGACACATTTGGTAAGTCAGGGATTTCACATTTGTGAGTATAACTAAAACACACAGTCAAAAGCAAGGGTTTCCTACCCCCATGTTTGAGTCAAGGGAATGGATGCCTCAGGATTTAGGGATCAGAGCTTGCAGGACCATATATTGAGCCTCACAGTCAAACTGCAGTTTTCCCTTTCATGACTGTGTCAATGAGATTCCTGTGTTCTGCCCGAAGTGCCAAAAATTCACACAGCAAGCTCCCATCCACAGGGAAGCTTTGGTGCTTCCCTCTGAGACTGAGAAGGCCCCTTCCAGCCTTCCACAGCACTGGAAGACTCACTCAGAGGTACTTCTGGGGCTATCTGAGCCATGCCTAGTAATCCCCAAGTGGTCCACAGTTGCCTGCATTCTGTCTGGTTATCCAAAAGTATGTGCAGTGTTTTCCAGTCCACAGGGAAGTTTTGGCACTTTGTTCCAATACTGTTAAGTTTCCCCTGGTGACCCCAAGTGGCTGTGAACCAACTGGTAAGGTCTATCTAAGGATCTCCCCTCAAAAGGGGAAATTCCCGGCAATATATTCTCAACCCAAGAAAAAGCTGATACTTTGCCTTCAGCTTCCCTAAGGGAATACAGGACAATACAAAACGAAAGAGCAAAATGCAATCTCAAACTTCCAGCCCAATCCAAATAGGACTAGGAGACATGGACACAGAATAAAATATAAGCCACACACATGAAATTCCTGAAACAATAACAACTGAAGTAAAGAAACAGCTCCAGGAAGCTATAAAAGAACTCAAATCAGAAATAATCTCCAAGGTAAAAGAATAAATGACAAATGTAATGAAAGAAACACTGAACACATCTAAAGAAGATATAATTAAAAAGTTAGAGGAACAATGCAAAAATATGGAAACTCTAAATGAACAATATAGGAAACAAACAGAATGCATAAAGCAGATTCAAAGAGATATACGGGAAATCAGAAATTCCATCAAAATTGGGAAAACCACCTCAACAAAAGTCAAGATAGAATTTCAGACCTTGAAGATAAGATTGCAGTTGTGAACAGGAAAGATCTTTTTAAAATAACAAGGAATGGGAATTAACAATTCAACAACTGCAAGATGATGCAAAGAAAAATGACAAAAGATGGTTCAGTATAACTCAAAAGGAAGCTGACAACACAAATTATATCAAAAAGCTATTTACAAAAGTCATAGCTGAAAATTTTCCAAACATAAGAATGGAAACTGACATACAGAGCAGTGAAGCACAATGAACTCCAAATAGCCATAACCAAATTAAAAATACACCCAGACATATAATAATCAACATCCCAGAAACCCAACACAAGAACAAAATCTTAAAATCTGAAAGAGGCAGATCACCAATAAAGGAAAGCATATCAGAATCAAAGCAGACTTCTCAACTCAAAAAATGAAGTAAAGAAGAGCATGGAGTGAAGTATTTCAGATACTAAAGGAAAATGACTTCCAATCTAGACTGATATACCCTCAAAACTGTCCTTCAAAATGGATGGAAAGATATTTCCATGAAAAAGAACAGCTGAAGAACTTCATGACAACCAAATCAACTTGGCCAAAGAATAATGAAAGACATTCTAGAGAGACATAGGAAAAAAACCACTAAACAAGGCAAACAATTAAACAGAGTAAAAAGGTTAAATTCAAAAGCAGAAAGATAACATGTCAAAAGTAAACTAATATATATATCAGTTATAACCATTATTGTAAATGGCCTGAATTCATCAATTAAAAGAAACAGAGCGGCAGAGTGGATCAAGAAACAGCATCGAAGTGGAAGCCTGCATCAGGGGTAGGCTGCCTGGAACCTCCACCGAGGGTCTGTCCTGCCACCGAGAAATTAGTGGGAGCCTGCATCAGGGGTAAGCTGCCCAGAGCCTCCACTGTGGGCCTGCCCTGCCACCAGGAACATTGAGAAGGCCTGCCTAAGACTGAAAACTGCCCTGGACTGCTTCAGCTGGGCCCACCCTCCCACATGGAACATCAGAAGATCTCAGCAGGATTCAGTTAGTGTGAGAAAATTTGGAATTTTGCTCCCAGGTGGCGAACTTTGGACTACACCAGATTGACTGTATCAGTGTGGTGAGTATACCCTTAAAATAGAGGTGTGCAGGGGATAAATAGGGCCAGTAGTAAAACCCCCTACAACTAACCATATGACTTTGTTGTGTCTGAAAATAATGTGTGTGATTCTCTCCTACACATAGAAAACACCAGGCAGAGTGAAAATGACAAAATGAAAAAGCAAAATGCAGTCACAAACATATAGTTCACCAGAAGCAACTATAGGAGACATTGAAATAGAAGACGCCAAAAGTAACACATCGGGAATCTCTGAATCAGGCTATAGAGGAAATCAAATTAGAAGTACTCTCCCATGTAAAGATAGAAATAACAACTTTAGTAAAGGAGTTGTTGAATGCAGTTAAAGAGACATCCAAGAAACAAAAAATTCTATTGAAAGCATGCAAAACCGCCTAAAGGAAGCTGAGGATAGGATTTTGGACCTTGAGGACAGGATCACAGTTAGTGATCAGGAAAGGATAGAACTTTTAAAAATAACAAAGCAGCATGAAATGACATTCCAGAAGCTTCATAATGATGCCAAGAGCAACAATATAAGAATAATGTTCATTAGTGAAGATACAGGAGTCTAGGCAAATGACATACATAAAGTATTTATAGAAATAATAGTAGAAAATTTCCCAAACATGGGGAAAGAATATGATATGCAAATAAGTGAGGCATACAGAACACCAAACAGTCACAATCAACATAAATCCACACCCAGACATATAATAATTAAGATCTCAGACATACAGCATAAAAACAGAATATTAAAAGCTGCCAGTGAAAAGACACAACTCACCTATCAAGGAAAGCCCATTAGAATCACAGCAGACTTTTCAGCAAAAACCCTCAAGTCAAGAAGAGATTGGAGTGAGGTATTTCAAGCCCTGAAAGAAAACAACCTTCAACCCAGACTGATGTACCCAGCAAAACTTTCATTCAAATTTAATGGAGAAACAAGATACTTTCATGACAAAGAACAACTGAAGAAATTCACGTCCACCAAACCAACCCTAGAAAGAGTACTGAAGGACATACTAGACAGAGATAAAAATGACCACAATTCCCAAAACAACAACAGAAACCACCAGGTAGAATAAGCAACAAAATAAGAGGAAAAGCAGAAAGAAACAACTGGAACGTAACATGGCAAAGTCGAGCCAATACATGAAAATCCATATGGAGAATTCTCAGAAGACTAGCATTGGAAGCCCCATTCAATCCAGCTATCCCCCTCTTGGGTATTTTCCCCAAAGAACTGAAAAGTTCATATCACAGTGATATATGTGCACCCATGTTCATAGCCACACAATTTGTGATAGATAAATCCTGGAAACAACCAAGATGCCCATCTACTGAAGAGTGGATGAAAAAGATGTGGCATTTTTATATAATGGAATATTACTCAGCTATAAAAAAGAATGATCTTGAGACCTTCATAGGCAAATGGAGACAACTTGAGACTATCCTCATTAGTGAAATAAATAAGAATCATATTTATAAATACCATATTATGTCTCTAGTGTAAAAAGTAAGAACTACAAAAGTAATAAAAACAAAATGTTTAATTGCTATTGTAAAAAAGAGAGGAAAAGAAAGTGCTCTAAAGGATATAACTGTATGTATGCTTGAGTGTGTAAAATAGATGACCATATTGCTGAATCTTTGTTGGATCTTTGAGAAGAACTGTTTGTAGTCTGACTGTTTGAATATTTACTATGTACCCTTTAACTTTGTAACTTTAACAACTATATCCAGGATGACAGTATGTAATTTATACATTACTGATTTCTCAGTGGGGCTTTTTCTTATTCTCCTTTTCCTTTGTTTCTTTAAGAATTCTGTATTGTTTCTACCTTTTTTCTGTTTTTTTTTTCTTTTCTTTAAATAAAATTTTAAAAATGTGTAATTGCTATTGTAAAAAAAGAGGAAATAGGAAGCTCTATAAAAGATATAGCTGTATGTAAGTTTAGATGTGTGGGATTGATGACCATATTTCTAAGTTCTTGTTGGATTGCTGAACAGATCTGTTTGCACTCTCACTGCTTTAGTGTCCACTTTGTGTGCTTTAATTCTGTAACTTGAATAACTATTTCTAAAAAACAAAATATAATATATCTACTAGTGATTTCTTACTGTTTATCTTCTTTTCATGAAATTCTGTAATATTTCTACCTTTTTCCTGTTTTTTTTCTCTTTAAATAAAAAAATGTATAATTGCTATTGTAAAAAATAGAAAATAGGAAGTGCTATAAAAGATATAACTGCATGTATATTTATGTGTGGAGGATTGTTACCCATATTTCTTAGTTCTTGTTTGATTTTTGAACAGATCTGTTTGCAGTCTCATTGCTTGGGTGTTTATTTTGTGTGCTTTAATTTTGTAACTTGAAAAACTATTTCTAAAAGAGCAATATGTAATTTATCAACTAGTGATTTCTTACTGTTTATGCTTTTTTTTGAAATTCTGTAATATTTCTCTCCTTTTTCTGTTTTATCCCTTTAAATAAAAAATTTTTTCAAAAAGAAACAACATCCAACCATATGCTGCATACAGAAAAACCATCTAACCCAAAAGTAAGGTAATAGACTGAAATTCAAAAGATAGAAAACAATGCTCCATGCAACAGGATCCCCCCAAAAAGCAGGAGTAGCTGTTCTGTTTGCAGATAAGGTGAACTTCAAACCAAGAATGACCCAAAGAGATAAAGAAGGCCACTGCATACTAGTTAGGGGAAAACTTCAAAAGGAAGATATAACAATCATATATACATATGCATCAAATTTGGTAATATCCAGCTATATAAAATAAATATTAACAGAAATAAAATATCTAATAAGCAATAGCACAATTATAAAAGGAGACCTTACCATCCCATTGACACAAAGGGACAGATCAACAAGACAGAAAATCAGCAAGCAAATTAAACTGAATCTCACCTGTGAACAAATGGACTTAGTAGATGTATACAGAGTGTTACACCCAACAACATCAGAATACACATTCTTCTCAGAAGCACATGGAATGTTCTCTAATATAGACCATATACTAGCCCACAGAACATGCTTAAGTAAATGCAAAGTAGTGAAATTATCCCATGCATTTTATTGGATCATAGCACCATGAAACTAGAAATTAATGATAAAAGAAACTGCAAAAACACCCACAAACACATGGAAATTGAATAATACATTCCTGAGCAACCAGTGGGTCACAGAGGAAATTAAAGAAGAAATTGAACAATATTAAAGGCAAAAATAAATACAAATACATGTTACCAGAACCTGTGGTATACAGTTAAAGCAGTTCCCACAGGAAAATTTATTGCAGTGAACTCCCACATGAGGAAAACAGAATGAATACAAGTAAACAACCTGATGCTACACCTCAAACATCTAGAGAAAGAAGTGCAAGTCAGGCCCAAACCCAAAACTAGGGAGGAAATTATAAAGGTCAGAGCAGAAATCAATGCAATAGAGACTAAGAAAACAATACAAAGAATCAATGAATCAAAAAGTTGGTTCTCTGAAAGAATAAATAAAATTCATAGGCCTCTAGACAAACTTATTTTAAAAAATGAAAGAAAAACCTCTAATTCATGCAATAATGAATGAAATGGATGAAATCACTGTATGCCCTGTGGAAATGCAGCAGATCATCAATACCTCAAAAACCTCTACTCTCATAGGCTTGATAACACAGAAGAAATTGACAGATTCCTAGAAACATATGAATTACCAAATCTGGGTCAAGAATATGTAAAACTGCTTAATTACCCAGTTTAAATTAATGAAATTGAAAATGTAATTAAAACCTTACCAACAAAGAAAAGCTCAGATTCAGATAGATTCACTGTGGAACTCTACAAGAAACTAAAAGAAGACTTAATGCCGACACTCCTCAAACTCTTCAATGAAATTAAATGGGAAGCAATTCTCCCTAACTCATTCCTGGAAGAAAATGTTACTCTAATACTAAAACCAGAGAAAGACCTGAGCAAAAAAACAAAACTACAGGCTAATCTCCCTAATGAACATAGACACAAATATTCTCAATAAAAGTTTGGTAAACAAAATGCAGCAAACCATCAAGAATATTATATATCACAACCAAGTGGGATTCATCACAAGAATTCAGGGATGGTACCATATCAATAAATGTAGTCCACCATATCAATAGACCCAAAAGTAAGAATCACATGATTGTTTCTATACATGTAGAAAAAGCTTTTGATATAGTTCAACACTTTCATAATAAGAATCCTACAGAAAATTGAAATAGATGGTGTTTGCCTCAATATGATAAAAGCCATCTATGACAAACTAACAGCCAGTATTATATTAAATGATCAAAAAATGAAAGCCTTTACTCTAAAATCAGGAGCAAGATGTCCATTATCACCACTTTTATTCAAAATAGTGCTAGAAATACCAGCCCAAGAGATTAGACTAGCAAGAGAAATAAATGGAGTAAGGATTGGAAAAGAAGTTAAACTACCCTTCTTTGCAGACAACACAATGCTCTACATAGAAGATCCCCAAAACTCCATTGAAAGACTCCTAGGTATAATAACTAAATTCAGTAATATAGATAGATAGAAAGTCAACACTCCAAAATCAATAGTATTTCTATACACAAACAACAAACTCACTGAGAGAGAGAAATAGGAGAAGCCACACCCTTCAGAGTAGCATCCAAAAATGAAATACTTAGGAATCATTATAACAAAAGAAGTAAAAGACCTATACTGGGAAAATTATAATACCCTGAAGAAGAAATTGAAGAGGATCTCAGAAAATTGAAAGTCATACCTCACTCATGGATAGGAAGAACAAACATTGTGAACATGGACATTCTCCCAAAATTGTTATACAGTTTCAATGAAATCCCAATCAAATTACCACTAGCATACCTCACAGACATAGAGAAATCACTCCTAAAATTTGTCTGGTGCCAAAAATTACCTAGAATAGCAAAGACTATTCTAAGCAATAAAGACAAGGCTGGAGGCAACACAATCTCTGACTTGAAGATATACTACAAAGATACTGTAATAAATCAGCGTGGTACTGGAGTAAAAACACACCTGAAGATCAACAAAACATATTAGAAGCTACAACTACAACTACAAACACACTCATCCACCTTATCTTTGATAAAGGTGCCAAACACATTCACTGGAAGAAAGATAGTTTCCTTAATAAATGGTGCTGGAAAAACTCACTCTCCATATGCCAAAACCTAAAACTAGACACATACCTATCACTATGTACTAAGCTAAAGTAAAAATGGATCAGAGATATAAATATTAAAACAGAAATACTAAATCTGCTGGAAGATAAAGTAGGTAGAAATCTTGAAGACATAGAGGTAGGTGGACAATTCATGAACAAAAATCAAACCACATAGGAAATACTTCCCAGAATCAATAACTGGGATCTCATCTTATTAAAAAGTTTTTGCACATTAAAAGAAATCTCCAGCATAGTGAAAAGAAAACCCATAAACTGGGAAAAAAAAATATAGCCAACTGTGTCCCAGACAAAGGACTTATTTCTAGAACATATAAAGAACTAAAAAATATCAGACCACCAAAATTCAAAGATGCAATCCAAAAATGGACATCTGGGGAAAACAAGCAGTCGGCTCACTGCTCTGGTAAGCAGCTTTGGCCTCCCAAGCCACAGCCACTCTAGGGTGAGAGCCATCAGCGTTTCTTGATATCCACACCATGTTGGAACTTGGTGTACTGGGAAAACAAGCAGCCAGCTTGCCACTCTGGTAAGTGCTGTGAGCCTATTAGCACATGGGCTAAGAATCAAACACACACATGCACACACACACACAGACACACACACACACATTAGAAAGTGAGAGCCAGAGATCTGAGCATCTCTTGTGAGTTTGACTATACACAATATAGCAAATAAAGGGGATTTCCATGTGCCATCTCTTTGAAGGCAAATATTTTTATCACTGTTTTGCATTGTTCTGATAAATGGTATTTCTCTATTCAATATTCTGTTTTTATAAGTTCAGTATTTTCTCTGATTTTTTGGTATCTGATTGAAGGAACAACTATTGTGAAGAAAATGAGATATACCATTGTACCAATTGCTGTTATCAAAGTAACTGGCTATGAAATTCTGAATCAATTTCACTACACTGTCTCAATTGGCTTTGTTCCATCTTGTTCTGCTGTATTTTACAACCTTCAAGATAAATAAATAAATAAATAAATATAAATAAAAATATATAATAAATTTTAAAAAGTGAATAACAACAACAAAACATCTGTAAAGTACTGACCAAGCTAAAACATGATATAACTAAACAGATAATGGACTTAAAAAGCAAAAGGAGGAAAAGAAAGTGCTCTAAACTATATAACTGCATATATATTTAAGTGTGTAAGATTGTTAACCATGTTGCTAATTTTTGTTGGTTGATGGAATAGAACTGTTTTCAGCCTCACTGTTTGAATATCCAATTTGTATGCTTTAATTTTATAACTTGAACAACTATATCTAAGAAGACAATAATGTAATGTATCAACTAGTGATTTCTTACTGTTTATTTTTTTGAAATTCTGTGATGTTTCTACCCTTTTTTCTGTTTTGCTTTTTTTCTCTTTAGATAAAAAATAAATTAAAAAATGGGCATCTGATATGAATACACAGTTCTCAGATAAAGAAATGCAAATGGCAAATAAATGGTATCACTGGTCATTAGAGAAATGAAAATTAAAACAATACTGAGATTAGATCTCACTCCAGTAAGAATGGCCAGGATAAAGAAAACTACCACCAAGAAATTTTGGAGAGGCTATGGGGAGAAAAGAACTCTTCTGCACTGTTGGTGGGAGTATAGGGTGGTGTAACCACTGTGGAGGTCATTCTGGAGGTTCTTCAAAAAGCTGGGATTGGAAGTCCCATTTGACCCAACTATTCCACTTCTGGGTATATTCCCAGAAGAACTGAAAACATGATATCACTGTGATATATGTGCACCCATGTTGATTGTAGCACAATTAATAATATCCAGATCTTGGAAACAACCTAAATGCCCATCAAATGAGGCACGGATAAAAAGATATGGTAATTCTATACAATGGAGTACTACTCAGCTATAATGAACACATTGAGATATTTATAAATAAATGGATGCAACTCAGGACCACACTCATAAGTAAAATAAATCAAACTCACATGTGTAAATACCATATTGTCTCCCTAATATAAGAAATGGTAAGACTAAATAAGATACAAAATCTTCAATAAATACAGTGAAAGGGTAAGATTATGCTTAAAGGGGAAAAAATATCTCAGGGAAAAGGAGGTAAAAGAAAAAGGAAGGGATGAGAAAAAAAATCTAAATTTGTATAAATATACAGGATAGCTAAGATGATTGTGCTACAAATTATATAAGTTCATAGAAAAAAAACAGTTAACATTCATAGGATTGGAACAATTTTGCATGTTTATGTCTGGAACCTGAGGAACTCTTGAAGATACCTATGTAAAATATCAACCTTAGTTATGTTCCTACCACCTTGTTTTGAAGGCCTATATCATTGTTGTTTTGTTCTCTTTGCCATTGTTATTATTTGTCTTTTTTGCTTCTTGTTTTTCTAGTAATCTGTTTTGTTTTGTTTTTCCTCTAATGCAGAAAGAATAGGTACACATGTAGAAGATTATACTTGCCTAGAACTTCTCCTAAACACTTTACCAGAATTGATTATATTATGCATGATGAAATGAACAGCTATTTTGAAGAAAAACAGTCATTATGGTATCCATTGCTGATTCTGAATCATCATGCAGAGAAATCCAGTAATGCTTCTATTCTTTGTTCATCGTGCTTTTAGTCTGTTTTGTAGTGTTTAAATTCAACATACATGAAGGCATGGACAGCTATTTTGAAGAGAGCAAGAGACATTATGGGAGCCATTGTTGATTTTCCTACTGTCTGGTTTGCGAAGCCGGTGATTCCTTCATTACTCTGTTCTGATCAGTTTTATACTATTTTGTTTTGTATTAATTCATTGTGTGTAAAGATATAGACAACTATTTAGAAGAAAACAAGAGATATTATGATAGCCACCGTAGATCTCCTGTTGTCTTGCTTTGAAATCTGTGTCACTTACATTGCTTACTTCTGATCTGATTTGTTCTGTTTGTTATGTTTAGCTTTATCTTCTTTAAAGTAAAAAAAGACTTTTCCACCATCCCTCAACAGGCCTCTGCTGCTTCCACTGGAGCTGGACCTCAGCAGGGCCTCTGAACAAAGGGTCGACAAAAGTGGGTGTGGACTTCTCCTACCCGTGAGCACAGTGCTCAAGGCATTTATGTGTGAAGAATACAAACAATTGTTGTAAATATCTGGTATAGAACAGCTGTAGGTCTACTAGTGCATTGTGCTCACAGGGTCACATTGGGCTTGTTGAAAAATCCATGTTGGACCTCAGAACTCTGGGGCATCTGTTTGAGTAGTTTGAATACCATGGCATTGGAAAAATATGGCTATATAGTTGCTCAGGATACTAACGTTTTTGCCAGGAAGACTATGGGTGCTTGTTAAGAGCCCCTAGGAGAAAGTGAAAATATAAGAGGGAAAGATGTGGGCCTCTGCTCCCTCTCACATATCTGAGGGGGCTTTTCCTCCTTCCTACTCTTCAAAGGTTTGTCTTCCAAACATGAATTCTTTAGTGTCCAGGGCTGCCTGGTACTGGGTCAATGTCAGTCTCTCCCCAGAGTAGATAACATAGTGCTCCCTAGAGTAACAATTTTGTTTAGAATATTAATAAAAGCTTAATCATGTCTCTGAAAAGTTACTATATCATTATTAATACATGCATAATTAATCATCTACCAGGTCCTGCGCCCTCAGCTTCTGGGACTCACTTGGCCTCAGCTCCCCTTGCACAGTAAGCCTGGCTTCCCAGGTTGAATGAATTATCTGGGCATAGTCCACTCAAGCCCCTGGAATCTATGGAGCCAATTCAGTGTCTTAGGGGGCTGGGTGGTCAACCTGCCACTGGAAGTGATGGTCCCAAACACTTCCTGGGCCAGCACCAGTGAGCTGGAGCTGACTTCATAGTGGCACAGGCCTGGCTCCCCTCACAGTGGGCCTGGCTCTTCTGGTTGAATGAAGGTTGCTGGACATAGTCCATTCAAGCCCACAGAACCTTTGCAGCCTAGTCCAATGTCCTGGGGGGCTCAGAAGTCACCCAGATGCAGGAAGCAATGGTCCCAAACTCTTCCCAGGCAAGCGCCAGCACCACTGGAACTCACCTTGATGCAGCACAGGCCTGGCCTCCCCTCATGGTGAGCCGATTCCCCTGGTTGAATCAATCCACCATATCAATAGAGACATTTCTATAAATGCAGAAAATGCATTTGATAAGGCCCAACATTTATTCATGATAAAAAACCTTACAGAAAATTGGAATAGATGGTCTTTACCTCAATATGATAAAAGCTATCTATGACAAACCAACAGTCAGAATCATATTAAATGGCCAAAAACTGAAAGCCTTTACTCTAAAATCAGGAACAAGACAAGGATGTCCATTATCATTACTCCTATTCAATATAGCGCTACAAATGTTAGTCATACCAATTAGAAAAGAGAGAGAAACAAACAGAGTAAGAATAGGAAAAGAAGTTAAATTATCATTATTTGAAGATGACATGATACTCTACATGGTATACCCCCAAAACTCCATTGAAAAACTCCTAGGTATAATAAATAAATTCAGTAGTAGCTTTCCTATATACTAACAACAAAACCATTGAGAGAGAAATAAGAGAATAGCATCCAACAAAACGAAATACTTAGGAATTAATCTAACAAAAGATTTACTCAGGGAAAATTATAATACCATGAAAAAATAAATTAAAGAGGACTTCAGAAAATGGAAAGACATTATTTGTTCATACATAGGAAGAACAAACATTGTGATAATAGTCATTCTCCCAAAACAGTTATACAGATTTAATGCAATTCCTATCACAATGCCACTAGCATACCAGATCTAAAGAAATAAATCCTAAAATTCATCTGGAACCAGAAGAGACCTAGAATAGCAAAGGCAATTCTAAGCAACAAAGGCAAGACAGGAGGCATCACAATCTCTGACTTGAAGTTATACTACAAAGCCACTGTAATAAAATCATCATGGTACTGGAATAAAAACAGACCTGAAGATCAATGGAACAGATTGGAAAATACAACTAAAACTGCAAACACACTCATCCACTTTATCTTTGATGAAGGGGACAAACACATCCACTGGAAGAATGATAGTATCTTCAACAAATAGTGCTGGAAAAATTGGCTCTCTACATGTCAAAAATTAAAAGTAGATGCATGTATATCACCATGTACTAAAATAAAGCCTAAATGAATCAAAGATCTAACTATTAAAACAGAAAAACTAAATTTATTGGAAGACGAAGTAGGTTGAAATCTTGAAGACATAGTGGTAGGTAGAGAATTCATGAACAAGAATCAAGCCACATGGGAAATACTTCATATAATCATTAACTGGGATTGCATCTTAAAGAGTTTTTGCATGTCCAAAGAAATCTGCACCATAGCCAAAAGTAAAGCAACAAATTGGGAAAAAAAAATCTTAATGAGCAGTCCCTCAGACAAAGGACTTCTGTCTGGAATATATAAAGAATTTTAAAAAATCAGATCCCCAAAATTCAAAGGCCCACTCCAAAAATAGGTATCTGAGATGAATACAGAGTTCTCATATACAAATGGTAAATATCTATATATGAAAAAATATTCAGCATCTTTGATCATAAGAGAAATGCAAATTAAAACAACACTGAGGTTCCATCTCACTCCAGAAAGAATGGCCAGGATAAAAAAAAAAAAAACTACCAACAACAAGTGTTGTAGAGGCTATGGGGTAAAAGGAACTCTTCTGCACTGTTTGTGGGAGTGTAGACTAGCATAACTACTATGGAGGTCACTCTGGATGTTCCTCAAAAGGCTGGGATTGGAATTCCTATTTGACCCAGCTATCCCACTTCTGAGCATATTCTCAGAAGAACTGAAAACATCATACCACAGTGATATATGCACACCCATGTTTATAGAACAATTTGAATAGCCAGATCTTGGAAACAACTTAAGGGCCCATCAACTGAGGAATGAATAAAAAAAAAGATGTGGTACTTTCATACAATGGAGTACTACTCTGCTATAAAGAATGATCACACTGAGATATTTATAAGTAAATGGATGCAACTCGAGACCATACTCATAAGTGAAATAAATCAAACTCACATGTGTAAATACAGTATAGTTCCTCTTAGTGTAAGAAATGGTAAGAGCACATAAAATACAAAAACCTCAGTCATTACAATGAAAGGGTAAGAATCTGCTTAAAAGGGAAAAATGATATCTCAGGGAAAATGAGGAAATTAAAAAGAAAGGGAAAGAAAAAATATCTAAAATTATATAAACACACAGGATAGCTAAGATGATTGTGCTACAAACTCTAATTTCTTGGAAAAAATAGTTAACATTAATAGGGTTGGCATATTATTTTATAGTGATCTGAGGAAATTTTAAAGATCATTATGTAAAATAACAACTCTAGGTATGCTCATACCACCTTGTTTGGAATGCCTATATTGTCAGTGTTCTGGGCTCTTTCCTGTTGTTGTTTTTTGTTTCATTTTTTTTAGGATTTTTTTGTCTTGTTTTGTTTTGTTTTTCCTGCTAATACAGAAAGGATAATTATACATGCAGAGACTCATGCATGCATAGAACTTCTAAAAAGTTTATGAGAGTTGATAATATAATGCATGATGAAATGAACATCTACTTTGAAGTAAAAGAGACCCTGAAGCACCCAGTGCTGATTACGTAGCATCGTGATGTGAAATCCATTAATACTATTATTCTTTGTTCAGAGTGATTTGAGTCTGTTTTGTTTAATTGCAGCATACATGAAGGTACCGAGAGCTATTTTGAAGAGAATGAGAGACATTATGGCAGCCATTGTTGACTTCCTTACTGTCTGGTCTTGAAGACCTAAAAGGCCTGCATCATCCTGTTCTGATCAGTTTTATACTATTTTGTTTTGTATGAAATCATTGTATGTGAAGTTATGGAATATTTGGAAGAAAACAAGAAAGAATGATAGAGAGTGAAGATCTCCCTTTGTCTTGCTTTGAAATCTGTCTCTTACATTGTCATCTTATGATCTGTTTCATTCTGTTTTGTTATGTTTAATTTGACCCTCTTTAAAAATAAAAAAAACTACAATTTTAAACTTCCTGAATAAAAACACTTGGTATTAAGGAGTTATTCTCTGTAATTGTTATAGAAATCCAATAAAATTCAAAGACAATCAGGATATAATTACTTACATTTTTATGAATAAGTTCAGATGCCTTTAATTTTTCACAGGAAACTGTTATTTTTAACTTTGATGAAAACTCAGAAACTGTACACAAATGTGAAACTCAAATGCATCACAGAACTAAAGAGCACTGAACTCCAGACCTGCTGGAGAGAGAATCCAGTGACCCAGGAAACAGCACCTGTCCCTCCTGAGTCTCAGGTGAGCACTGAGCAGGGGACTCAGGGGGGGCCATGCCCAGCGGTGCCCACAGTCTGGAGCTTCTCTCTGTAGGAGTGGCTTGCTGGGGCTCAGCCTCACCCACAGTTGGACCCCAGCTAGGCTGAGCAGCCTCCTGCCTATGTCTGATGGGTTCAGGGAATGCAGGTGCAGCCTCAGGCTCACTCAACAATGTGGAATGAGTGTGGCTGAAAGAGAACTTTTGTGGCTTGTCACCAACTCACTATATTGCCTCTCTTCTCCCCCCAGCCTTAGCTTCTGCACTGTTTCCCATAAAACCTGGAGTCATCCCAAAAGGTTAGAAATAAAGAACCTTGGAGGTCACACCTGGGTGGCTACCTGAGGTAGGATACAAAAACCCAGGCATGATGTGAGAGCTTTCTCAGATTACTCTCCCATCAGAGCCTGCACCCACACATACTGTGCCCAACTCCCAGGACACCTCCCTCACTGCTGCCCCTGCCCAGTGCCTGCTTCAGTTTCTGTTCCATCCAACAACATCAGAATATACATTCTTCTCAGCAGTACATTGGACATTCTCTAAAATAGACCATATACTAACCCACAGAATATATTTAAGTAAATGCAAAAGAATTGAAATTATCCCATGCATGTTATCAGGTGATAGAGCCATGAAACTAGAAATTAATAATAAAAGTAACTGCAAAATTCTCACAAACACATGTAAATTGAATAATAAACTCCTGAGCAATCAGTGGGTCACAGAGGAAATTAAAGAAGAAATCAAACAGTATCTACAAGCACATGAAAATACAAATACAACTTATCAGAATCTGTGGGATGCAATGAAAGGGGTCTTCAGAGGAAAATCTATTGCACTGAGTTCCCACATTAGGAAAACAGAACGAACACAAATAAGCAACCTGATATTCCACCTTAAACAGCTAGAGAAAAAAGAATAAGCCAAGCCCAAAGCCAAAAGAAAGGAGGAAATTATAAATATCAGAGCAGAAATTAATGCAATAGAGCCTAAGAAAACACTACAAAGAATCAACAAATCAAAGAGTTGTTTTTTGAAAGAATAAATAAAATTGATGAGCCCCTAGCCAACCTAATTAAAAAAACTGAAAGAAAAGTCTCATATTCACGCAATACAGAATGAAAAATGTGAAATCACTACTGAGCCTGTGGAAATACAGAAGATCATTAACAACTATTTTGAAAACCTCTACTCTCATAGGTTCAATAACAGAAGAAATGGACAGAATCCTAGAAACATATGAACCACCAAAGCTGGATCAAGAAGATGTAAAACTGTTAAAAAAAACCCAATTTCTATTAATGAAACTGAAAGTATAATCAAGTCCCTACCAACAAAATGAGTCCAGGCCCAGATGGATTCACTGCAGAATTCTACAAGAAATCAAAGAAGACTTAAAGCCAACACTCCGCAAAATCTTCAATGAAATTAAAAGGGAAGTAATTCTTCCTAAAGTCATTCCTGGAAGCAAATATCACTCTAGTACCAAAACCTGAGAAAGACCCAACTGAAAAAGAGAACTAAAAGCCAATTTCCCTAATTTACATAGATGCAAAAATTCTCAATAAAATACTGGCAAACAGGATGCAGCAAATCATCAAGAAGATTATACACCATGACCAAGTAGAATTCATGCCAGGCATGAAGGGATGGTTCAACATACATAAATCAATAAATATAATCCACTATATCAATAGAGCCAAAAGTAAGAATCACATGATCATTTCTAAAGATGCAGAAAAAGCTCCAACACCCATTCATGATAAGTACCTAACAGAGAATTGGAATAGATAAAGACCATCTATGACAAACCAGCAGCCAGTGTCATATTAAATGCCAAAAACTAAAAGCCTTTACCTTGAAATCAGGCACAAGACAAGGATGTCCCTTGTCACTGCTCCTATTCAGCATAGTACTGGAAATACTAGCCAGAGCAAGTAGACAAGAGAGAGAAATAAAAGGAGTAAAAATAGGAAAAAAGAAGTTAAATTATCATTATTTTCAGATGACATGATAATCTATATGGAAGACCCCGAAAGCTCCATTGAAGACTCATAGATATAATAAATAAATTCAGCGATGTAGCTGGATACAAAGTCAATACTCAAAAATCAATAGCATTCTTATACACTGACAACAAAATCACCGAGAGAGAAATAAGTGAAGCCACACCCTTTACACTTGCATTCAAAAAAAATGAAATAATTAGGAATCAATCTAATGAAAGATGTAAAAGAGTTGTACACATGGCAAATGTAATGCAATATCTCACAGATATTTTCATTTTAAAGTGATTAAGTTTAATATAGACAACATTCCTCTGCCATTTTATCTTGGGGAGTGTTTGCAATACATACTGTTAACATTTGTTTGGGTAGTTAATGCTTAAAGATGTACATATTTCTGTTTTATAAAATGTATCTTGCTCATTTGATCCCTCTACTCTCCTCCTTTCCCTTCTCCCTCCTTTTTTCCCCTTATTGCCTTCTCTTTCTCGAAAAAGTCTGCCTTCATTTTACTCTTTAATTTATATATGGTTTTGGTTTCTTGTATAACTCAGACTCTTGTCGTGCATCATTTATTTTACTTAACATTATGGCCTCACAATCCATCCATTTTCCTGTAAAAAAGTGAAATTCATTGGTCTGTACCACTGAATCAATTCTATGGTATAACAGAAAATACACCAAGTCTTTTGTTGGAGACCACTGAGGCTGAGCATATGTGCAGGGCTGTGGCATGGCCTGAGTATGTTTGAACTGAGAACAAGGAGACACCTGGGGGTGGCAAGATAGGCCAGAGCTGAGGCCACCTGGAGACTTCCTGCATAGTTTTCCTTAATTAGCATCATCTGTTACTCTGAGGGGTCTTTGAACCCCTCCCAAGATGCTTCTCAGGTTTCCTCCATTGTCCACTCAACTCCTTGTTGTTCTGATTAACTACAGCCTGCCCAGGGTCAGTTGATTGGCCAGCTAGCAGGGTTAAGAGCTCTGCTGAGGATTTCACTCCTCTTGCAGCCCTAAAAGTCATACCACTTGTCTCATTTCTTCCAGCCTTCACCTTGCACCCACTTGGGAGATTGGGGACCTAGGCACAGACCCCAATACTCTTTAAATATTAAAAATTCATCAGCCTAAAGACACATTGCCAATAATTATCCTCAAAATGCTTCACTTCACTTTGAACACTCTTATCTCACTGTTCTCACTGCTTTCTGAATCATTGCTACAAGTCCTCTTTCATGTCTTTAGCTGCACTGCTTTGGCTTCCTCCATGTCCTACATGGATTCTAAACATTTGTATTTCATGGTCTTTTGAATTTGAAGCAAAGCTGGAAGTTGCCCAGGTCCAGACTGCTGAGTAAGGTGGAGGAGGACACAGCATCTTATGTTTATGTGACAGAAATTGCTGTATTTGGTCAATGAAGGATGATAAAAGCATACAGTAAATGTTTAAATTAACAATAATTATTACAGTAAAAACACATTTCCATCAATCCACCAAAACACTTCTCACTTGAAACACAGTTATTACATCCCTCTTGGTCATGTCTCTTTTACTATCATATGTTAGTTTTGCTCACTTCTCACATACAAAATTTTGTTTCCACTCGTCCATTGAGTAATTCTAATTTCCCTCTTGATTTTGTCTTTAAACAAAGTGATTGTTTTAAATTCCATTTTATTGGTATAGATTTTTGAGATTTCCCATTTCCCTTTTGTTTTTCATATCCAGTCCCATTACATTGTGGTCTGTGAAGGTATTGGACAAGGCCTGGGTCCTCTGAAATGTGCTAATGCTTCTTCTGTGACCAAGTGTAAGCTTTCCCGGAGAGTGCTCTGTGTGCTGAGAAGCTGAGTGCTCTGCAAGGCTGACTGCAGTGCTCTTCCTGTCCCGAAGTCCATTGCTCTGTGCCTAGTGTGGTGTGGCCACTGTTTCCCCACCAATTTGTCTCTGCATGTCGTACCTGATAGTAAAGCAGGACACAAGAGCCTCTTGTGTCATGGTTTACATGTAGATGTCCCCCAAGGGCCCCATGCACTCATAGGCAGGGCTTTTGGAAGCTGAGTGAATCATGGGATGCTACAGCTGACTTGGAGCTAGGAGGTGGCACCTGGCCAGGAGAGGCGAGACACTGGGATGTGGCCTGAAGAACTTTAGCTTCCTTCCCTGCTCCCCCACCCCCTCCCTGCCTCCTTGATGTTAGCAGCTTCCTAGGCCCAGTCCCCTCCAAACAGGGGTGGTTGTGTCTGAGCTGCCAAACATGGACTGAACCTCGCAAATGTGACCCTCACTACACTTCTCCTCATGGAATGTGACCCTCACTACACCTCTCCTCATGGAAGGTGTCACATATTGAGTCCCCACAATGAGAAAGTGACTGAGATGCCTATTATTCCTGTACTGCCCTCTGCTTCTCTCTTCATAGCTATCATTGTTTTTGTTAAACAAATCCCATCCCTTAAAAATGAAGAAGAAGTAGAATCTTTTAAAGTTTGGGAAAACTGTTTTAAGTATAAGATGCTTATATGGAATTCACAACAACCACAAAGATAAATTACAGAAGGCACACAGGATAAAAAGTAAAAAGAGAAAAAGGTGGATGAGGTGACACTTCTGCAGTCCTATCCACTTGGCAGGCCAAGGTAGGAGGATCACAAGTTTGAGGCCAGGCTGAATGGACACTTAGTGAGACCCTGTCTGAAAATACGCTGGAAATGTAAAAGGGCTTTGCAGTGCAGATCAGTGAAGGCAGCAGAGACAGAAGATCCACAGGGATGAAATCAATGAACAGCACTGCTGCAAGTCCTCACTGAGAACATTATAAACTCCTTTTCATGATTTGTTGGTTTGTTGCTTGTTTTTGAAGTGACAGACTTGATCCTCTCTCTGTCTCCATCTTTACCTCCATCTCCTCTTTTCCCCTTTCCTCTGTCCATCTCTCTCTGTACTCGTTTGTGAACCCAGGACACCCTGCCTGCTAAGCTACTGCTCTCCCACTGCTATATAGCTCAGCCTTTTAGAAGGTTTGTGGGACTGGGGGATGAAGTCAAGGTCTTCATGCTGAACTATATCCAAACCTCCAAACCAAAGGTGTAGGATGGTGTATATTTGTAACATCTTTTTAAATCCCTTGGGTTCCATTGACTTGCCATGTTTTGAGATTTGGTCTCATAAAGCATTCAGGCTGGCTTCAAAGGTGTGATTTCCTACCTCAGTCTGCTGTGCAGGTGGAATTCCAGGCATGTACCTCTGCATACAGCTTTTTCACATTTTTAACTTGTGTATTTTCTGTAGACTTTTTCTGTATTGTTCATGTTTTGTGTAAGAAATTTTATATCAAAATAGCAAGAACAATAAATAATCAACTTAAATTTGATTAAAAAACAATATTTTATTTCTATCATATATCCTGTGATACTGATGCATAATTTATGTGTATTAATTTTGTGTATCTATTAACACATTTTCTAGTTATGGTTCAGAATGCACTTATTCTTTAACACTGTATTTTGCTTCTGACATATTACTGTGGTATATAATAATTACATTTGTTTTGGTGAAGCAATAGATCTGTATATAGAATCTTGATCATTTTGCTCCCCTGCTCTGCTCCATCCGTTCTCCTTTATTCTCAGGTCATCTGCCCATCTCCAAAGAAGCTAAGTCCCTGTTTCCTACCATCTCTTTTTAACTCTTTCTTTAAATAATTTATGTTTTCAGTTTCTCATGCAACAAAAACCTATTATCTATCTATCTATCCACCTATCTTTCTACCTGCCTATCTATCTATCCCAGGCATGATAATTCAAGAAAAACTGATTAAAGAAAATAAAACGTTGAAATGTAAAGATGAATCAGTAAACAAGACTAAATGCAGTCACACCTTGGAATGTAGCCTTCCAGCTAGTGATGGTTAACTTATTCTATAGAGCTCAGATAAGATTCCAATGCAGAAAAAAGTTTCTTCAATTTCCTACTGATATCATAGCTGCCATAAGATCATTGCATAATGTATCATCCATATGTTTATTGGCATGGTGGAGGGAAACAAAGCTACTATGAGTTCTGCCAGTCACAAAAGTATATACTAAGAAAGTTGTAACATATTTCCATAACTGTTTTGCCTTAGAGTCAATGTCATGACCACTGCTTTCTTCTTTATGACTAATGGTGACATACTTGTTGCTTTTAACTTGTTTTTTTCTTCATGTCACTATCTGATTTGTCATTGATATTACTATGGTTTATGTTTTCCTCTACCAGTTGTGCTGGAAATTAAGACATCAGAAGAAGGCCAGATAGTGTAAAAACTCACAAATGAAAGAGGAAAAGATGACCTAGCAGATGCATATATCTCAATATAGAAAAGCAAGAAATTTAATGCAACATAACTTAGAAAAAGCCAAATTTCATAAGTTACTGGGTGCAAATATATTAAACAGTACAAAATGCCAAAAGATTCAAAAGACTGATCTGTTAAACTTTTAAGGAATTTAAAGATTAAAGTAAAGAAGTGAATAAATTTAGGAAGTCAATTCAGAATATGCAGGAGTAAATCACAAAGTAATAGTGATTCCAAAAAAGTAATGAACAGAAATATTGGGAAATCCAAACTAAATCAAATCAAAAACTCAGTGGAGATTCTCACTAACATACAGGACAAATCAGAATAAAAAATTTCAAGACTTGATGATAAGTTTCAGGAATAGTGACACAGACATGCTAAGAAAACAGAAAAACAAATCAATTATGAACAAAATATCCAAGAACTTAAATAGGTTAAAAGTCAATACTTATACATTTTGGGTGTAGAAAAGGCACCAGGGTTCAGGCTGGTGGCATAGAAAATCTATATCATGAAATGGTAAAAGTATCAAAATCTTAGTGAATATATAGAAATTTAGGTACAAAAAATATCTAGAAAACTAGATATTGGGAAATTGACAAGTCACTTATAGAGGCAGCCCATTAGAACACCTTCAGATTTCACTACAGAAATCCTAAAGTCTAGAAGGAAAGAAGGCATGGTATATTGTAATTCAAGCCCTGAAAGAAAATATCTGCCTATAAAATACTATATCCAGTACAGCTATCATTTAAAATGAAATAAGGACCTTCCAACATAACAACAAAGTATGGAGTATGCCAACATTGCAGAATATAATTAAAGATGTACTACACAGAAAAGGAAGAGCAGAGAACCTACTGAAAATTAGGCAAGATTCATACCATAGATAAATAACAAAACCATCAAAATTAGTACTAACCTTTCTATGATAACTGTGAATATAAGTGGTCTTAATTCTCCAGTTAAGTTACACAACCAAAGAAGTTCAATTAAAAAAATAAGACCCAACTCTTTGTGCTTGCAAGAAACACACCTCAGTAGCAAAGATGTTCACACACTGAAAATGAAATAGGAGACAATATTTCATAAAAATGGAACTCAGAAGCAAACAGGAAATACCTGCACTTATATGTGTCAAAGAAGAACCCAAGATAGAAAAAAATCAAGTGAAACAAAGTAGACCACTATATATTAATAATAGAGACAATCCTCCAATTGCCAAGATACTACACTTGCAAAAATACATGGAAAAAGCAAGAATGCAGCCAAATACATGAAGCAGACACTACCCAACATGAAGAGCACACAGGTTTCAACCCACTGATATCAATATTCCAGTCTCACCTGTAGATTTGTCATCCAGACACATATTAACAGAAAAAAGTGAGAGTTAAAATACACCATATATCTGACTGACTTAGCAGATGTGTATAAACACATCATCCAGCAACATCCAATAATACACATATTCTTCAACATCTTATAGAACACTCTCTAAAACAGATCATATTATATGGCATAAAACAAGCCTTAAAAATACAAAACAATTGAAACAATTTCTTTCATCTTATCAGATTATTTTAGGCTTGTTTTCTAAGATTATAATGAAACAAAACCAAAAATCAAAAGAAAAAAAGATTCCAGAAAATATGCAAACACATGGAGATTGAACAATTGACCTTTGAAAGATGATTGAGTCACTGGAGAGAATTAAGAAAATACAAACCTAGGAAGAAGAGAGGAGCAAATGATTGATAAGAAATAAAGTGCATTGTGTGCATGCACGCATTTGTCAACTTTAAACCTATTAAACTGTATAGACACCCTGCACTAATAAAATGTTGATAGTTATTAGAAATAATGGTTTGACTTATGCATAACACTTGCCATTGACAAGCAATGGCTGTGTTAAGGTCTATCTAGTCACTACAATTTTACTGCTTATAAAGTCTGGCAGTGGCCTCACATATCTCATGAGTACTATATCTCTTGATCATCTCCTTTCTCCTTGACTAAATTTACTCTGATGGTGACAACCCCAGGGGCATTTCTCAGAAAGTTTTCCTATTGTTAAGCAGTGTGTGGCCATCTATGCAGTCTATAAGACATTTGCATTAAACCTGATGTTGGAATTATGCCACCATGGGCCAAGAAGATGTGTCTATGCCCTATGTGTGCACACATATTCTTACCCACTTGTGTAGGAGATCACACCATCAAGGTTTGTGCAAAATACACACTGTGAAGTTTGTACGAAAAAAGTGACTCATAATGTGGTTCCCAGACTGTCTGCATTAAGTAATGCATGACCATATATGCAGCTTACAAGAAATTAACTTTAAGTGTAACAATGCAAATATTATACTGAAAAAGTAAAAGAATCAACAATATGGATAAACAAGAAAAACATTATGGTAAGTTAAATGAACCAGAGAGAAAGGATGGATATTGTACAATTACACTTATACACATTACCTAGAATAAGCAATTTCTTAGAAACCTGAGATGCCATACATATTTCTAGAGGCTTAATATTTAGAGAAGTGGGGAGGTGTTATTTAAACTGTAGTGTTTATGTTTCAGATAGTGAAACAGTCATGGCAAGGAAATAGTGGCATTAATTATATTGCTGTGACCCACATCACAATAACTCAGATAGGGTGAATTTTACTGAAGAGGATTCAGGTTTCCCATGGTTCTAGAGGTGGCAGTGGGGCTGCCTCTGGCTGTTGTTCTCTTACCATCAGAACTCAGAAGGATGCAGAGCAGCATGCTTGGAATGAGGCACATGTGTGTCCTTTGAATGTGCCCTCTTCAGATGAAGATCAGGATTTGTGATGGGATTCCACCCTGAGGACCTCTTTTGGCCCTGACCTGCTCCCAAGGGCTGCACTTCCATCCTCCATGGAGTAAACAGCCTTCCGCATACCTCTCACGTCTCTGGGCAGAACACATACTGGCTTCAGACTCTCAATTTACACATTCTGATCCCAAATTGTTTCCCCTTTTTGTTTTTGTAATTACAAAGGCTGGATTAGTGTGAGGTTTTGTTGTGGAGCCTCTAGACATCAGTGGGTCTGAGATCCTCAGCAGCAGACTAAAAATCAAATCAGAATACATAAGCAAAATACACATGGCAGCTCATATAAAACCAGAAATGGTCCTTGAGATATTTTCATGGATTAATCTGATCAAAAGTATCATTAAAACCCCTGGTACAAAAAAAAAAACCTGTCAGTAAATTCTTCACATTGTTGGATCAGTTCATCAAAATCTTGGGTTTTTTTGAGACATGGGAAGTATCTCTCTTAATAAGGCTTCCAGATCTATAGTTATATTCTGATGTATAATCCCTTATACACATCTCAAAGATGAGTACAGTGGTTAAAAGGTAAAGGATTTATACAAAGTGAAGAACATTGAAATGACATTTAAGGCACTTTTGGAGCTACAGACCCTATCTGATCCCTCAACTGAATACTGTGGTTTCTAAAGTACTGATCTGAGACTGTAGCTTTGTACAAATTGAATGCTGTATATTCCAAGCCTTCTCTGCCATTTCAGTTCATCTGTCTACAAAATGGGCTGCCTGGATAAAATGACCAAAAGTAACATAACAAACAGCTACACATGAAAGCCATAGCAATAATGAAACAATTCCAGTGATAATCAAGCCTATAGTATTTCTCCCTACATACAAAATAGTCTATCAAGGTTTGTAGAATATGCATCTTGGTGTATTACTCCAAGGATCAGCAAGATTAACCAATACTCATAACCTGGGCATGCACCCCAGGAAAAGCAAGATTTTATACATCATAGTCCCTGTGGGCAGGCAATGACTTAGAGTATAGTCTTGGCATGTGAGTGTAGTAAGATTCCATTCAATTATGCCATAGATAAAGACAAATGGATTATAAAGGGGTGGTGGGAGGCATTGACATGGCACCAGCATGATGGTGTTCTGGGTGGTCTTCTTTATCTGCCCACAGGCTCTATGTCTTGCAGCCTGTGCCATCTTTACCAGCTGGAGTGTTGGGTTTTCCTCCACCATTAGGTTCAAGAATATTTGCACTAGGGTTCCACATGACAGTAGGCTTCACCCTGCTTCTTGGATTTTCTTTTCTGCATGGTTGCATATTTCACAACAGTAACCACACTGTCATTCCATTGTCTGTCAACTCCCAAGCATACCCTCATCCTCGCATGATTAACTGTGTGGGGCTCTGCCATGCGCACATTTGGATATCCTTCCACAGGATGCATGCACAGGGTGTATGGAGGCATCATTTTTCCCGTGAGGTGCTGGCGGTATGCATTTATGTTCTGAGCATGGATTTGCAAAAACTAAAATGTCAAAGTCTAATTTTGCTTGTGTAAGTAGCCATATTCCCTCTTTGGTTTTTTTTAGTTGTGTTTTTATGGACACATGAGCCTGATCTATAATAGCTTGGCCCTCTAGGTTATAAGGAATGCTAGTGATATGCTTATTATACCAAAATCAAGAGAAAGACAAAGTCTTACTACCATATGAGTGTCCACCATCAGCTTTTATTGTACAGAGAACCCTTATGGCAGCAAATGCAGAAAGGCAGCATTGTTGGACATGTCCCATTTTTTCACCTCCGTGGCATGTAGATGCATCATATGATAATAAGTGTCTAGAGAAACACAAACACTTTGTAAGCATCCAAATGATGGCATATGATTAACAATCATTTCTCAAATATCATTATGTTTTGGATCTCAGTAGTTGCATCCCTCAGCAGGAACAGAATGTCAAATGAGTTGACAGGCTGGACATGACAAAACTTTTTTTTTAGATTGTGATGAGACACTTGCAGCTCTTTAGTTAGAACTCTGATGATGGCACGCATGGGCTTGCCTTGCTAAATCAAAAGGAGCAGCATGAGCCAGAAAGGAATCAGCTGGTTCATTCCCATAACTCAGGGTTCCAAGGAGATTAGATTGTTACATAATATCCCCTAAAGAAAAGGGTATAGAATGACTTTGAATTACAATTGTAATCTAAGATATAAATTTAATAGAGAAGGTCAAGCATAGCCTATAAAGTAGCTCTTTCTATTCACTAAGGGACAGTGCTTAAGTGAAATGCATTATATATGTAGGAGTCAACTTAGTAAGTTTTACAACATATAGAATAGCAGTTATTTTTGATATTTGAGCTGATAATCTAGTGGTCAAGATAAGGTGTTGAAAACCCTTACTCCTGATGATTACTTTTCCTTTAGAGGAACCACCTGGAAAATATATTTCAGCATCTGGGATAGGTAATACTCATGTAACCTGTGGGATTAAAATAAATATCTGAAAAAAATATTGAAAGATGGTTTCATTAGGGAAATTATTTTCAACTTATCCTATGAAATCAGCAAAAGCAATTTGCTAATATATAGCCTGTTGAAACAAGGTTGAATATTGTGATAACTCCAAAGGTAATGCTATTACTGATGGGTCATTATAAAACAGCTGATTAGAAAGAGTACTTTCATTATTGCAATTTTATCAATTTGTTCAGTATATAACTGAAAGGTTTTCAATTATGTTGGGCATGCAAATCAACTCAGTAGGGAAAAAATAAGAATTACAGAATTGTCCCAAGAGGGCTTTAGAGGAGTAAAGGGAATTTCAAACATAGAAATGTGGGGGTACTGGTTATAAAGATGATATATACTTATCATTCTTGTAACATTTTTCTACTAATTGCAATATGCTTTTTGGTTTCAGGTTAGTTGTTGTAGGGACTTACTTTGAGGGTCACCTTGTTAGGTAATACAAAGATGTTTTAATGGGCAAGTAGTAAACCTAAATTCGGCTGGATCTAATGAATATTATTAGTATTCAATAATCTTGGAAATTATTTATTTTTTATCTAATTTTAAGTGGAATAAAACAGAATAATAAAACAAGTTGAAACGGTGAGGAGAGTAGGAAATCTATGATAGTTACATTATTATATATTGTTGCCCTCTAAATAGTGGCTTGGTTTTAGGATTGCAAAATCAATCAAATAGTACACTTCCTCAGAATCCTCTGGGTGGTCATAGCGGTGGGAGGGGGAGGCTGTTCTTCACTTTCCAGCCTGTGTGTAGCTGGCTCACAGGCAGGGACTGAGCTTCCTTCCTGGTTCTCCCTAGTCTTTGTTCCACCTCGGAAATCATTTGATGTTGACAACCAAACTTGTGTTAATTTTTTGTCTTACTGATTGCTCAGTGAGAAGGGTTCCTATATAATAAAAACAACAGAGGTTTTTGCCTTGTGAGAAGCTGCACAAAGACCATAAGACATTAAATCCCTTTTAACTGATGCACACAAATCATACAATTACAATTTGGATTCCATTTCCTGCAGAATATGATTCATATAATGAATGATGCATACCTGAGAACACTGCTGTCTGACGGTCTTTAAAGCTTGAGCCACAAAATGCTGACACAAGATGGGGCTGTTCTTCATTCCCTGAGGAAAGACCGTCCATTTATACATGTTCATAAGTTCTTTAAAGTGGAGATTATGTACAAAGAAAGAAAATGCTGGTCACAGTGGATTTCGTGGCAGTGTAAAAAGCAATCTTTAAGGTCAATAGTATTATCATTCTCACAGAATGGCTACATGAAATGGGACGCCAGGTTGTAAAGCTCTCATCAGCTGCAACCAAGCATTTCCTGTTCTTAGATATTGTAATAACCTCTATTTTCTGGATTTCTTTGGGATATCAAATACAGGATGGGTATAAATGTCTTTACTGAATTTGTTCCCATATCAGATCATGTAGATGGGCTAGCATCTCGCTGTTCAGGGGCCATTGATTCTCCTAGACAGGTGCATCTGTTATCCCTGAAGGGGCAGAGCCATTCTGATAGCAGCAGCAGCAGTGTTCCATACTAAAATGGGGTGGGGATGATAACCGATTCTCTCACAGTCCAATTTAGGAGAAACTGCCAAGGTCTTAGGTTTGCCTTGCAGATGTTTTCCCAAGCCTAAGTCTGATTGACAGCCCACTTTAGTCATCATTTTCCCTGCCACAGCAGCAGGTTCATTGGGTAACATGATTTTTAACTATTTTAAGGGATCCCTCCCCATAGGTTTATCGGTGTGTGAGCAATGGTAACTTGGAAAGTTCGCACCTGTTTTACTGTGTCTATATAAGATAAAGGAGTTGCACCTTGTAACACTTGCTGAGGTGACTCAGGCCCCACTACTTAGGTTATAAACATATTAACAGGCCAAGAAAAGGGCCATTATTTAGTTATCACGACCTCATCAGTTCCAGTGTTGATTTCCACCACGTGTTTTCCTCCTACCTTAATAGTACACAATAGTACTCTTAATACTTGAGTGAAGTAAATTTCCCTTTTAGAAGTACTCTTGAAATTTCCTTTTTCTTTATTGTTTCCTAAAGTATACAAAAGAGGGTTTTGTTACTGAACAACATAATCCCCTGGTTGAAAAAAACAGAATTCATAAAAATATTTCATAATCAGGATCCATTAACCAGGTAATATAGTTATGCCTTGTACATTTAAACTGCACTTCTCCATAATTAAGCCAACAGTGCCCTCAGGTGATGGCACCTAAATACTACTAAGTATAGATAGAGGCTGATCTCCCTCAGGGAAGATGGATCTTTGTGTCCTAGGAAGATCTCACCCTGTGTTACCTGGAGTCACATAAGTGAGGGATGAAATGTCTCTCTGGCAATCCAGATGTGCCTGAAGGTTTGCATGAGATAAACTTGACAGAGGTTCTGACTTATTGTGGGGGTTTTCCTTGGCTCCTATTTCCCAAAAGAAGGGTGCCATTCTCATGATATTCAGAATCAGATGACTTAATCAGTGTTTGCCCTTTTCATGGGGCAGGCACAGACAAGGAGTTGGCTCTGTATTCTACTTAGGCAGAATACTGCATCACTCACTAGCAGGTATGAACAACTTTCCCTATCAGTTAGGATCAGTGCACTTTTTTAAGATATACCTCATTTTTCACAATTAAAATATTTATTGTTAGTATCTTTTATCCCTTTATAAGGCTTACCATGACTTGTAGTAACACTGAATTTTTCAGGACCTCAGTGCCTGTATCCCAACAGTCTTTTAAATTATTTCCCAAATTTCTCATTGGACCCGACTGGTCCCAAGGCCTGTTGATACTCTTATTTGGCATTGTCAAATGCAAGATGTAGGATAAAGATATCTATTGTCTGTGCAGGGGGGACATGTCTATGAACTATCTCCTACAATCCAGCAATAAATTGAGTATATGCTTTACCAGAGCCCTGCGAAATACACAAAATATGGGACTGGCATCCCACCCATGGGTTCAGAGTCCCAAGATCTTTTCATTAATAGGCTAATTTGCTCATAACTTCATTAGGATGAGTTAACTGCTGTGCAAAGTCTGCAAAAGATCCTGTTCTCAATAACTTTTCTTCAGTGACATTTGCTGTATTTCCTGGCCTATTCCTATCAGCTTGGTCAGTCACAAGCTTCTGCAATTCAACACAGAAATAAAGATGTTGAGCAGCTGATAACCAGAGGGAAGGAAGATGTCTGACATCCTGCAGAGCCAGATGTAAAACTCCCAAAACTGAATCCAAAGTTCCCAGCATGAATGATCCATGAAGTGTATTATTCATAACGCTCTGCTTCAACTACTTTTATATTCAACTCCTCAGTGCTCATGTAGGATTTGTTGTTATTAAGGTCAGGTCTGGTTATAACAGGGAAGCAGCATGGCCCAATAAAATTCCACCCTAGCAGGCTCCTGTATGAGATGTTGGTACCTAGGTGACAAAGGGCTGCAGGTCTCATGTTAATATAATCAGTGGAAGGGAGTCAAGGGGTCTCTTTCCAGCTCAGCCTCTGGGTCCTCCACTGGTAAAGAAGGAGCTGTGGTCATCACACCCTGAATAAGTGCTTCACTTTTCTCTACAGCAGGAGCAGGACCACCTGAGGCACTAGTACATAAAGGACCCCAAACTGATCTCACTAAAGTCATCCTGAAACAGTTTCTGTAGAGATTTTTTTTCTTCCCAAGCATGAGACATCTTTAAGGTTTCATCCACCTAATCTTGGTTTTCAGCATCCAAAGTATCCACCTGTGGAAATCATAGATTATTTTTAGTGATTTCCTGTAACATTTTTGATAATATGTGGATGCTGACTTGATTTCTGGCCTGATTAAATAACATTCGTGATAATTGCACATAATTTTGTTCACATGCTGAAAAATTCCATCCCATCTTCCTGGATTTAGAAAACTGCCAGCTGCCAAGTGCTTACTTTTACTTTCTCACAAGTCTCTGACTTAGTCCTAGGAGACCCTCCTCACCGGGTGTTCTCCATCCACTCAGGTGGGTCTGGCCTCAGGCCTCAGAGGTCCCTGTCCTGGGTGCCAGTTTCCAGGTCACCAGTTAGCTGCTGGGGGTAGGGACATATTACAATAAGACAACCTTTGAAAGTAGAAAGGCTCCAGGAGGTCAGTGCCTCAGGTTAGGCAGAGACAAAGGCCTCTCTGTGGCCTCCTTTTATTTTGCAAAATTAGACTAAGGGAGGGGTGGGGATGGTTCAGGGAACCACCGGGCATAGCAGGCTGGTGAGAGAAGGAACAAAGCACAGTCAGGGAGTAGGGGGCAGGTTGATAGGGAACCTGCGCTTTCTGCCCTGAAGTGCGGCTTGTGTCCATAGCATTGTTTTCAATGGTCAGAGAGCCCTTAGCAGATGGTATCACACTCCAGGGTATCACGGTTCAGGGGGTAGCAGTCTTCCACATTCCTTTCCATTCTCTGGGCAAGACACACAGGCCTGGGGCTCCTGGAGCCCAATGTACACGTTCTGGTCCACAATTAATAGAAATAAATAGTACTATATAATATTAACAACGACACTAAACGTGTGGTTGCATGCTTTTCTTATTTGCTGCTATAAAAAAAAAACCACAAACTCGATGCTGAAATTGATGTAAATGTGTTGCCTTACAACTTGAGAAGTCACACATCCAAATCAGTCTCATTGGGTAAAGTCAAAGCAGTGAGGAGACCTCCTTCCACTTCATCCTGGGCCAGGGCTGGAAGTCTGATGTGGAGTTGACCCTGGCATATTGGCCTTGTACCCCAAGGACATTAAAAATGCCCCATTTTGATCTGAGTGAAGCTACTTTGTGTCAGGTTATGTCCCATTCATGCTGTCATCTCTCTGTGACACAGTGTGACACTCACTGCATCCCTGGTCCCCAGCCCAACTTGTACGCCTGGCTGTGGTGGAGAGAAGCCCACGCACGAAGCACTGTGGGCCGCTCCAGCCTGCATGGTGGACTTCAGGGGCTCACTCAGAAGAGAAGGAGAGGGGTTTAAACACAGGAACTGGTGGGAAATTCTCCTTTCCTATGATGGGTTTCTATTTTTACTATGGATGATTTATGAAAGGCTTCTCTGCACCTGTTGATAGGGTAATTTTGTGAGCAGTGTTAATGCAGCCCATTTTGTCTATGTACTTTTAAATTTTAACCTACTCTTGCCTTTCAAACAAAAACAAAAGCAAAAATCTCCACGAGTATTATCACAATGTATTATGTTTGATACGTATTACTGGAAATCATTCTATTTCTTAGAGAGGCGACTTTGGATTGAACCACAGAGCAATAAGTTACATCCCCTTTCTGATTTATTTTGACAGGGTCTAGCTGAGCTGCCCAGGCTGGGCTCGAGCTTTGGACACTCCAACCTCAGCCTCCTCTGTATAGCTGGGCTGACAGGCAAAGGCCACCACAGCTCACTGAAGGGCTACTTGTGGGGCGCAAATCTAGGTTGATGTGAGAGCTCTGCAGGAGGCTTTACCATTTTGTAGTTTCCCTGTCAAGTTTGGTATAATAATTTTCCTGGTCTTATAAACAATCTTGAACTGTATTTTCTCATTTCTATTTGCGGAATTGTGTAGGGAAGTGTGAGGTTTGATGCAATTCTTCAACGTGAAAGAAATCACCAGCAAAGTTTGTTGAACAACAGTCTGCATGGAAAAGTGTTTTAATTACAGGGTCAATGGACTCAGCACCCATGAGATGGTTCACATCCCTTGATGATCTTTATCTCCACTTAGTAAATTGTGTCCATGGCGTTTTGTCCCTTTTATCTATATCTTGTGATGTGTTGGTGTAAAATTATTCATAATATCCTGCTGTTACCTCTCTAAACACAAATGGGAGCTGATATCTACTATTTTTTAATGTATCAACTCTATTTCAGTCACCATTAGAAGTTAATGTTATTTATTGTTACCATATTTAGAGTTATTTAATGTATTTTTCATGAAGTTTTGTTATGACATTTGGGTTCAGTGATTTTCACTGAGTTTTCCAATATATTCATCCATGGTTCTTAATCTGCTCATTTCCTGTGTGGAGGTCACGCTGTCTTTAGCTTTATCATTCATATAACACATCCACTTCCATGATTTCATTTCTCATTCACTCAGTGATTACTTAAGAATCTCGAGTTTTATTTCCAACACAGAGAAATGTGATCTCTCTCTGATTGCAGAGTCAGGTTATTCTGAGAAAGTTCCAGAATCTCCAGGGGTCTCTATTAGGTGTCCCTGCCTGAGGTGTCACTTACTGTCCTTTGGGATGGATCCAGGGTGAGTGGACACCAGGGCAGCGTACAGAGTGGTCTCTGCAGGGAGGACCCCATCCTGGGAGGAAGCAGGTGCAGCTGGCCCCTGGCTGAGTGTCCAGTTGCACAGATGGGCATAGGTCACATCCTAAGGACCCTAATGGGCATCAGTCTGCAGGGGAGAGGGGGAGATGGGGGATGTGTGCTTGTTGCTGGGAAGCCTGGGGCCTGGGGAGCACAGGACCCACCTCATTGTCCATCTGCCTGTCCTCCCCTGCCTGTCCATCCTTGGTGCCCAGGAGCTCCCCCAACAGGGCTGAGGGAGGGGAGCTCTCTCTCCCATGGGTCTCTGATACTTCACCTGGGCATACATCACTCTCTGGCAGTCCTCATTGGGTGGGCTCTGCAGCAGGGAGACAGAGACAAAGACGGGTTCTTCTGGGCTTCTCCCTGGTCTCCAGCACCCAGGTTCCCACACAGTGGCCCAGGGATGCTTTAGAAATTAAATTTACTCTGTCCCTTCCTCATAGACCTTCAGGGGCTTCCTCAAGCTAGGAAGGTATAGTCACTTCCTTCCTGTAGTGCTGCTCTTGAATCCAGACAATTGAAACTTGGTTCCTGGGCTGCAGCCACATGGCCCATCATCCTGAAGGATCTTTCCCTGTCTCAGGACCTTTGCACTTTCTGTGCGCTCTGCCAGCAGTGTTGGCACATTGGAGGTGCACATAGCACTCTCCATGGTAGCTTCAGCTCAGCACTCACCGTACGGCGTCCTCCTCACGATCCTCACTGGCCTCCTGCCCTCAGCTCCTTTCTCTGCTTTATTTCCATTCACAGCTCTGTGCTCTCCTGGCACTGGCCTCCCACCTCAAGATGACTCAGGGTGAGAGAGAGCTGTGCTCCCCGCTGTGTCTGCAGCCCCCATGCAGCCAGGTCAGGAGGGAGCACCCCCATGAATGCTTCATGAATGAGGGAGGGCACCTTTGACTGCCCATTCACTCAGAGTCCTCCTGAGTCCCAGGGAGGGAACACCCAGACAGAAGCTAAGGGCCAGAAAGAGGACAGAGTGATGGGATCCTGAGGTCACAAGAAACCAGCAGAGGGTGGGGTTCCAGCAGTCAGAGGCCAGGTCTTCCAGAAAGGAAGGCTCAGCTGGGAGGTCAGTGAGAGCTGAGTGGTTGGAGACAGGAAGTCCCTGTGCCCTGGATGGGGCGGGTCTCACCTGAGCATCCAGCTCCACCTGTCCACAGGCTCTGCAGCCTGCACAGCAGCATCTTCAGGGACAGAAGAGGGGTCACCCTGGCCAGAATTCTGGGGTCTTTCAGCGCCCCCAGATCCTGCCTTGTCCAGCTGGGGACACAGAGCCAGGCAGCTGTGTGATGTCCCTTGGCCCATAGTGTTGGGGTCCAGTCTGCCTCAGCGCTGAGCCCCAGAGTCTTCTGCCCCTGTGATGCTGAGACCTGGGGGTGTCTTCAATACTGCACCTCTTTTCCTCTCACAGTTTTCCTCCTGCATGGGAGCACCTGGCCTGGAGCTGGGAGACATGGGGGTGTCAGGTGGCGCTGAGGCTGGCAGGGAAGGGAGTCAGGGTCCTCAGGCAAGAATGACCTCCTCTGTAGGCCACTGTTCCTGGGTTCTGGCCCCATGGCCCTTGCAGGACATGGGAAGTTACCTCACTCTGCATTGGGGGATGGACAGAGTCTTAGCCAGGAGGTCAGAACCACCTGACCTGCAGGCCACTCAGGACAAGAAGGAAGCCTTGGACCCCACAGACCAGGGAGCTGATTTAGCCTGAGGTGGAGAATCTCAGATCACACCAGAGACTCCCACAGGGACGGGCTTCTGTGTTCTGTGCCAGGTTCTCTGCTCTGAGGTTCTGCACAGGAGATTCTATGCAGACTTCTTCCCTAGGACTGGTTTCCCTGGTGACCACAGACCCACAGCTTCCTGAGGTCAAGGTCTCACCCTCCCTACTCACCTGCCTTCCTGATTCTTCCCTGGCACCAGTATCCAAAGAGGAGAAGGAGGAGGAGCAACAGCAGGGAGGAGGCCACAGAGACCCCGATCACAGCCTTCAGGTTCCCCTGCAGGCCTGAGCCTAGGGTGCTGAACTGAAAGAGGAAAATTGCCACTTTGCTGAGCACCTTGTGTGCACCAGCCCACACTGGCCTTTGCATCACCCCCCACACTCCCATAGTTCTGGACTTGGGATCATCAACTCCCTCATACAAGTAATCTAGGAGGAAGCAGAGGTTGAGAGAGAGGAACTGCCAACCCAGGGAAACCTGCAAGAACCCCAGATGAGGATGAACCTGGGGAGCCGGACTTCTACCCTGCTCTCTCCAGGAGAGCAGAGCCTCCTGATCTGGAGGGAAGGAGCCTGGCACCCTGTCCTGGCCCTGTGCCCTCCCCTGGACATTTTAACTATCACTGTGCAGAGGGACAGGACCAAAGCAGTGTAGGGTCCTGGAGGCTCCCCTAAGAGGCCATCTCTCCAGGGATAGCAGCAAGTTCAGCAGATCCCTCCCAGAAGTGCCATCACTCACCAACCTGGGGTCTGGACTCTGACATGAGGGGCTGATTCTCAAGGTCTTCCAGGATAAGAGAAGAAGTGAAGGGCTGGGCTCCTTGCTCCCCACGTCAACTGCTGCTCCTTTCCCAGGCTGGACCCCAAATCTCCATGAGCTTTGAAACCACTCCATGCAGACCCGATTCTGAGCCTCCGGGCATCTGGATTCCTGTCCCTCTTCTCTACCCCTGGGTAGCAGTGGAACCAAGACTGCAATCAGGACTGAGATGGGCTGAGCATCTCCAGGCAGCCTGGACACAGGACCCTGGGACAGAGCCTGGGGCTCTGGCTGTGGAGCTGGGTGCTCAGGGTGGGGACGGGGTTTGACCTGGGGATAAGGACTCCAGGGGGTGTGGGGTGAGGTTGCTCTGGGGATGGACCTCTGCTCTCTCCTCTGCTTGGGCTGTGGTTTTGCCAACACTTACTGCTTTACACCTGGTGTATTCTAGATAGGAAATGGGTGGCAAGGACATGCCTCAGAAGAGCCTGCACTTGGCTGGTTCCCCCAGTGCTTCTCATACCCAGCCTGTTCCGGGCAGCCTGGGAGACCATCAGAGGCACCCTGAGCTCAGCCATGCCAGGGCCACAGGCAGCTCACCTGAAACCACGAGCTCCAGGGGTTCACTGGGCTGTGACAACAGATATGGAGCTGAGTCCTGAGAGCCATAGGTCCCCCTGAGGACTGAGCTCACAGCTCTCATGGAGAATTCTGCCTGGGACTGCTAAGCTCAGGACTCTGATCTCAGATGCAGGGGGGCATCAGCTGTCCCTCTTTGGACAGAAGGAAAGTGTCCATTGGAATCCATGACTGACGCAGCAGGGTCACATCCTCTCCTGAGTACATCATGGGTCCCGGCTACACCAAGAGGAAGAGTGTGGCAGGGAGCTGTCCTGGAGAGAAGGAGGTGGTGAGGGGATGTCCCAGCTTGTTCTTAGCTGAGGTCTCATTAGAGTTGTCTCTAAGGACCCTTGTTCTCTGTCTGTCTCTGTTTCCTCTGACTTGGCCCCTCCTGTCCTCCCGTCTCTCTGTCTCTCTCCCTCCTGGATACCCCAGCCTCAACATGGCCATCACCTCCTTGGCTCCTCCAGCAGGGCCTGTGCTGAGTCTGGGTCCCTGACTGAGTCCTGGCTTCCTCACCTGTGAGCAAAATACAAAAGACATGAATAGGAACCAAGGACTTGAAGGAGAGACTGTGTCCACCATATCATGTACAGTGGTCCCCATGGAAACCACTCCCAGGTCCCAAGGAGAAGTCAGCCAGAATGTGCCCAGCCTGGGGCTGCTGGCCAGGGTCATCTGCCCCCTTCTTGGACAGAGTGAATCTGAAATAGCTAAAGTCAGAGAAAAACCTGAGAGTCAGGTTGTGTCCAGGGTGCAGGACAGGGCCTTGCTGGGTCAGAAGAGAGGGTTTCCTGGACAGTTTTGAAGGAGGACCTGGGCTGAGGGTTTGCTTCCTGCCACAGCCCTGCCCTCCTGTCCTGTTCTGTGAGTCACACTGAGGTTTCTAATTCTGTAGATGTCCTGACCAATACTCTCTTCTAGAGATCCTCTGTAATAGGGCCCATGTCAAATGTTTAGGGAATGAAACATGCTTGGGTCAAAGCAAGGACTTCCACACCTGACACCAGCAGCTCAAGGGCATCACTTGGCTCTGACGCCACATTGGGTTCCATACTGTACAGCCATAGCACCTACGTGTCCACCTCTGCCTGGGGGTCACAGGCCAACAGGGAATAAGGCCTGGGCCTGTTCGAGGGACTTTTCTGTGAATCCAGCCGCCAGTAGACCTTGTCTCCTCCTTCCTTATTTGGAATAAACCTGTCAAATCCCAGCTATAAGCCACACTGGAGGGTAACATTCCTTCCTTAGGTCACCACCTTAGGTCACCTTAGGTCTGGGCAGGGCTGAGAGGCTGGGCTTGCTGTAGACTCCTAGGAGAGAAGGAGGCAGCATGTGAAATGGACTCACACCTCCCACACTGTCCCCAGGGCTGGGCTGTGAGAGCGGGACACTCCAAGAGCAGACACCTTCCTGAGGGCAAAACCTTGGGCTGGGACCCTGAGTGTCTTCTCACTTGTCACCACCAGCTCCAGGGGCTCACTGTGCTCTGACTGGCCAGAGTGTGCTTGATAGTAACAGTGATCTTGCCCTGCATGTTGTCTTTACATGGATGGGATGGAGAACTTGGCTATGTCCTTCAGTTCCAGTGATGTTTGTCTTCTCCTGGGCACTCAGCTTCCCTCCTTGTACAGACCATATTCCTGGGCTCCCAGAGTCCACTTAGACTAGAGGGTCACAGCTTTCCCCAATGGTATCACAGATTCTGGCTCAGCCCAGAGCCTGGGTTTGGACAGGGTCCCTGCAGGGAAATCACAGCTGGGTCCCAGGACCTTCCTCCTCCCCTCAGATCCCTGCTCTCAGCCCCAGGAGCCTCCAGACCTCCTAGCAACAGTCCACACCTGCTGCGCTCCATCCACACTGCCCATGGGTGGCCCCCTGTCACTAGGAGAAGGAGGGACCTGGGACAGCTGAGGACACAATCACCTGCCTGTACTGGGGTCCTGGGGCCCAGACTCAGCCCTGGAAGAGAGTTCCCTGTGAGAGCTTTGCCCTGGAGCCTCAGGAGGTCCTCTGCTCCCTGGAGTCTCCTGAGCCCCTGTTTTCCTGATGGACCAGGGCCTGGCTGTGGGTTGCAGACTAGGGGCTCCCATCCCCTCGCTCAGTTCTCACCAATGCAGAGCAGGGCCATGAGTGCAGCAGTCATGGTGTCTCCTACATCCAGGCGAGACTGAGTAGATAGAGACCACAGCGCCTGACCCACTGAGTTTCACAGCTGGGCATTGGTTTCTGCCCTTCATAAGGTGATCATGTCAGGAGCCCCACAGGAAGCGGAGGTGACATCCACCAATGCCCAAGCTGCTTTTTCTCAGGTCTCAGCCAGGCTATTCTCCAGAATGATGTGGAATTTTCTCATTTGTCCAAGTGTTCCTCATTGATCCACACCTCTCTGAGGCCCAGGACACAGCAGCCAATACACCCAGAGGGCTCACTGCTGAACCACTCCAGAGCACAGTCACCCTGGACTGGACCTTCCTCTCAGAGCCTCCCACGGGTCTCCTCCCTCCCTCGGCCCTTCCACCTGCACAGCAAGGTCATCCTTGCAGCAACCACCCTCCCCGGCCCTGGAGATGCTACAGCAAATGTGCATGTTCCTGCTGTGGGTGGAGGAGAGCAGAGATGTGCTGGGCCCTGAGGGGAGGAACCTCCATGCAGGTCAGGGACAGGCAGGAGAGACCCCTCACTGCATAGCATACAGGGCATTAGGGAGACTCCGGTGATTAGGAAGGAGTGGGGTGGGGATTCTTGAGGGAGAAAGAAGTCAGTTATATTGACATGATGGAAAATTAACTCTTGCAGGTGTGGACTTGCTTTTTTTGAATTTTTGTAGTTCCTTGATAAATTGTTTATTTGAAATCTTTCCTATTTTTAACAAACCTAAAACATACAATTTTCTGACTTTAAACTTGGTTTTTATTACTTATTTTTGTTTATTTCATGCAATTCTATTTTATTTTAACTTATTTTCCATGGGCTAAACTCAGGCCCCCAGGAAAGTGCTCCAGCACTGAGTTGCACCCCAGTCCCTTTTAAGTTTTATACTGATGCAGCATCTCTCTAAGATGCCCAGCTGACCCGGCCTCCTCTCCTCTCACATGTCTTTTTAGATTATCCCTTTGCGGTTGCTGTGAGGCTGACAGAAGACATGCTGCACTATACTTAGTTCATTCTACTCTCAGAAGTTTCCTTCAAGAGAATCTATCTACACTATTGCTTAGTTACATATTTTAAGTTACTTATCTACTACCTCATTTTATAGCTATAGTATCTTAAAATTTACATTGTTGTTTAACATTTTTGGAGACACAGTCTTGCTATGTAATTTAGGCTGGAATTTAACTTGTTTATGTGGCCCAGGTTTGCTGGAGCTCATGGAGATCCTGTTGCCTCAGAACCCACCTGTGGAGAGATTCAAACCTAGAGCTGGTGAGTTATCACAGCTCCAAGTCCTCTTGATCATAAAAACAACTGTCCAGAAACAGGAGTACACTAAACATTTTCCTCATCTACTGATCAAGAAGCCAAAGCAAAAGTAATGTTTTTTTTTATTTAAAGAGAAAAAAAAACAGAAAAAGGATAGAAATATTACAGCATTTCAAGAAAAGAAGATAAACAGTAAGAAATCACTAGTTGATAAATTACATATTGTTCTTTTAGAAAAAAGTAATAGTTTTACCTTACTAGTGGTGCAGGTCTCCCACTAGGAAGGTTTTCTAAGTTCAGGGCCAGGACTTTCACATTTCCTGTGTGAGGTTGAGAGTGATGGAGGCCACTTACTGTGCTCCCCTTTGCTCCTGAGGCTGTGGATACCACCCATCAATAGGCTGCATCTGGTGGCTGTATCAATCTGTAACAATACCAGTATTTATGTATATTTGTAACGTCTGCAGTTATGTCCTCTATACCTGCACACATTACTCCAGGAAACACACCAGACCTGCAGTGCTATCCCAGCTGCTTGTGCCAGCATTTCTGAGGGGACTTTCCCAACTCTGTCAGCCATTCAGCACCCACCGCTGCACTGGACACAGCCCCCCATCTGGCCTTCACCCTGTATCACATGGCCCCAAGCCCCCTTCCCCTCTGAGTTCATGGGGAGCTGGTTGCCCTAACCTGAGAACAAGAGGTGGGATTCTCCAGATAAGTCAGTCAGACATTCTGAGTCCTCAGACAGAGGTGCTGTGAGCTCAGTCATCCCATACCCAACACAGGCATCAGACCCAGTGAGGAAGATTTGCTACCCCCCATCCCATACTTGTCTTCACTGTTCTTTTTGTGCTGGGACAAAATAACTCACACCCACAATTTAAGGGAAGGAAAGTTTATCTTAGTTCTGGTGCACAGAGTTCAGTTCAGAGTCAGCTGGTTCCAAGGCAGGTGGTGTGGGAGAGGAGAAACAGTGCCTGGTGTGGCGGGCAGGAAGCAGGGAGCAGGGTGAGGGGACTGGGGAGGATATGAGGTTCCAGCCCGTGTCATGGTGACCAGTCCTTCCCACTAGGCTTCACCTTCCAATAAGACACCTGGCTGTAAACCCATCATGGATCATTCCAGTGCCACCCAGCCATGATCCAGTCCCGTGATCCAGGCTCCTCCCCTAAGCCACATTGATGATGCCTGAGTCTTTGGGGTCATCATGCTGACCTGAGGTGAGGTGTGTGCAGACTTTATTCCAGCAGATGAGGCTTCTATACACCAACTTGCAAGTTGTACAAGTTTAGGACAATGACAGAGCTTGCCTGCTCCAATCAGATGGGCTCATGTATGAGTGACACCCAGTATGGAGTGACACCCAGGGACACATGATCACCTGGGTCAGTGTTGATGGGGAACAGAGCGCAGTGCTCTTAGAGTGGACACAGAGGATCACTCAGTGTGGTGATGGTTTATGTGTACTGAGGAAAAGGTTAATATCGGTTCCTTCTCTGGACAGTGATCCTCATCCACCCAACTTAAACTGCACCTTCCCTTGGGTCTCAGGATGCTGCAGTAAAAGCAGAGTACAGTTTTTACTGAAGGAGCAACCAGCCCGTCCCCACCAGGCATGAGGAGTGGTGCTTTGCTGGTGCCTGAACTGGGTCCCATGGGTGATCTTCATGCTGGACCAGGGAGGACTCTAGGGTTTTTTGAGGTCTGGTGCATAATGACTCTAGGTGATTAGTGTAAAATGGAATTAAGTGGACACATATGTCTCCTGCTGGAAAGCCACACAGTGCAAATGCAGCCCTGGTTCAGGAACATCTCACAGCAGGAGCCGTGGGCCCTCAACACACCCAGGGTCACCTCTGCTTCCTGCACATATGGTGATGGTGGATGGGCTGAGGAGCAGATGGAGCCCACACTGTGACTGCTGGAGCTGGGCACTGAGAGCTGTCCTACCTGGGGTGGCACCCTGCAGCACAGGAAAGGTCTCTCCAGGAAATGAGCATGGTGAGAAAGCCATTATTGGGGTGTAAGGGGGGCTGTGGCAGCAACCGACGCTGCTCTGCCCTTGAACGGGGGTCTTCAACCCTGTGACCTCTCCTCGTGTCCTGCACACCAGGCAGCGCGGTCCTTCTCTCTTTCCTAATTCTTGAGGCAAATATATCAATTTTTCCTTGGGAATCAGGAAACTTCTTCCAGGCCTTTATACATTGTTTTCCAATTCAGTGGAGGACTTATCCTATTATTTGAAATTGTGAACACCTGTTGAAATTCAATAGACCTTTTTTATTTATCTGTTCAGGTGAGCACATTTGGCCCTTTTCCTGTCAGTGCAGTAAAATTCACTGATGATTTAAACTTCTCATGCAGCTGTGGTCCTTGGGGCAGCCCCGCCTCTCATGTTTTTAACCTCCAGGGTGTGCTGTTTGCTGGTGTTTATCCCAGGGGTCCTGTGCTTTCATTTTCCTCTAATGAACAGTGAGGGACAGTTACTTGTGGGGGCATTATCTTTCCCAGCTGCACAAGCTAAGACATATTCCTTCTGCATTTATGTTGTGAATATTTGTTTGCCTTTTCAATGCTAACAGATTTCTTAAACTTTATTAGATTTTACTGACAAGTTTGTATTTATATTGGGTGAATTCAGGTGACCGTTGGTTGTTTTGATCATTATTTATTTCTTTGTCAAAATTAATGCCACTATTATGCAAACATAAATCATTGAATGTTTTGTGTTTTTCTGTTTCCATTTATTTAAGGCTGTCATTTACTCTAAACTATAGATGCATCATGAGCTTGATGTGTGTTTTTAATCTTATAATAAATTTGATCACTTTGTGATATCTTTGACTAAGTCTTGGTTATTGTCAAAATTAATTTGTTAAATATTCAGATGAGTTAGTGTAGCTACCTCAGACTACAGGTGAGGTGATGTCTAGAACACCTCAGTGTCCCACACCACAACCCCAGGCTGCCTGTGGTCTTTAGCTGAGTGTCCATAGGGCAGGTCCTGTCCCTCTGGAGGCCCCATGTGCTAATCTTTGCATTGTGGGGTCTGAGATCTTTCCTGAGCTGGTGGATGACTAGGGGGTTATACACACTGGGCACAGTTATGCGCTCTTTTCCTGGGAAAAAAGGGGCTATGGTTGGTCAATCTTTGGGGACCTTGAGTCAGTTGCCTGGAAAAAGAAAGGATGGGGATGAGAATGAGGGTGCAGGCTGGAAAAGCCTGGGAAGCTGCTGGTGATGGAACTCACTGGCCTGTTCCTCTCCCTCAGGTCCAGGAAATGCCTTGACTTGGGAAACATGAGGAGACCCCCCACATCTCCATCAGGAGGTCTGCACCTGTGTATAGGTCACTTCCTGGGAATCCTGATGCTCTGGACTCTGCAGCAGGGAGACAGTGACAAATGCTGCTCCTTGACTCTGCTCTGCACCATCAGTCATGCAGAGACAGTGCCACGAGGTGAGACTCCCTCTGAGCTTCTCAGGATAAGGACACAGTGCTTGTGCATGAAGGACTCTGCTCACTGGGACAGTGGCTAGAGTTGGCTGGAGCTCCCAGTTCTGAGATCACAAGTGCACTTGGGGTGAGCATGATGACTGCTCCCCTGATGGGAGGCACAGTGTCTTGAAGCCAGTAAGTGCAGGGACACAGCGCAGGACCCATGGTCACTGTGTTCCAGTCTGAAACTTTATGACCCAGAGCTTCCAGATGCCCTGGCAGAAGTGACCTGTAGCCAAAACAGTGTGACCAGAATAGAGGGAAGTAGGAGGGGAACTTGAAGTGGGAGCAGCATCACCCTTGGATGGATCAGGAATGATCTGGAGTCGTATGGCCTAAGGGCACCACTGGGAGTGGCTGTGGAATTTGTCTAGGAGTGGAATCTGGAAAAGTGTGGAGAAGCAGGCAGGAGACAGCCTAGAGTGCTGGGGTGGGGGGTCCTGTTGAGAGTTTAGAGCATCAGAAACCGAACAAAAGTGAGAAGGTGAATGTGATGCTCAGGAGGCTTCAGATGGAAACAGGGACTTGAGTGGGACTCACATCCTCACACATCTGACATCACTAGTGCAGTCACAGGAGGCTGGTTTCACTAAGGGACTCTGCAGTGTTAAACCCGATCCCACTCTGTGCTGATTGGGCTGGTGCCACCTTGACAAAGAGCAGGGTCGCCATGGAAGAAACCTGCTCAGGAGATGCCCAGGCCCTTGCCTGAGGTGCTCTGTGGGCTCAGAGCCTGGGGCAGCCTAGCCTCTAAGTGGGCTTGGTGTATTCTGAGTTCTGGGTGATGCTGGGCTCAGCTCACTGTCCTGGGTGCATAGGGCATCAGGTGAACCCTGCTGTGAGGGGGTCTGTGGTCTCTCATCTTTGTCACCTCCTGTGTCTTTGGCTGCAAGGTCCTGACAGGAGGAAAGTGAGGGATAAAAGCCCCAGACTACAGCCCTGAAGGCAGCACCATGGGATGCGTGGGTTTGCAGCTGCAGGGAGATTGTCTGTTCAGGAAGCTCCTGTCCCAACCACCATTTGGTCCTCTTTGTGTTGTGGTGTCAGATACAGAACAGCCCTCAGTGAACCTGTTGTATAGAAATCCACTGTGGAGCTCAGAGATCACGATATCAGCTTGTGTGAGCCTGGCTGACCACACAGCATCACATCATCCCTAGGGAAAACAGGGCTTAGCCAAGCTGGTCTAAAGTCTTCTGCTCATCACCCTCTATAAGCAGGGTTCCAGGCTTAGAGAGGAAATGTGGAGCCACTCTTCCCCTCCTGGCCATCAGTGGTTTCTTCATCTACATACCTGTGAAATTTCCCCTCTCCCAGATCATTGTCATTTCTGGAACTGTCTGGCTTTTGGGCAATGTGAAGTTCACTTCAGCATGGACATGACACGTCTCCCAGAACATTAACTTCACTTAGAGTGCAGATTGAACCAAAACCAAGTTTCTTTTCAAGAAGTTCTGTATTAACAGGACTGTATGCTTGGGAGAATAGGCTGAAATCTACCAGATTCAAGCAATAGAAGCCAACATGTGTGATTTTGTAAAACAAATCACTCACAGAGATTCCTTTAAGATTATGCAGCAGGAGCGCCTTTTATCTCCTCATCCTTCACAGGCTGGAGAAGAGCAGGCAGCTCCTGGTCTTCACAGGGGTCTTAGTTGCCAGCACTGGGGCTTCCTCCTCACAGAGGTCATTGCAGCTCACCCCAGACTCCAGACTCTGAGCATCACAGACTCCTGCAGGAGACTGGCTTAGCACAAGGCAGAACCATTTCAGCTCCTGAACAAATTGAGACCCTCAGGTACTCCTACACCTTGAATGTGTGTGCCAGAGGATTCACTGGAAAGTCTTCTATGTCACCTGCACCAGCTCCATACTTCCAACTTGGGAAGCCCTTTATGTTTGAGGAGTGAGCAGAGACAAGGGGTACAGCATGTGGCTCAGAGGATCTGGGACAGACAACATCCTGGAGAGACGATCACACGGGAGGTGACCAGTGCCCATGTTGACTGCACCCTCAATGGCTGTGCCTGGTCTTGGCTGTTGGCCTGGACCGATTGAGCTGGGCACCAACAGTGCATGAGCTCAGCCTCCCAAGGCACCTGTGAACCCCATGTCTCAGCACAGGCTTTTCCAACATGACCCTCTTCCTTCCATTCCAGAACTTATAGGACATGGAGGCTGACTGACTTGGGGCATGGTGTTTCTCCTGTGAGACTGGATGTAGGAACCAATAATAGTTAGAAAACAAACTGGATGTGACTGTCATGTCACACTGCTTGTTGCCCACACAGGAAGATGACCAGCTCCTTCACACCATAGAACAGCAGGAGCAGGCACATGGAGACTTTCAGATGAGGCCCAGTGTGTAACAAATCTTACCATGGCTACACCAAACCCACTGCAAACAATCCCAATGGATGCACATTGCATATGGCCTACTGCTGCACCCGGTACCACAGGGAGACACTGCTGTATACTCAGTGCCCTCCGAGAGAGCCAGCTGTGATTTTGTAGCAGGGAGTGGACTCACGACCTTGTGCTAAGCAGGCAAGCTCTTGAGGCAGTGAGCTAAATCCCTGACCCATGTGAACATAGTGATCAATATCAAAACACTGAAAATTTACTAAATAAATGCACTCTACTCAGTACATGTGTCTCCTTCAAAGTCTGCAGTTCAGTAGAGGGTTGTATTTACATTTACATTTCACCCTTGGTCTCTATTTTTATGTACTTGTGCATTTCCAGCCCATTTTCCACATTCTGTCAAAGCTTTCAGTCCTGGATGCTGTCATTTTCTTAAATCTTTGAAAATTAACTATTTTTTCACCACTTTACTTTGCTTTTGATATCAATAAATGAGTAAATTATCTTTTATGAAATCATAATACTTCTGGACTTACTGCTATTTTTCAAGTTTTCATTTTTTTTAGAGAAAACCATGGTGCATTTCATTTTTCAAAGGCTATTACATAGCTTTATTTCTGTCATTTTATGCACAGTTCCTCTTATAAAAAGCAGTTTACCGTACTCTATGGGAGGTTTTCATTTCTGACAGTAGTATGGAAGTTCAAGTTCTGCTACATCATCATGATTTTTTCACTTTAGTGAAGGAGAGCCGCTCTGTAGATGACAGCATGGAGCGGGGAGGATGTTGCGCGTGGAGCTTTCCTATCTTCAGCCAGCAGAGCACACATAACACATCACTGCAGTTCTTTTATTGTGTCCAGTGGACAAATTCTTCATCTGTTTCCTTTTCTTGAAAGAGAGCATGCTTTGCCCAAAGGAAGAAAGGAAGCTTTCTCATCCACTGCTGCATGAGGTGTGGGCACCATGGTGTGGACAGATCTCCAAAACTGATTCACACTGCATCTACATTTGGACCTGGGACCCACATCGCTCCACTTTCCCACCACAGTTCTGCATTGCTTCAGTTACCAAACAGTAATTCATACTTGCATACTTTGTAGTAATTCATACTGCAAAGAAGTTTGAAAGTCAGTGTTTCCAAAGCAGGAAACTAAAAAAGAGAAGACACAAATGGCTTCTACATGTGTGTTGGTACAGGGTGTGTCAGTCAGCAAGACTGTGGCAATTTTTTACAATGTGGGTGCATAGAAGACTTCAACTTCTATACTTCAAATACATCAAAATCTTATCAATAATGTGGTAATAAAGCTCAGGTAAAACAGCCTTGTGATGAAGCTGGACAAAATCTGACTTCAATCTCTGGATCCCAAGTTGATCTGTTCTTAGTTTTCTTCATTTAGTATTCATAATAGTTAATGCTATTTTAAAATGTGTATTTTAAATGAGTCACTGGGGTTTTCCTGCAGTGGGAGAGAGTTTTCCACGTATGGTGTAGTCAAGTTTTTCACTTTTCAAATGTGTTATTGAAGTTTAAACTCTGCCCTAAATAAACCCTGGAATATACATATGTATAATAATTGCTATTTGTACTTGTTTGAATACAATCCATGATAGGTGTCACTTTGTGGTTACCATTACCTGCTCCCTTGGCACCCACATCTGCTCCCCAGGCAGTGCAGTCCTGGGCCCTAACACATCAACTATGCCTGACTCTCCTCTTCTCTCCCTTCTGACCACTGGTGCACACGTTCCCAGCCAGGATCTCCTGTTTCCAGTGGTGGCTCATAGACCTCTTTGCACTCTCACCATAGTTTGGAGAAGGACCTCTCATGTTGTGCAAAGCACTTTTAAATGTTCACATTTATTGAGATGATTCAGAAGTAGAAAGTGGCTTTGGAGATTTTTTTTATCACCTGGATCCAAATAGCTGATCCTGGTCAGTGATTTCATCTGTCAACTTATTTTATTGAAGTTTGTACAATTTGGTGAACTTTAATCGCTTTCAAAGACATTAATGTTCCAATAAAAACATTGGAAGATGACAGTTTAAAGTCAGGAGCATAGCACAGCATCTCCAGGGCCATGAACACTGACAGCTGGAAAACAATGACTTAGGGAAGCAAAAAGGAAGAGGAGCCATGGGGATCAAGGAGGAGCCAACAAGGAAACCTAGAGATCACAGAGAAACTGGAAAACCTGAGCAAAACACAAAGGAAAGCTTAAAACAGCCTGGAACACTAACCCCAGCTCTGGAGAAAGGATCCTGTCTGTAAATGCGGTGATCTGGTCAGGTTTTGTGGTCTCAGGGAGAAACAATGGTCTAACTGGCAGTGCTACCCTAAGAAGGTCCTGTGGTTATTGTGAACTGCAAACATAGTGCTGGGTTTTACCCTGAAAGTGGCCTCCTCCACTTGACTGACTAGAGTTGAAGAACTCTATCGCATCCTCTATGACATCTGGGAGTGATTAATCATGAACCATTTGGGGAAAGGTTAATTGCTTAGCATTAAACTGTTCCATGAATGAAAAATCAGAGTAACTATATTCAGGGCTTCTAGGTTACCATAACATAGGTGCTGGATGGGAGACAGCCAAAAGAAGTCAAAGATATACAGTTTCTGAGAAGTTTAAGGGTTGAGCTTTGGTCAGGCAGGACTTTGTGAGCAAATGTGGTCTGTTCTAGAGTAGGCTATATGATGTACTCTTGCTCTGTCCATGGGTGCATGGCAAGCCTAAAAACACATGGGTGAGCTTGCCCAACATCTAATTAACTACACCATGCTGGTGACCACACCAAGCCTGTGAATGTGTGGCTAAGCACACCTTCCATCCAGGGGACAATGCAAGGCCAGTGGTATCCCTAGCAACACACTAGTGCCCCAGATAAGGTGTACACAATAGAAAACTGGGATTCACATCCTGGAAAAGTCAGGAGCAGGTATTGCTAAAAAAAAAAAGTAACAATACCAACCAACTGTTCATTGACATTAGTACCCCTAGGCTCATCAACCTGGAAACAATACAGGATGCACCAACTAGACCAGCCAAAGGAATTCAGGTGGCTGGTGCTTGCCCTACACTGCATGATTGGTGACTGGGGGAAAGTCAGCTACATTGTAGGACCCTGGCATAAGTGCATACAATGCACAGGCAGAACGATTGAATTGGAAACACCAAAACAGAAACCAATAGGCAGTAAGTTAGGTGAGCAAGAATTTCACTTAGGGATAAAGACATATGTAACACAACTAGAAAATGATAAGACAAAAAATCAAAATCAATCAGGAGCTGTCCAGGCCACCTAAAACAAGTCCAAGACACCAAAAAAAATTTGGAAGACATATGCCTGAAATTTCTGAAAAGATAACAAGTGAAGTAAAGAAACAAACCCATGAGGCTATACAGGAAATCATATCAGAAATAATTTTTTAGGTAAAAAAGAAAAGCTGACATCCATAATGCATCTGTTGCTCAGCAAACCTAGAGAAGACATAGTTTTATAAGAAATAGAGGAGCATAGGGAAATGATGGAAACTTTGATTGAACAATGTAGGAATGAAATAAAATGCATGAAACAGATTCAACAGATAGCCAGGAAATTAAAAATTCCACTGAAAGCTGGAAAAAGTGCATGAGCAAAACTGAAGATATACTCTTAGATCTTGACTATAGGATCATGACTAGTGATCACCAAAGGAAATACTACTTAAGAATAACAAAGGACCATGAAATAACAATTCAACAGCTCCAACATGATGCAAAGAGGGCCGGGGACTTGGCTCAGCAGCATAAGTGCCTGCCTGGCAAGTGCAAGTCGTGAGTTTGATCCCTGGTTAAAAAAAAAAAAAAAAAAAAAAAAAAAAAAAAAAAAAAAAAAAAAAAAAAAAAAAAAAAAAAAAAAAAAAAAAAAAAAAAAAAAAAAAAAAAAAAAAAAAAAAAAAAAGCTGATGCAAAGAAAAATAATGTAATTTGATAGGTATCATTGAAAAAAGCAGGCATCAACACAAATGACACAACAAACCTATTTGCAGAAGTAATACAAGAAGATTTCCCAAGCATGGGAACAGAATATCACATGCAGATAAGTGAGGCATGTATGACACCAAACAGCCATAACCAACGTCTACATCCAGACATGTAATAAACAAGAGCCCAGAAATTCAGCACAAGAACAGAATATTAACTATTAGAGAAAACAAACAGATCACATATAAAGAAAAGTCCATTAGAGTCATGGCTGGTTTTTCAACACAAATCCTCAAATTTAGAACAGCTTAGAGTGAAGTATTTTAAGCCCTGAAAGAAAACAACTTCTAACCCTGGTTGATATGCCCTGCAAAACTATCTGTCTCTTCTTTGTTTTATCTTTTTCTAGGAATTGAGTTCATGACCTCACTTTTGCTAGATAGGTGCTTGTGCAATTGAATTAAATCCTTGGTGCATATCTTTCAAATTAATGGAGAAATAAGGTCCTTGTATGGCAAACAATAACTGAAGAAATATATGACCAGAAAAGCATCAGTACAAAGTGTATTTAAGGACATTCTAAATAGCAGTAAAAATGAAAAATGCCCACAATTCCAAGAACAACAAGAGAAACAAATCACCATGCAGGCAAACAATTAAGTAGAAAAGAAAAACAGGGAACCAACAACAGGAAACTAACATGACAAAGGCAGACGAATACATATTAGTTATATCAATAAATGTACATCGCTTCAATTCACCAATCCAAAAAAAAAATAGAATATCAGAATGGATCAAGAAACAAGAACCCTCAATATGCCAAAAAGAAGAAACACATTAACTCAAAAAGAAACTCATAGACTGAAAGACAAGTGATGGAAGCAATACTCTATGCAACACAAACCAAGAGAAAGCAGGTATAGCTAACCTGTTTACAGACAATGTGAACTTCAAATAAAAAATGATCAAAAGAGGCAAAGAAGGCCCCTATGTATTTGCTAGGGGAAAAATACAAAGGGAAGATTTAACAATCATAAATATGTATGCACTAAATTCAGGAGCACCAACTATACAAGAAAAATATTAATAGACTAGAAAAATCAAATGATGGGGACCATAGGACCCCATTGTCACAATGAAATAGATCAACTAGGCAAAATATCACCAAAGATATAATAGAACTAAATCAAATATATGAACAAATAATCTTAGTAGATGTTTACAGAGTTTCAGAAAACAACATATTATACATTCATAGCTGCACAAAAGTTGTTGTCTAAAATAGACCATACACTAGCCTATAGAACATACCTAAGTAAATATAAAGGAATTGAAATTATCCCATGCATATTGTCTGAACATAGTTCAATGAAATTTGAAATAAATGGCAAAAGAAACTGCAAAAACCCCATAAATACATGAAAATTAAATAACACCATGCTACAAAGCAGTGTTTCACTGGTGAAATTAAAGAACAAATTAAACAGTATCTACAATCAAATGAAAATGCAAATGCAACTTACCAGAACCCATGGGATTCAATGAAAGCGGTCCTCAGAGTAAAATCTATAGCAATGAATTCTTGCACAAGAAGAAGTGAATGAGCACAAACAAATAATCTAATCCTGCAGTTCAACCTTCTAGAAAAAAAAAGAGCAAGTCAAGCTCAATGCCCATATAAAACAAGAAATTACAAAAATCAGAGCACAAATTAACATGATGGAACTAAGAAAGCAATACAATGGATTACTGAATCACAGAGTTAGTTCTTTTAGAGAATAAACAAACTTCATAAACCCCTAAAACTTACCAAAAAAGAAAAGAAAAAACTTAAATTCATTCATTTAGGAAAGAAAAGGGTGAAATTCCTACATATATTGTGAAAATTCAGAAGATTATCAATATCTACTTTGAACATGCTTTCTCAACATGATGAAAAAAATGGAAGCAGATGGAATTAAAGAAATGTAAGAATTGCCAAAACTGAATCAAGAAGATGTAAAAATTCTGAATAAACAAATGTCAGCTAATGAAATTGAAAATGTAAAGAAAAAATTATGAACAAAGAAAAGCCCAGGTCCTAATATGTTCAGAGGTGAACCCTACAAGAAATTTAGAGAATATTTAATACCAATATTCCTCAAAAATATTAATGAAATTGAAAAGGAAGCCATTCTCTTCAACTCATTCCTAGAGACAAGTATCACCCTGATACCAAAACCAGAGAAATGCCCAACTAAAAAGAGGGAGCTACAAGCCAATTTCTCTAATGAACACACATGCAAAATTCCTCAATAAGACATTAGCAAACACAATGCAACAAATAATCAAAAGGATTACACACCACCACCTAGTGGGGTTTATCCTAAGAATGCAAGGATGTTTCACATACACAAATCAATAAATGTAATACATTTCCTCAACTGAGCTAAAAACAATAATTGCATGATCATCTCAATAGATGCAGCAAAGCTTTTGACAACATCCAACATTCATTAATCACAAAAGAACCCCACAAAACTGTACAGATGTAATAGATGGTCTTCACCTCAATCTGACAAAAGCCATCTCTATGTCAATGCAACAGCCAACATCATACTAAATGGACAAAAACTGAAAGATTTCACTCTAAAATCAGGAACTAGATGAGCATGTCCACTATCACCACTCCTATTCAATATAGTGCTGGAAACATTAACCAGAGCAATGAGATAAGAGGGATATAAAATGAATAAACATAGGAGAGGAAGAGGGTAATGAATCATTATTCACAGGTGACATGATATTCTACACAGAAGACTCCAAAAAACCCAGCAAAAGTTTATGAAATTTAATAAGCAAATTCAGAAGCAGAGTCAACACTCAAAAATTAATAGCATTTCTGTGCACAAATAATAAACTCACTGATAGAGAAATTAGCCTGCCCTCAAAATGAAATACTTAGTAATCATATAAGAAAGGAAGTAACAGATCCATATATTGAAAATTACAGTACTCTGAAAAAGGAGATCAAGGAGCATATCAGAAAATGGAAAGATTTCCCTTGCTTATGGATAAGAAGAATCAATATTGTGAAAATGGTCATACTCCCAAAACTGCTGTGTAGATTTAGTCCCATTCCCATCAAAATACCATTAGCATGCCTCACAGATCTAGAGAAAAAATTCCAAAAATTCATCTGAAGCAGAATAGACTTACAATAACAAAGGCAATCCTGAACAAAAAAGCAAGGCAGGAGACATTACAATCTCTGACTTGAAATTATACTACAAAGCTACTGTGATAAAATTGAATGGTACTGGCAAAAAAAAATTAAAACCCAGACCCCAGGGCCACTGGAACAGAATAGAATGTGCAGACACAACTAAAACACACTCAGATACCTTGTCTTTGACCAAGGGCCCAAACATGTTCACTGGAAGAAAGATAGCCTTGTCAATGTACCCAGATTTCCACATGCTGAAGACTAAAGCTAATTCATATCTAACATCATGCACTAAACCAGAGCCAAAATGGATCAAAGATCTAAATATTAAAACAGAAACAGTAAATCTACCGGAAGGCAAATTAGGTAGAAATTTTAAAGATATAGGGGTAGGCAGAGTGTTCACCAACAAAGCACAAATTACATGGACAATATATTCCAGAATCCACAACTGTGATCTCACCTTCTTAAAAAGTTTTTGCATATCAAAAGAAATCACCAACACAGTGAAAAGAAAACCCACAGAGTGGGAAAAAATTATAGCCATCTGTCCCTCCAAAAAAGGACTTCTATGTAGAACACATAAAGAATTTTTTAAAATATCAGGCACCTCAAACTCAAAGACCTAATCCAAAAATCAGCATCTCAGATGAATAACCATTTCTCAGATGAAGAAATACAAATGGAAAATAAATATATGAAAAAATGTTCAACATCATTGGCCATTTGAGAAATGCAAACTAAAACACCACTGAGATTCTATCTCACTCCAGAAAGAATGGTTCATCAAGAAATCAACCAATAACAAATTCTGGAAGTGCTATAGGGAAACAGGCCTTCTCCACTCTTGGTAGGAGTGTAGACTGTTACAACTACTGTGTAGATTGGTATCACACTGTGGACATTACAGTGGAGATTCTTTAAAAATCTATCATTGGAGGTTCCTTTTGATCCAGCTATTTCCCATCTTGGAATTTTTTCAGAAGAACTAATAGTATCATACCACAATCATATATGTGAACCCAAGTTTATAGCAGCACAATTTTTAATAGCCAAATCTTGGAAACAGGGATTGTTAGGTAGCATGATAGAAAGCCTCTCTGAGAAAAACAACTCAGATGCTAGAATTTAACACCATGGAAAAGACCAGATGAAAAGAGAGGAATTCTCACTACCCAGGAAGAAACTGAGGAAAAAGAAAAAGAAAAAAATGTGGACAGAAGGCTGGAGCTAGATACACTCTCACCAGAGCTGGTCCTGCACTGTGATGGGCAGAAGACTGGAGCTAGACACACTCCCATCATACCCAGTCCTGTGCTGTACTAGGCAGAAGGCTAGAGCTTGACATGCTCCCTTAAGACCTGGTCCCACACTGTGCTGGGCATGTCTTGGAGTTGCATAACTCATTATTGAGCTGAAATCATGGTTCTGCTGAGGTTGGGAGTTGGTGAGCCTCAGACACTTGGCAGGAGGATGTGTTGCAACAGGGAGTGGAACCAGCATGGAAAGCTGCACTAACATATGGTGAGTGCTAGGAATTTGGTCCCACAAAGGGGGTGACTAGCTGGATGACATATTTGAGTTGGGCAGGATGGGCATGAACCAGCAACTACAGTGGTGTTGGTTGGCTGCTCCTGGCACATAGTGGACTGGTGTGATCTGCTTGGGCTGGGTCACATCCCTGGTTGGGATTCAATATCCAGGAATGAAACTGTCCTGAACCTGTAACATCTGCATGGCACAGACTAATATGCTGAAGGCACTCATTGGTTGACTGGTTCAGAGGAGAGGGGCCAGCACACATCCCCTCTGCATGCACCTCACAGATCAACAGTGAACTGGAGAGGGCAGCAATCCCCTAGCCAGTACACTTCAGAATAACTATAAGAAATATGGAAAGGACCTGAGACCTCCACCATACACCTGTCTGAAAGGAACTAGGAACATGACAAGAGAAAGAAACAAGAAAAAGCCTCCAGCTGCTGACCCAGGGAAAATAAGTCCAGGACAGGTAAATGAAGAAGGGATTGAGGGCAGCAAACATGCAATATCAGACATGGCTTCAGCAGACATAAAGAAATACTACCATGACATCATCAATGAACTTAAAACTGAAATTCTAACTCAAATGAAAAAAGGTATGAAAAGATTAATTTAAAAATGCTAAGCAACTCTCAAGAAGACACAGATGGAAGAATGGAGGAACCCATAAAAAGGACAGAAACCTTTGATGAAGAATGTAAACAAAATCTAGAATACATGAGACAGTTCCAAAGAGAATACCAGGAAATTAAAAAGTCCATTGAAAGCTGGCAAAATTTCTTGACAGAAACTAAAGATGGACTTTCAAAACTTGAAGATAGATTTGCAATGTGTGATCACAAAAGGAAAGATCTCTTCAAAATAATAAGGAATCAGGAAGCAACAATACAAAGGCTAGAAAATGACAAGAGGATCTATAACTTAAGAATAAAAAATGTGAGCAAAGAAGCTGTGGTAAATACAAATGAAATAAAAAGGCTAGTCACAGAAATAATTAAGGAAAACTTCCCAAGCATGGAAAAATGAAATGATATTCAGATACATGAGGCATACAGAATTCCAGCCAACTACAACCAAAACAGATCTACACCCAGACATATAAAATCAAGATCCCAGAAATTCATCACAAGAACAGAATATTAAAAGTGGTCAAAGAAAACAAACAGATTACCTGTAAAGGAAAACCCATCAAAATCACAACAGACTTCTTGACATGAACTATCAAATCAAGAAGAGCATGGAGCAAAGTATTCCAAGCCCTGAAAGAAAATAACCTCCAATCCAGATTGATGTACCCTGCAAAACTAAGGCTTAAAATTAATGGAGAAATAAGATGTTTCCATGACAAAGAGGACCTGGGCAAGGTCATGATAACCAATCCAAACCTATAAAAAACACTGAAGGACATTCTAGAGAGACAGAAAAAAATTCAATAGGATTCCAGGAACAATGTTAGAGAGGCCTCAATGAACCAGGCAGAGAGTGGAATGAAGGAGAAAAGTAAACAACCAATGGCAGAAAAATTGCATAGCTGAGATGAGGCAGAGAAGATTGGCTATAGGACAAGCATGCCTAAAAATGGCCAATGAGTGAGCAACAAAATACAGAGCCTCCCCAGGAGAAACAACTCATATGCCAGAGTAAAACATCCTGGAGAGATCCAGACAGAGGGAGATGGATCCTCCTGACACAGGAAGAAAATAAAAGGAATAAAGCTGGTCAAACATTCAGTGTTGGGGCTACCATTCACTTTTGTCACAACCAGTTGAGCTGCCCAAACTAGCTCCCGCTGTAATCCACAGTGACCTACAGAGCCGACCAAACTTGATCCCACTGCAACTCACAGGAGCCACAGTCCTGCTGAACTTGGGGGTTGGTGAGCCCAACAGAGAACAGAGCCAGCAAAGGGAACTCCATTAACTCACAGCTAGTGCTGGGAATAAGACCCCCACCATGGGAAGGGAGCAACCAAATGGGCAACATATTGGAATGGGGCAGGAAGAGCCTGAACTAGGAACAACAGTAACTTCAGTTGATTGCTCCTTCCTCAGAGCAGATTTGTGAGATTTACTTGGCCTGGGTCATGCCCCTGGCTGGGACCCAGTAAGCCATCCCAAACTGATTTCCTATGCCTAGCACACACTAACTTGGTGAAGGCCCTTGACAGTTGACTGGACCAGTGGGGATGGTCCAGTATATGCCACCCCTGCTTACACCTCAGTGACAAGAGCAAACAGGAGAGGACAGAAATCCCTTCCCAGTGTGCTTCAGAAGAACCATAACCAACAAAGAAAGGGGCTGGGACCTCCACTATACACTTATATAGAAGAAACCAAAAACATGACAAGAGAGAGAAACAAGAAAAAGCCCCCAGCCCAAAACCCTGAAAAACCTGATCCAGGAGAAGGAAATACAAAAGAGACTGAGGGCAGCAAACATGCAACATTGGACACAGCTTTAATGGACATTAGGAGATATCATTGGTACCTTGTAGACAAGCTCAAAACTGAAATATTAAATCAGGTAAAGCAAGACATAAGTAGATTAATAAAAGAAAAGCTAAGCACTTCTCAAGAAGACACAGACAGAAGAAGGGAGGAACACAAAAATGGAGAGAAATATTTGATAAAGAATATAAAGAAAATCTAGAATACATGAAGCAGATACAAAAAGATTACCAAGAAATTGAAAACTCCATTGAAAGCTTGAAAAATTGCTTAAAAGAAACTAAGGATAGACCATCAAAGCTTGAAGACAAGTTTGCAATGTGTGATTATGAAAGGAAAGATTTCTTAAAAATAACAAGGAAACAGGAAGTAACAACACAAGTCTAGAAGATGACAAGAGAATCCATAATTTAAGAATAAGGAATGTGAGCAAAGAAGCAGGAATAAAAACAGGAGAATTACAATGGCTATTCATGGAAATAATTAAGGAAAACTTCCCAAGCATGGGAAAAGAAAGTGATATTTGGATATATAAGGCATACAGAATTCCAGCCACCTAAAACCAAAACAGAGCTAAACTCAGACATACAATAATCAAGATACCAGAAATTCAATATAAAAACAGAATATTAAAAGCTGTCAGAGAAAAGAAACAGATCACCTATAAAGGAAAGCCCATCAAGATCATGGTAGACTTCTTGACGCAGGCCATCAGATCAAGAAGAGCTTGGAGTGAAGCATTCCAAGCCCTGAAAGAAAATAACCTCCACCCTACTGATGTACCCTGCAAAATTGTCACTAGAAATTAATGGAGAAACAAGATGCTTCCATGACAAAAAGGAACTGGGGGAATTTGTAACCATCAATCCAACCCTACAGGGAATACTGAAGGACATTCTAGAGAGAGGGAAAAAAATCAGGATTTTAGGAACAGTGGCAGAAAAGCCTCAATGAATGGGCAGGCAGTAGAATGAAGGAGAAAAGTAGAAAAACAATGGCAGAAAAAATAGCATAGCAGAAATGAAGCAGAGAATGTTGGCTATAATCTCTAACATAGATGGCCTTGTTACACTAAAAAAAAAGATGGGCAGAGTATATCAGGAGCTAGGGTCCATTGAGATGCTCTGTATAGGAACTATAATCAACCTGAGAGAGGGTTTATGGACCAAAAATCAAATGTGAGAAAACAGTGCTCTATGTGACAGGGAAACAACAGGATGCTTAAGTGCAGTAGAGAACTACTCAGATATAATGAAGGAAACCTTGAGGCTTTTGTAGGTAAAGGAATACAACATGAGATCAAGTCCAGGAGTGAGAAGGTTTGGAACAACTTAGGTAAAAAGCAAGTTGCCCCCCAAAATGTAAAAACTGAGGGAGCCAAAATGTGCAGCACCCTGAGGGAGAGAAAGGGGAGGAATAGTCTAAAAAAGGAAGGTGGAGGATATTGTTAATAGTGTATCAGGATTTAAAACCCATATTACTCACACCACTCTGCTTAGATAGATTATATTCTGTTCCAGTTTGTCTACTTGTACTAGATTTGAGGGCACAGACAGTTATCCCAAAAATAGCAGGATACAGTATGGTAATCATCCTTAATTTCCTATTAACTTAATCTGAGGCTCTGTATAACTTATATTGTTTTACCATGAATGATCTTAATTGAATCTGGTTTGTTATATAAGTGTTTTGTATTGGTATATTTTATTCAAAGCTGTTATGATTGATAGTATCAAGTCTGAGGGTATAGGCAACTACACTGAAGATGACAAGATTCACTAGGATACCCACTCTGGTTTGATTATTACCTGCCTTTGAAGTTTTACACTGTCTACAATGTTTTATTTTTACTAATATTGTTATGTACTGCTACATTCAATTATACTGCTATATTTAATTATGTCTGATGATATAGATAATTCTATTGAAGATAATGAGATAGCACAATAAACATTGTAGATTACTTTTTACTGTGGTTTTATATGACTTTTTGGTTTCATGTTTTTATAGGAATTTAATTTGTTTTGTCTTGCTATGTTTTGTTTTTCCCTCTCATACAGAAAGGACAGAAGTACATGTAGAGACTCATGCATGTGTAGCTGTTTACAGTCTCACTGTTTGAATGTCTACTTTGTATGCTTTAATTTTGTAACTTGAGCAACAATTTCTAAGAGGACAATATGGAATTTATCAACTAGCAATTTCTTACTGTATCTTTTTTTGAAATTCTGTATTATTTCTTCTACTCTTTTCCTGTTTTTTTTTCTCTCTTTAAATTAAAAAAAGATTGGCTATAATCTCTAACACAGATGGCCTGGATACACTAACAAAAAGAAACACAGGCAGAGTAGATCAAGAGATAGAGTCCATCCAGATGCTCTGAATAGGAAATGCAATCAACCTGAAAGAGGGTCAATGAACTGAAAGTCAAAGCTGAAAAAACAATGCTCTATGTGACAGGGAAACAGAGAGAAATAGGGACAGCTCATCCAGTAGCTGCAGATAGGTTGGAAACTCATGACACTTTTGTGCAATGGAGAACTACTCAGCTATAAGGAAGGAAAACCTTGAGGTTTTAGTAGGTAAAGGAATACAGCTCATGATCAAGCTCAGGGGTAAAAAGGTTCAGAACCACTTAGATAGATAGCATGTTGCCCACCTAATCTAAAAACTAAAGGAGTTAGTGGAACACAAAATGTAAGAAGCACCCCGAAAAAGTGAAAGGGAAGGAATTCTCTAAAAAAGGAAGGCTGAAGACATTGTTAATAGTATATCAGGATTTAAAAGCCACATTATTCTTATTGCTCTTCTTAGTTTGATTTTAATCTGTTCAAGTCTGTTTACTCATACTAGATTTGAAAGCACAGACAGCTATCCCCCCAAAAGCAGAAAATACTATGGTAACTATCCTTAATTTCCTATTAACTTAAGCTGAAGCCCTGTATTACTTACACTATCTTACTATGACTAGTCTTATTTGAATCTGGTTTGTTAGATCATTGTTTTGTCTTGACTGATTTTATTCTAATCTAGTATGTCTGATTGTATCACATCTGAGAGTAGAGGTAACTACTCTGAAGACAACGAGATTCAGTAGGTTACTCATATCAGTTTGATTATTCTGTGTTGTCTTGACTGATTTTATTCAAATCTGTTATGCTTGATAGTATCAAGTCTGAGAGTAGAGGCAACTATTCTGAAGATGACAAGATTCAACAGGATACCCATTTCAGTTGGATTATTAACTACTTTTGAAGTCATATAATGTTTCCAATGTTTTACTTTTATTAATATTGCTACGTACTCCTATTTTCAATTATACTATGCCTGGTGATATAGACAATTCTATTGAAAACAACAAGAGACATCATAGTAGGTCACCTAGTCTTGCGTTTCTATATGACTTTTTCATTTTGTGTCTTTCTAGGAGTTTGCTTTGTTATCTTGTTTTGATTTGGTTTTCCCTCTAATACAGAAAAGATGGTATACATGTAGAGATTCATGAATGCATAGAACTTCTAAACAGTTTACAAGAATTGATTATAGTTATTGTAAAAAAAGAGAGGAAAAGAAAGTACTCTAAAAGATATAACTGCATTATGTTTAAGTGGGTAAGATTGATAACCATATTACTAAGTTTTTGTTTGATAGGTGAACAGAACTGTTTGCAGTCTCACTGTTTAAATGACCACTTTGTATGATTTACTTATGTAAGTTGGACAACTTCTTCTAAGAGGAAAATATGTAATTATCTACTAGTGATTTCTTACTGTTTTTTTTGAAATTATGTATTATTTCTACCCCTTTTCTGTTTTTTTTTTCTTTAAATAACAAAATCTTGGAAACAGCCCAAATGTCCATCAACAGAGGAATGGATAACAAAGATGTATTATTTGTATACATTTGTGTTCTACTTAGCTCTAAAATAGGATAAACTCAGGGCTTTTATAGATAAGTGGCTGTAGCTTGAGACCATACTCATCAGTGAAACAAATCAAATGCACATGTGTAAACATGGCATTGTTTCCCTAGTATAAAAAACTAAAAGAGTAAATAAGATGCAAAATATATAATAGAAATTGTTAAAGAGAAAGTTGGAAGAAATTGCTCAAAAGGAAAGAATGACTACAATCAGGGAAAGGAAAAAATAATAATAGTAATATATGTGTGTTTATATATACACATGATAAAATAATTATACTACTAATGGCTATGAGTTCATTTAAAAAAAAACCACTTGTGCTTACATTGTGCTTACATTTCTTGTCTTGTTGTGAAGTGCTGTGTTGCTTACATTGCTCTGTTCTGACCTGCTTAAATCAGTTCTTTTGTTTTATTCTTTTTAAAATAAAAAAACTGAAATCATGAATGAATGTTGGAATTTTTCAGACAGTTTTTCTACACTTGTTAAGGTGACCATATGGTGTTTGTCCTTGACTCTCTTAATATGATATACTACATTCATTATTTTTTCATATGTTGAACTATACAAGAATCCCTGGAAATACTACTACTTAGTCATGGTTTATATTTCAGCAGTGATATTCTTTAACTAGTTTGCTCAGTCTTGGATTGAAATCCACTTTGTCTTCCAATAGAATAGCTACCCTTGCTTTTCCAGGTACTATTGCTTGGACTATTATTTTCCATCCTTTGACTTTCAATCTATGAACTTTTTTGAGTTTTATGTGTTTTTTGCATGTAGCATACTGTTGGATCTTACTTCTTCATTCATTCTGCAAGACCCTTTCTTTTGATTGGTGGATTGAGACTACTTACATTGATGGTTATAATTGATATGTGTTGACTTATTTTTGTCATGCTTGTTTCCTATTCCTGGTTCTCTATATCTGCTTTTTACTACCTTGCCTTATAAATTTGCTATGTTAGGGTTTGTGGATTTTGTAATCTTCAGTATCTCTTTTTGAAACGGCCTTCAGAATATTTTGGATTACTGGTGTAGTGGTCATATATTTCTTCAGGTATTCTTTGTCATGGGAGTATCTTAATTTTTCCTCAAATTTGAAAGATAGTTTTCTGAGCACATCAATCTGTGTTGTATGTTATTTTCTTTTAGGCCTCGAATACTTGTCTCCAAGCTGGAACAGGTTGTTTGAGCTGTGACCTGCTTTTTCATTGACTCCAATCAATTTATGTTATTTTTTACAGTTGTTGGGTTCCTTTAGCATGACACCATGCTATTTTTGAGAAAATATTCTTCTCATGATTGCTAACCAAAATTCTGTCTTCTGCCTCTGGTATTCTGTCCTCATATTGGTTCGTTCTCCCATATGTACTTTCAATAGAGCTGTAATATTCTGGCTGTCTGATTGAATCTGTTTCATGGATTCTATTTCTCTCTTATGTTGGCTATTATTGATTTTTACCATATTCTTAAACCCTTCTACTTTTTCCTATATATTTATGGATTCACTAAACTTTTCTTTCATCATAGGCATCATGTCCTAAGATAATTGAGAAATTATTTATGTTTTATTTTTTCCAGAACCTCAGTCCTTTACTTTATTATTCCACTGATAAAACTTCAGAGAATCCAGGTGGGTGACTTTTGAATGTTCTATTTCATTGCTCCCTTGGTTTGCCTTTGGCAAGCTGGAAGTCTGGGGTTCATCTTGTTTCTGTGTCAACCATTTACTATTTTTTAAAGTTTAATTCCTGCATCAGATTGCTTGTTGTAAGTATTTTTATTTCTAGTATCAATGTAATACTCAGGGGTTTTCAAGGAGAACAGGATAACATTGAGACACATAATTTGTAATATTATTTTATAATAGTTACGCAAAGAGGTAAACACAAAAAAATGTGGGAAATCTGTACACACATTAAAAATCCTTTAATAAATCTAGCTGAGGGCCTGAGTCCCAAAGCAACATTCATGAGCCCATAACAATGCCCCCAAAAGGCCAACTGGAGCCTAGCACCCAAGACAATGACACATGCAAGTCTACTTCTTGGATCTGTGCTGGAAAGGCCAAAAGTTTGGTGGTAGAAGCTAGAAAGTCTATATCAGTAGGAAGAAGGATCTGTGCAAGTAGGCTGAAAGTTCTGCATTGGGTCCAGGCAGCAATGCTCAAAGTAAAAACCAGATCTCCCCTGAAAAGTACCACAACTATCCTCAGTGACAATGAGGTCATATGCACCTCTGACAATGAGAACAGCTAAGGTCATATCAAGAAGCCAGCATGACAAGCTTCTCCTGGAGATTAAGCAGCACACCATCTTCTCCTTTGGAGTTAGGAGGTGATACTCAACATAAAGACAAGAGCTCCCCCAAAGTGAATCACAGCAACAAGTTCTCCAGCTCCTCTGACAAAGAGAACAGCCAAGATCATATCAGGAAAGAAGCTCAACAAGCTCCTCCAGGAGAACCCACAGCCAGAATTGACCCAGCAACGCCACAGAGAACCAGCAATACTAAACACTCCAGTTTCCACTTTCTCTCCAAGTTCTCCTTTTTTCTTGGCAAAATCATCAGGTGGGCCATTCATGCTGAGCACCACACTGATTCAATTCAGTTGGTTATTGCAAATTGACCACCAGTTATTAATCCACCACAATCAAGAACTCATGGGGCCCTGGCCCTGAATCAAGGCTTGTAGCTTCCTGACACTGTTGGTTTCAAGCAGGAGCCTAAAGAGATGTGTTTCTATCGTCTGTTGGCCATTTCAAAATTTGGGCAGTGAAATGGTCAGTTCATTAGAAAGAAACAGCTTACTACTACTACTGAAAAATTAACTTTCAGCCAGGTGTGGTGGCACAGTTCTGTAGCCCCAGCACTGGGAGGCTAAGGCAGGAGGATCACTGTGAGTCTGAGGCCAGCCTGGGCAATGTAGTGAGACTTTGTCTCAAAAAACAAACAAATCCACTCCCCTCCTTGGTGAGTGGCTGTGAACATGGGAGGCTGCAGAGGCCCAGGGTGGGAGCCACTGGTGACTCCTGTGACCCGTGCAGTGATGAGACCTAGGTTGCCAGGAAACCAAGCAACCACTCCCCTCCCTTGTGAGCAGCTGTGAGTTTAGCAGGCTGCTGCAGCCCTGGAAGGGAGCCACTGGAGTCTCCTGAGACCTGCACCATGCTGGGACCTGGGGTTCTGGGAAACCAAGCAACCACTCCCTCCCTGTTTTTTTAAATTTCAACATACATGAAAATATGGATGACTGTTTTGAAGGTAAAAAGAGACACTATATTTTGAAGAGAACAAGAGACACAATAGGGAATAGTGACTTCCCTATTGTCTGGCTTTGAAGACCTAAAATGCCTTCCTCATTCTGTTTGGATCAGTTTTATACTATGTTATTTTGCATGAATTCTCTGTATGTGAAGATATGGACAACTATTTGGAAGAAAACAAGAGACAATATGATAGATAGTGAAGATCTCTGTCTAGTTTTGAAATTTATATCTCTTACATTGCTTTCTTATATCCTTTTTTTCTGTTTTGTTGTGTTTAATTTTACCCCATTTAAAAAAAAAAGAACTCATGGGGCAAGACTATCTCTCATAGATGTCTTCCAGATGTAGCTGCTTTTGCATTGTGAATCTGTTCCAAGACCTTATTGCTTCAGTTCACTGGGATGAGGATTGCTGCCCATTTGGCCTAGTCACTTGTTCTCTGGCACTGGCCTATAGTATCTTTTATGACCCTCAGAGAAGCTCAGTCTTGCCTACAAGGGAGAACAACTGACCAGAACCATTATGTTACCTTGGTCAAAGTAATACATTCAGGAATAACAGTGCCATCAAACACCCTTGAAAAAGGACACACTATGGCAGCTATTATTTTGCCACCTTTAACCCTGTGAACAAGATTCGTAGTACTACAACAAAAGTTAAAACAAGGCAGAGAATGATACCAATATGGTAATTTTACCCACAGGATAGAAAATTTTAAAAGGGTTAGGGGAAAAAATACAGAAGTAGAAGAGAGCCAGGCATTGTGCTGCTCAACTGTAGTCTCATCCCTTGGGAAGTTGAGGCAGGATTATTAACAGTTGGAGGCCAGCCTAGACTACATAGGGAGTTCAAAGCCAGTCTAAACTACACAGTGTGACTCTGTATCAAAAAAAAAGAGAAAGAATAAAATAGGAGAAGAAATCATGATTAGATCAAGGCTCGGGGACAAAGAAAGATTATACGAACATTCAGAATTAGTAAAGCATAATGAGCAAAAGAAATAAGGAAGAAATAGAAACAATACCAAAGTGAATCAAAAGAACAATGGAAAAAGAAACAATGTTCTCACTCATAAAATCAAAAACAATCAAGGAAATGAGAAAAACAGTAAAAGAATGAAAATAAACTTCTAAAAATATCAGAAAAGATGTCCACTTCCGGGTGTTTCTCTGCTCTCACTGGTAGACAAAGTAAAAATAGATCCCAGGTCTGTGTTGACTGACCCCACCCAGCCAGCAGTAGAATTATAGTGGTGGTGGGTTTCCCCAGAAGGCCTGGCCTTTAGTTCCACTGAAGACCAAGTTGCCCCTGGTTTCTGGCTGTGAGGCTGGAAACTAAGTTTTGAAAACAAGTTTCATGTATTATTCACTATATGGATGCTTTTTCAGAAGAAGACTTGATAGAGATTGATTGCCAATTACAGAACCTGCTAATGAAGCAACAGGGAATTCACCAGCAAACCCAAGTTAGGATTCAAGACGTTACTGCTCTGAGTTATTGAATCTGGGAGCAGATTGTGAAGAAATTTGTGTTTTCTGAACCTTTGATTTGTCCAGAACAGGGAGAAGCTAAGTGATTGATGTCAGCTAAAAAGCTCAAATAGACAGTGAAATCTGAAAAGTAGAGCAGTGTGTATTGTATATAGTGTATGATTGAACATTTTTTAAAATTTTAAGGTGTAAAATACACCAAAACAAGACAGAACAAAGCCAATAGAGACAATGCAATGAAATTGGTACAGGACTTCAGAGCAAGGTACTGGGGTAAAAATAATGGGTACCATAGTATATCATGTTATCCTCACAGTAGTTGTCCATTCAATCAGGTATAGCACAATCAAACCAAAACCAGAACATCATAAAATCTATCAAAACAGAATATTGAATAGAGTGAAACAATTAATCAGAACATAGCAAAACACTGAAAAAAATATTTGGCTCAAAGAAAAGATAGAAGTAAATCCCCCATGTTTGCTATATGGAATACAGTCATCCACCTGAGATGCTCAGACCTCTAGCCCCAGGTCAGTATTATCAACCCAACAATAGAAGCATTTAGCTGCTTTATGTGCCTTAGTTGCTATCAACTCCGGCTGTCCTGGACAATACCCAGTTGCTTACCGGGGTGAGGAGGGGGAATGGGACATTTGATTCTTAGCCTCTGTGCCAGTAGGGTCATGGGAGACTGATTGTTAAAATATGAAACACTTCAAGAATTTGAGTGTCATCCTTGCTCAAGGGCCATGCTAATCCTCTCTGTATCATTGCAATTTTAGGATATATGCTTCCGAAGCACGTACTGATCAAACATTTTTAAAGACAGATTGTTTCCAGTAAAATATAGCCTTTGATTGACAATTAATAAATCTTTCAGGGTTGTTTTTGATTAACAGAAATTCACTGCCACAATCACACACACACACACACACCCCTCTTCATTGGAAAAAAAAGTCAAAAGAATTGAATGCACTGGGGATCAAACACAGGGCCTGGCATGTACTAGGCAAGTGCTCTACCACTGAGATATTCCTCCATCTCCTGAATAGTTATTTTTCAATAAAACCACAGAGACACTCAACGGGTTTGTGAAAAACCTCCTCCATCAGTCTTCACTGGGGAAATAAAAGTCCGCATCAAAATGAGATATTATGCACAATGCTAGAATAACTATGATCAATAAGATGAGAACTAACAAATTCTGGCGAGGCTGTGGAGAAAAGAGATCTCATATTGGTCACAGTATAAATTATCACAGCCATTGTGATAAGATTTATGCAGATTCCTCCTAAATTTGGAGACATATATCCCATCTGTGTTGCTTTCACAGCATCATCTCAGGTGGTGGGGGGCACAGAACAGAGTTTTTATCATTCCAAGATCCACTTAAGTCTCACACTGCAGAGGCCCTGCGAATGAATGTCTGAAGGAGTCAGGACCACACAGAATGAGCTTCAGTTGATTTACTCTATAATTCAACTCCAGTCCAGTAGCTAACTGATGTCTGTCTACCCACATACATTTGGGAAATCAACTGTTCACAGAGCAGCTAACTTTCTGCCCTGTAGGGATTTGTGTGGCAGGAGTAAGAGTAATGCAGGCCTCTGGTATTAACCTCCAGGTTAACAAGAAGGATGGTTAGGTACTGGAAAGCTGCTCATCTGTCAACTGCAAATGACCTTTGGTCTCAAGAATAGACCTGACCTATTTCCTTCCTTCCTCCCTCCCTTCCACCATTCCTACCTTCTTCCTTCCCTGTCACCACTTCCTCCTCTCTCTCCCCTTCCCTTCCTTTTCCCTCGCCTCCTGGGCTCCTGGTATAGGGCTATTCACACCAGAGGAGATGTTGGTCCTCAGCAGCAGGGTTCTCTGTCCCAGTGGTTCTGTGCCCTTTTTTTTAACAATCCTGCTCCTCTTCAGGGTAGGAGAAGGTCACTCCTCCCTATGTCTGTTCCTGACTTCACCCCACTGGCCCTAGCAGCTTGTACCCTCTGATTGCTCAGAAGGCCTCTAGTTTGAGGAAACCACTCAGGGCCTTGCCCTTGTGTCTTTGTTTTTAGGGAAGTGATACCACAGTGTGGAGGACACAGGCTCACCCCCTCCTGGTCTGTGACTGGTGAGGACAATGTCTGTGCTCTACTCTGCTGTGGGCCTCCTGGCCTTGGGGACACTGATTGGTCCCCCTCTCTGTGAGGGCTTGGTGTCTAGTTGAGCACAGGTCACCTCCTGAGGCCCAGGAAAAGGTTGGGACAGGGTGGTGGCAGATGAGGCACTGGGACTGGGGCAGCCACTTCTGAGGGCTCCTTGATCCACAGTGCAAAACAGGAGGATTTCATCGAGGTGAGTGGGACACAGCTGACACGTGCAGAACAGTTCCACATCCAGAAAACAGAGGTCTTCATCCATTACAGATAGTGACAGGGTAGAAAATACTCAGGAAGGCACATGCACATCTGCAGAGAAAGCATCTGTCCTCACTCCAAGCCCTTTCAGTAAAGTAGGAGCAGATCTTTCTCCACACAATTGTGAATATGGAAAAAAAATCCTGAAGCTCACCTCATATTTCCTGTCAGGAATCCTGAAGGTTTTCTGCTAAGCTCAGTAGAAAGACAAGCCATCCCTTCTCCACCCCTTCCAACATGGAACTGGAAGTACAAGAGGGTAAACAAAGGAAGTGCAAGTGAACAGCCTGGGAAGGAAGAACTACAATGGCCTTTTTCCCAGATGCAGTGATGGTCTATGTAGCAAATCTGAATGACTGGACCAAAAAAGAAAGGAAAGCTTTCTGGAAGCACAGATTATAGCAAAGTTGATTCCAGATTCATGTGCATGTCTACTGTTTATGTGTATTCCAGCAATGAGCAGTGGAATTTGATGGCACCAGTTATGGGCCTCACCTCAAACCCTGCACATGTGACCTTACACTGGCATTTTGAATTTGGACCTGAGAAGAATATATACAGTGGTCAGGAAATGCTGCAGAAAAGGACTTTGTTTCCAACTGTCCTTCAGAGCCAGTCAACAGTGCCCCATCCAGCCTGTTTCTTCAAACAAAAGTGTGTTTATTGCCAAGTTGTTACGTTTCAGCATGTAACTTACAAAAAGCACCTGATAAATCCTATTGGATTTCAGGTGTTCAGAGAGTGTGTAAAGGCAGCAATTTGCACTTAGTTTTTCATGCTGAAGTCTGATTTTTGTTCATTCGTTCTATTAGGTGAACCAAATTCTAGATTTTTTTTCCTCCAAGATGGCACCTCACTACTCTGCACTGGGAAACGTGGTTAAAGAGCAAGCATAGAGTCCCCTGAAAGTGGACAGGGCATGAGACTCACAGAGGCAAGGACCAAACCTGGCCAGGGGTGCAGCCTCCCATCCTGGTGCTGAGAAGAGAGTAGGGGCTGGCAGCAGAGCCCACAGCAAGATGAGGGGGAGCAGCTCAACTCCGGGAACCACTTTTGCTCCCTGAACAATTTCAGTGTAGAGGTCTTTGTTTATGTACCAGATTTTCCTCCAGAACATTCTGGTGTCATAAGACTTATTCATCTCTCTTCAGTCTCTACTATCTGGGCACTCAAGGAGTGCTGTCTGGTGTTCACCTCCTGGCTGCATCTTGGGTCCTTCTCTGACTGCAGTGAGCCTGGAAGAGCAGAATCCCGAGGGCCACCAGGACCAGGCCAGCCAGGCCCATCCGGATGAGATTCCCCACTGTGTGATCCTGGGGCTGTGAGGCTGGGGATGGGACCAAAGAGGTTACAGATGTCAGGATAGACAAAAATCACTCCCAACCCACATATGTCCATCTGTGTTACCTAGACAGGATTCTACCTGTGTATGACCCTATGACTGACAGTTCTCTGCTCACCTGTCCAGGGCTCTGCCTTGGTCAGCGGTGGGCTGACAGTCTCACCTGTTCCTGAGAAGCAAGAAGCGCAGGCACCTTGTGAGGTGGTGAGGAGACCTGAGGGTTACTCCTGAGCTGCACATCTACATGTCTCATCCAGAGGACACAGCTTCATGTGGATCATGAATGAGGGCTTTCCCCACTGTAACAGGGCTCCCTCTGGCCTGCTGGTGGATTCTCAGCCTCCCTGTGCTCTGTGAGCTCACACCTGCTGTCAGAATCACTTTGGAAAGGCTGAGTAGAGCTCATTCTGGGCCACAGAAAGGTGTGAGCTAACTGTCCCAGATTTGCATCTCCACATGTCCCCACCTAAGGATCCAGTGCTCGAGGGTCCAGGGCAAGTCCTTAAGGACCCTGGACTTCAGGAGCACAGAGGGTGGAGTCTGGAGCTGCATCCCCTTAACCACCCAGCCAGGCACCCTGATGCTCATGCATCATGCTGGCCTCCTGTGAACTGGTCACTGCACATGGTGAAGCAGCTAGGACACAACAAATTCACTCACACAGATACACAGGCATGTGTATTCTGTGAGGTAAGGGTTGTATTGTCCCAAATCAATGTGCAAGGGCATTAGTGCATCCAAACTAATGGTTTCTTTCTGTATATATGTTATTTAGAGGACATACAGCAATCAAAACTCTTAGATGTTATTATGATATTTGAAAAAACTTGAAATCACCTGTGGACATACATAGCTGGACAGCATTACTCACTGTGCTTTATTCATCCTTCCAGAGACAATGACTGAAAGTATCAGGGAGCAGGACCTGGCTCCCAATTCAAGTGCAGGAACCACGTCTGTGATTTCATCTGTTCCCCACAGAAGCCTGGGTGATGAGCCCCAGTAGCCTGATGCCCTGCAGCTCTTGGCAAGTGCCCATCCTGTCTTCTTCATGCTCACCCTCCTGCGCTGAGCAGAGGGAGCCCATGTGTCCCCCTCCTGCACAGTGCCCCTTTCTTCCCTCCCCTGGTCCTCCAGCTGCTGCTGCAACATCCTCTAGGGAAAACCAGACAGCTCCCCAGGCCCTCTGTCTGTACCTTGTGCTGTGCAAGTGCCATGGTCCACCTGATGCCCTACACCATCACCACCCCTGCTATCTTATCATGAAACTCTCTGCAACTGACCTGCAGGTCACACACACACAGTAGCACATTGATAATTCTACTTTGCATATTTAGATGTAGCCTCACTCAGCATAATGAAGCCCCCATCTGCCATCTGCTCCGATGCAACCTGGCCTTGGGGAGCATAGGAGAGCTGAGTCCTTGGCATCACCCAGTGACCTGTGCTTGCCCTGTGTCACAGTGGCCTACAGTGTTGCGGACAGTAATGTGTGGGGCAGGTGTGTAGCCTGGGAGCTCTGGCTGCAGTATGAGGCCTGGGTGACCAGAGGCTACACAAGCCAGGTCTGTGTGAGCAATGCCACAATGTCCAAAAGCCAGGAACCAGGAGGAGGATGCATTCTCACATCACCCAGGCATCAAGTGATGTGTGGCTGCTTCCATTCACACAAAATTTGTAACAGTGTGTTTGTTATCCAGTTTTAACATCTATTCTAAATTTATATAAATAATTTTAATCAATCGCATGTGATTTAAAATGTTATGTTCTAATTGCATAAGTTATGTGTACTTAACATAACATCAATGTTATATATTTGTTAGTTATAGTACTACCTGGTAAGTTATATGCTATAAAAGTGATATGACATTGAATACATAAAATGTATCATATCCACTACAATGATACATTAGTATGTTTTGTCACATTAATTATATCTTTATATATGTAAAGTACTGTGCAAATTAATTCAATATGACTTCAGTTACAGGTCTGACATTTTACATTACAGATTACCTATTCATATTTGTAGCTGACTTCTGTGTATGCTGTGTGCGTCACTGTGGCCAGTGCTGATTCTCACCCCATGGAACTCACATGGGTGAGGCCAAACCTCCAGATTCACAGTGAGCAAGCACTCAGCCTGCCCCCTCTGAGAGAGCAGTGTTGACTGGAAGTTAATCAGAGCAGGGTTTATCTGTTATGGAGGAGGCAGACCGTGGCTCATCCTGCACCTGGAAAGGCTCATCCTGAACCCAGAGGGCAGAGCTGGATGGAACAGAGCCATGGTTTGCACCAGAACTGGGACTCTGAACTCGTGACCTTCACACTGCACAGCATCTGGGAGAAGCCACCACGACTCACTCCACAGAAGGCCACAAAAGCAGAGGCTGGCTGTGAGCCAGCTCTGTCCTGAGGGTTGTAGTATGACCCACTCTCAAACTCAGGCCCCAAGGGTCTGTGTGAGCAGCTAGCTCCTCTATCTCCTGCCCAGCACTCTGTCACCACACCATCTGGGTGCAGAGCTTGGCCTCATGGACAGTAACAAGATGTGCCCAGGATGATGATGACCTGAGGACTGCAGGGAAGGGTGCACAGGTTCCTCACCCTCTGGACTCTGGACTGGGAGGTACCAGCCACAGAGTGCAGGGGTTCGGGGGCTGTACAGCCACAGACATGAAAGGTGGGGACAGTGCCTTCAGAACCACATGGTAGGGGCAGAGTCAGGGTAAGCAAGGGCTGGCTGCACACAACCCCATGAGTTTATGCTGCAAATGCTCACAGGCCACCTCTCCTCCCTGCAGCCCCTTCCTGTTGCAGACCTTTGTCATTGTTAGGCACAGCTTTTAACAGTGCCTCCTTCCCTCTCATGGTGCTGGGTAGCAACACTGCTTCCCAGTGGACAGCGAGGCCCAGTGTATGATGGGTGACACAGAGTTGGGCAAACCTGAGTCTGGGGTGTGGTAGCCATGGTTAGTCCTGCCAAGGACCCTTTAGAGCCTGTACTTTTCTCCAAGAACCCTGATTATCCACATTTTTCCCTCTATCTATCTATCTATCTATCTATCTATCTATCTATCTAATCTATCTATCTATGCATATACAGTTCAGGCTGGCCTTTAGCTCACTTTGTAACCCAGGTTGGTCTCAAACTTACAAAGATCCTCCTGCCTCAGCTCGCAAGTGCTAGTAATAGAGGAGTGCCACCAGGCCCATGCAATTATCCACATTTTCAAAACAAGTTGAGGTGTTAGAAGCCAGACAGCCACATCCCTCTGGGGTAGCTGCCTGGTGTGCAGCTCTGAATTCCAGTGATGTCCTACTGCCTAGGGAAGCCAGTCCCCTGCTGTGGTCTTCTGGCACTGAGCCCTGACCCTTTACTACAGCAAAGAGCCATGAGTAAAATCCCATGTCCGAGGACACTTAGTGACCCCTGCAGGAGCAGGGCTGTGTACAGGGGACTGAGCTCTCCAGGGGCAGCAACAGGATTCAGAGATTGGGGGACAGCTGCTTAGCACCCCTCCCCAGCTTGGCCCTGCCCTACTCTACCCTGAGTGTCATCTAGAGTGCACACCTTGTCACTATTCAACTCCAAACAGTGTCCCAAGTCTCCAGAAAGAACATAGCAGGGAAGCAGTAGAGGCAGCAGGGCCCTCTGCCAATCCACTCTGCTGGGCGTGACCACTGCCCTCTGCTTCAGCCATCATCTTGCTCTGCTGACCTCACAGATACTCTGTGAACAGCAACCTTGAAACCCAGGCAGAACACAGAGGTGGAACTGACCCTCCTTGCTGGACCCTGACTCTAGGAAGTCTCTGGAGCTGACCATAAAAGGAAATGGACCATTCCATCCCAAAGCTTATCCCAAATCACCATCACACCCTGCTCAGGAACATCCTGGGCCAGGACACCTGCCCAGTGTCTGAGAGGGACCAAACCAGAGGGAATATATTCCTATGGTCACCAGAGGGAATATATTCCTATGGTCACCAGAGGTTCCATCACAATGGAAAAGATGTGAAACACACCATCCCCAAGGACACTCAGTCCCTTGGAGGGGGTCACCCCACCATATCTGGGGGCCACTCCCCACCCTGCCAGCATAGCCAGCTCCATGCCCACCTTGTGCTGGTTTCCAATGGAACCAGCACTTCAGGGAGGTTGGGGCAGAGATGCTGAGGGGACAGGTGAGCCAAGAAGGGAAGAGACTTGGAGTCAGGAAAGGGCATGGGAGACAGACGATGGCACCTGGAACATGGTCCAGATAAACTGAAATAAACCTGAAGGCACAGCTGAGGCTATGGGGGTGGGAGCCTGGGTGACATCTGCATCAGTCACTGCCAGCTTCAGGATCTCACTGCATGGAGACCAGGTGGATGATTTCCAGTAGACACTGGCATAATGTTCAGCATTCAGCAAGGTGAGGGGGAATGTGGCCTCCATCTGGGAAGACAAAGTGCTCCTCTCTTCATTAAGAACAACTCCCGATGGGACACTTCACCAATAGGATTTCAAAGACCCCATCTGCCTGGCACAGGATGGTCACATTCCTGCCCCAGGGTATCACGGGGCCTGGCCTGCTAGAGATGGTGTGTCTGAGCAGGGACCCTAGAAGGAAGCAGAGCAGGGCCTCGATGGCCATCAAGTAGAAATCACTGCATGCAAAGCTGAATTCAGGGGCACTGCTCAGAGTTCTGGAGATACTCAGAGAGATGCACAGCCATGATCCAATGTGACCTCAAATCACATCAACATGCCCCCTTGCGGTCTGTGTGCACTCGAATTCCCACCCCTGCCCACTCTGCCCTAATTAGCTTGATTAAACCAGTATGCAACATCTACTTGCTTCTTAAGGTCATGCTGTAAATTGTGAACAGGCACAGTTTTATTGGTTAACTTTAGACTCAGCCTGTGAACTGGCCTTGAACTTGTGCCTCCGAAAAAGTAACTAAATGTCGAGATATCTAGTGACCAATTCCCCAGATTGAGACGGGACAGAAAGTGATGGGGAACAGCTATGCCCAGATTAGAGAGCTGTGTGGGTCTGATTCTGTCTTGGGAGGAAGAATATTTTGTCTGATAACACAGTGTAAACACAAAACACTTGAATACAATTTAAATATCATGACAAGTAAATTGATTGGATTTCTGCATCTGCACTGCAGACCATAATCTTCTTGCTTCCCACTGGGACTAAGTCTCCTCTGTGGACATCAGTGCCACAAGGACACTGGCACCTGAGGTGATTGCCACACCAGTCAGCTCACCCGAGAGACAGATCAACCAAAGGGTCATTCTGAGGGCGAGTGGACCAAGAGAGTGTGGTGCAGGCAAAGCACAACACTACTCATCCTTCAGAGAGAAGGACGTCTGTGCTGGTGGACAATGGGTGGACATGCAGGGCATCTGCCCAGTGCACTGAGCCAGTGCGGGGTAAGCGCCACATAATCTCACCACCTCATGTGGATTCAGAAGAACCAAGAGTAGATCTGTGGTTCCCAGAGGCCAGAGGAGGCCGGGGGATGTGAGAGAGTGAAGCTGATAGAGAGGCACAACTGCGTAGTTAGATCTGAGAAGGAGCCCTGGGGTCTACTGCAGGGCAGGCTAAAGTCAGCTCACGGTGACATAGTGCATCTTTCAAAATGGCTAAGAGGGTAGGTAATAACTGTCCTCACCACAAAGGACAGGCAAAGGGGACTGATGTGTTAATGAGCCTAATTTAATTCTCACATAGTATTAACATTACATAGAACATCATATCATAAATGATAAAGATAAACAATTATTATTTCTCTTTTCAAAACAAGAAAATAACAAACAGAAAATGGGAGCAAGCTAGATGTGGCAATGGCAAAGCCTAAAATCCCTGCATTCAGGAGGCTGCACCAGCCTGGGCTACATAGTGAGTTTGTTAGCCTCAACAGTGTACCAATACCCTAACTCAAAAAAATATATCTATATTAGTGCAGGAGCTGGCTGCAGGCTACACATTTTGAGTGTCACAACCCGGGACCATGTAGGATCCACCCCAGCCCCCAAGAGCCACGCAGGGTTCACATGACTCACCCTGCTGTGTGAGGATCCCCTGGCCCAGGCAGAGCACTGGAAGTGAAGCCCAGTTAGAAAATGCCCACCACCCAGGGTCCTAAGGGGCTTTCTAGAGCCCAGGACTCAGCCTCCACCAAACCAACCCACCCCACAGGGACTTCAAACCCTAATCCCACTTGCTCTGGAGAGTCTCCAGAGCTCCCCAGGCTTCCTGAAGCTGGCCTGGCTGCACACCCAGGGTCCAGTTCTAGAAGCAAGTGTTTTGCTCCCTCTGAAGACAGCGGGAAGCCCAAGGTCTCCTGCAGGACCCCACAGCCTCCTTGATGGGATCAGGCTGAGCAGGGAACAAGAAGCCTCCCCCAGTCACCTCCCCAGTCTCTCCAGTCCTCCCCATTGTCCCAGATTCACCAAGGGCCAGGAGGCAGGTCGACCAGAGGGCCATGGCCTGGTACTAAGAGCTCTGAGCAGACAGGGCCTGGACTTGGTGATGGGGACCCAGTTGATTCCCCTTTCAATGGCCTCCCTGAAGGAGAAAGTGTGGCCTTCCCTCCCCTTTTCCCCTCTCCTTGGGGGCACAGAGGGAAGGCTCACTTGGGAAGGAAGCTCCTTGTAAATCTGCAGGACAGGACATCTGACAGCTGTCCAGAAGAGACTCCAAGTCCATGGAGTCATGACCTCTGGTGGGTGTTGTGACATGGAAAGCCCACAGTTCTTCATATTTAAAATGGGACCACTCTCTTGGTCCACTCGCCCTCAGAATGACCCTTTGGTTGATCTGTCTCTCGGGTGAGCTGACTGGTGTGGTAATCACCTCAGGTGCCAGTGTCCTTGTGGCACTGATGTACACAGAGGAGACTTAGTCCCAGTGGGAATTAAAAGAGCACTCCTGCAGGGGTGAGAACTGTGGTCTTTGAGTCTTAAAGTCCCAGCAGAAGGTAAAGACACTCAAAGCACCTCCTACAGGTAACACATTAGAAGGCTCTCAGGTTAAGCATCTTCATACACACACTGTCTCCTCCTGCCTCCAGCCCTCCTCCCATCTCTCACTGTGGGGGTGGGGAATCTGGGTCCCTTTCCCATTGCAGCTGGGAAAACAAGGGTGTCATTGGCACAAGGAAGGAATAAACCTCAGAAAATTAAAACTGCAACTAACACAAGATCCAGAGATCCCCCTTCTGGGTGTGAATCTAAAGGAAATGGCATAAGTGTCTGGAAGAGAGAGCTGCACCCCATGGTCACAGATCAAAATTTAACTCACAAGATCAAACCTGTTTCTATGGCAATTACATCCTGACATGATATGGGAACTGTCATGGTCATTTCCCAACAATGACACAAGACTCAGTGCAGCCAAAACACTCAGCAAACCAAAAAGAAGACTCCTGAGTAGTTAAGTCATTCCAGGACTGCCTGGCACTGAAATTCCCTGTGCATACTTGTGTGTGTGGAGTTGCAGCTTGCCAGGGAAGGACCAGAAAACTTTGGGACCATCGATCTTGGTGGCTGGGTACGCACCCAGCCCGCTTAGGACACTGGACTAGGATGCAGAGGTTCAGAGGGCTTGAGTAGACCATTCCCAGTGACCTTCTTTCAACCAGGGAAACCAGGCCCACTGCACAAGGGGAGCCAAAGCCATGTGAGTCCCAGTAGCAAAGGGCAAAGGAGGTGATTTCCAATACATCCAGGAAAAGCTTTGGAACATCACTGGAAACAAGCAAATATAGGAAAATGACAAAATGGAAGACTACAATGTAATCTCAAAACTCTAGCCCATCCCAAGAAAAACTAGGAGCCATTTACAAAGAAGAAAATACTACACGTACACCTGAAATGCCTGAAATGATATCAACTGAAACAAAGAAGCAAGTACGGGAAGATATGAGGGAATTCAAACCAGAAATGCTCTCCCAGGTAAAAGAAGAAATGATAAAAGTAGTGAAAGAAATACTGAATTAATCCAACAAAGACACAACTAAAAAATTAGAGGAACAAAGCAAAATGATAGAATCCCTGAATGAACAGTTTAAGAAACAAACAGAATACATGAAGCAGATTCAAAGAGATATACAGGAAATCAAAAATTCCATCAAAGTTGGCCAAACCGCCTCAATGAAAGTGAAGACAGAATCTCATACCTCAAAGATAAGATTGCAGCTAGTGAACAGGAAAGGAAAGATCTTCTAAAAATAACAAGAAATCAGGAAATAACAGTTCAACAGCTGCAAGATGATGCAAAGAAAAATAACATAACATTAATAGGGATAAATGAACAAGAATGATATCAAGAGGCTATTTACAGAAGTAATAGCTGAAAACTTCCCAAACATGAGTATGGAAACTGGCATACAGATCAGTGAAGCATATCAAACTCCAAATAGCCATAACCAAAACAAAACTACACCCAGACATATAATAATCACCATCCCAGAAATCCAACATAATAACAGAATATTACAAGCTGTTAGAGAGAAAAGACAGATCACATATAAAGGAAAACCTATCAGAATTACAGCAGACTTCTCAGCACAAACAATGAAGTAAAAAAGAGCATGGAGTGAAGTGTTTCAGATCTTAAAGGAAAATGACTTCCAACCCAAAGTGATGTACCCTACAAAACTGTCCTTCACAATGAATGGAGAAATAAGATACTTCCATGACAAAGAACAGCTGAAGAACTTCATGATCATCAAACCAACCCTAAAAAGAAAACTGAAAGACATTCTAAATACACACAGGAAAAAAAACACTAAGCAAGACACACAATTAAACAGAATGGAAAGTTAAGATACAACATCAGAAAGATAACATGTCAAAAATAAAGCAATATATGATAGTTATAACCATTAATGTAAATGGCCTCAATTCACCAATTAAAAGAAACAGACTGGCAGAATGCATCAAAAAACAATGTCCAACCATATGCTGTCTACATGAAACCCATCTAACCCAAAAGGAAACTCATAGACTGAAAGGTCAAGGATGGAAAACAATACTCCATGCAACAGGAACACAGAAAAAGGCGGGGATAGCTATTTGGTTTGCAGACCATGTGAATTTCAAAACAAGAATGATCTGAAGAGATAAAGAAGGTCACTACACATTAGTTAGGGGAAAACTGCAAGAGGAAGAGATAACAATCTTAAATATATATGCACCAAATTCCAGAGCACCCAACTACACAAAGCAAGTATTAACAGAAATGAAAAATCACATAGCCAATAACACAATTATAACAGAAGACCTTAACACACCACTGACACAAAGGGATAGATCAACTAGACACAAAATCAGAAAAGAAATAACAGAATTGAATCACACCTGTGAACAAATGAATTTGCTAGACGTATACAGAGTGTTTCATCCAACAACATCAGGATATATGTTCTTCTCAGCAGTACATGGGAAATTCTCTAAAATAGACCATATAATAACCCACAGAACATATTTAAGTAAATGCAAAATAATTGAAATTATCCCATGCATGTTAACAGATCATAGTGCCATGAAACTGGAAATTAATGATAAAAGTAACTGCAAAAACCCCACAAACACATGGAAATCAAATAATACACTCTTGAGCAATCAGTAGGTAACAGAGGAAATTAAAGAAGAAATTAAACAATATCTACAAGCAAACAAAAATACAAATACAACTTACCAGAACCTGTGGGATGCAATGAAAGTGGTCCTCAGAGGAAAATTTATTGCACTGAGTTCCCACATTAGGAAAACAGAATGAACACAAATAAGCAACCTGATATTACACCTGAAGCATCTAGAAAAAGAGCTAGCCAAGCCCAAAGCCAAAAGAAGGGAGGAAATTATAAAGATCAGAGCAGAAATTAATGCAACAGAGCCTAAGAAAACAATATGAAGAATCAATGAGTCAAAGAGTTGGTTTTTTGAAAGAATAAATAATATTGATAAGCCCCTAGCCAACCTAATTAAAAAAAGGAAAGAAAAGACTCAAATTCATGCAATACAGAATGAAAAAGGAGAAATCACTACCGACCCTGTGGATATACAGAAGATTGTCAGCAGCTATTTTGAAAACCTCTACTCTCATAGGTTTGATAACACAGAAGAAATGGACAGATTCCTAGCAACATACAAACCACCAAAACTGGATAAAGAAGATGTAAAACTGCTGAATAACCCAGTTTCTATTAATGAAACTGAAAATGTAATTAAGTCCCTACCAACAAAGAAGAGCCCAGGCCCAAATGGATTCACTGCAGAATTCTACAAAAAAATACAACGAAGACTTAATGCTGACACTCCTGAAACTCTTCAATGAAATTGAAAGGGAAGCAATTCTCCCTAAGTCATTCCTGGAAGCAAATATCACTCTGGTACCAAAATCTGAGAAAGACCCAACTAAAAAAGAGAACTACAGGCCAATCTCCCTATTGAATATAGATGCAAAAATTCTCAATAACATACTGGCAAACAGGATGCAGCAAATAAAAAAAAAAAGAAGATTATACACCATGACCAAGAGGGATTCATCCCAGGCATGCAGGGATTGTTCAACATATGTAAAACAATAAATGTAATTCACCATATCAATAGAGCCTAAAGAATCACATGATCATTTCTACAGATGCAGAAGAAGGTTTTGATAAGATCCGTGTGTGTGTGTGTGTGTGTGACTAGATAACCAGACCAGGGCATGCTGACCAATGTCCCAAGCCCCCTCCCATTTTAATTTTTATTTTGAGACAGGGTCTTGCTAAATCACCAAGTCACCCAGGCTCACCTCAAAATTGTGATCTTTCTGCCTCAGCCTCCAAGAGTGCTGAGAAGATAGGTGTGTACCACCACACTCAGCTTTAGTGTGTTTTTAAGTGTATGTGTGCATGTTGTCTTTTATTGATGGTGAGACAGAATGTGCACATCTGACTTGCACGGCTGTGTGGGTTTTCAGATCAGGTACACCCACATGCCACCGCGTAGGAATGGAATAAGCAGAATCTTCCCATTTTTTGTAAACACATTTATTCTGAACTCTGTGACTTTCTCCAAGGACAGAGTCTCGCCAGGGTCTGGGAGCATGAACCAATGTTGCCTGCTCTGGTTCCATTCACAGTGCACATCCTGCTCTTCTGTGCATAGGCTCCCTTTGCTCCAGGAAATGCTACTAGGATGTGGGCATTCATTCACAATTAAAGCATGTAATTCACAGAGCAGATACAAAAGACAGATAACAGGATATTCTATAGTTGGTTACACAAGACTTGTCATATGTTGCTAGGCAAGATTTACTCTACATAAGCTAATTGGGCTGACTTTTATAACAAGGAGGAAGAGTCAATTGTTGTCTAAGATAGAGCCAAGTTGCCCTTGAGGTGACAAGTCTCTGGACACTTGAAAGCAAACAAAAATATAACAAGATGCACTGAGTGACTAAGTAACACTTATCTTGCAGGTAGTGTTGGACCACTGGCTCATTAAGCTTTGTATCTTTCTGAGAACATGCTGCACTTCCCAGTCACCTCCTTGACTAGTGTTAGAAATATACTAGTATAAGAAATATAAATTTTAAAATTTCCTTTGCCTTTAGATTTGTGCCTAAAATAGCAAAGTTGATCACACATTACTCAGCAGGTCTGTTACACATATTCCAGCAATGGACAGTGGAATTTGATGACACCAGTTATGGGCCTCACCTCAAATTCTGCACAAATGATGTTGCACTGGCAGTTTGAATTTGCACCTGAGAGGAATATACACAGTGGTCAGGAAACGCTGCAGAACAGGACTTTGTTTCCAACCTACTTTCTTCAGAGCCAGACAACAGTGCCCGCCCCTTGCCTGTTGTTTTAAACTAAAGTGTGTTTATTGCCAAGTTGTTACATTTCAGCAGGAAACTTACAAACAGTGCCTGATAGACACTGTTGCGATTCAGTTGTTCAGAGACTGTGTAAGAGCATCAATTTGCACTTAGTTTTTTCATGCTGAAATAGAATTTTTGTTCATCTGTTCTGTTACATGAATCAAATTCTAGAGTCTCAGCTCAAAAAATGGCATCTAGGTACTGTGCACTAGGAAAAGTGGACTTTAAAGAGAAAACACGGAGTCCCCTGAAAATGGACAGGGCATGAGGCTCACAGAGGTGAGGACCAAGCCTGTCTCAGGGGCGCAGCCTCCTGTTCTGGCACTGAGAAGAGAGGAGGGGCTGACAGCAGAGCCAACAGCCAGATGAGGGGAAGCACCGCAGCTCCAGGGGAGAGGGCATCCACCCAATGATTCTTTGTGCACCGCATTGGCTCCCCAAGAGAGACGCTGACATCTTCACAAGGGACACTACTGTGGACTATGTGTGTGAGTGTGCAGGTGTGAACAGGTGCGGGCAGGTGTGAGCAGGGGCAGCTCCATCTTCCCCCAGGCCCTGTCCCTCAGATGCCACTTCCTTCACCCATATCTGCAGCCACAACCAGACAGACTCCAACATCACCAGGTTTAGGAAGAAAGAAATAGAACTGGCTTTGACCCTGATAAAATGATTGTCTATCAGAAAATGGAATTGACTAGACAAAAACATCTTGGAACCAAGCGATGATTATGACAAGATTGATTAGAGTAACCTACACAGTAATTCCTTGTGTATACCCCAGCAATTGATGCTGAAATATGAAATGGAAAACACAGCACCAGTTGCAGCTGTTGCTTCCAAACTCCACATAAGTGACATTGCATTGGCTTTTAAAGTTGACCTGAAAGGAAAATGCTCGGCATGCAGCAAACACTGCAAAACAGGACATGGGAAGGAACAGCTGTTAACATGTTATATTCCCCACCTGGATACTGTAGCCAATTCAAATGGATCATTCTCAATTTGCTTTTTTGCGGGAAGAATATTGGATGAAGATGGCAGGGGTGGGAGAAAAAAGAGAGGGAGGGAGAAACAGAAAATGAGGACAGCATCTTGCATTTCACTTATTCCATGCAGGAATCTTACTTTTGCTTCTCTATTCTGTTGTTTCAACCAAGTTCTACTTTCTCAGTTGAAAAGACAGATTCTTCTTGATGCACACTAGGGGTCTTGGTGACTTAAAGTAAAATATCAAGTGGGGCAGAGCATGAGGTACACAGAGATGAGGATCAAACCTGGTTGATGGGATGCAGCCTTCTGTCAAGAGACTGGAAGGTTCTGTGTACCCCAGCCACATTTTCTCTCAGGGTATTTTTAAAATGCAGGCTGCAGTTATGCACTGACTTTCTTCCAGAGATCTCTGGGATCATTGGGTTTATATTCAAAGCTCAACAACACTGAACGATGATTTCATTACAGTCATCAGCTCTTGGCTGTGTCTCATCTCTTTCTCTGGCTGCGCCAACCCTGGGAAAACATGATTTTAACACCACTAGGACAAAGCCCCTTATGACATTCAATCCAGGTTTGCCAGTATTTAATCTGGGAATGTAGGGCAGAGAATTGTGCAAAGAGATGACAGAGGTGAGAGTAGGACACAATTGTCTCAAGAGCCCTGATGTCCATCCAGGTCACCATCTCCCCTGGACAGGATTTGGCCCTCTGTCTCCAGGGCCACAACTAAGCGTTCCCCTTCTCACTGTCCAGGAGTCTGATCTGTAGTAGTGGTGGCTTCCACTGCTCCTGAGAGCCAAGGAAGGGGAGCAGGATGTGGATGCATTGAAGAGGACTGACCCTCACCTCTGGCCTCCAAGTTCCAAAGCCTCAGTCTCCTAACACATCTTTACTCATGTAGATCCTTCATGAGCCTTTCCCCACTGTGTGAGGCTGCTCAACTCATGAATCTTGAGCCCTGCTTTCTTGTTCATCTACCCAGGCAGGTGTCTGGGTGTGGATCCGTTTAACCCCACATGAATGCATCACCATGTGGTTAGACACACTGTGGTGTAATACACCCAAAGCGTAGATACACACCTGTGCAACTGTGTGTGCATTCTACATGATGGGGAAGCAGTGCTTCATACAGCTGCATTTCTACCTTTTTATATTTTGCAGGTTAAGGAAGAAGAAGTGCTTATATGGGATAAAAGAGAAAAAATTTTAATAGGGAGGGTTTCAAAAACTGGGGTTTCCCTCATTTCAGAACTTCCTGGGGATATACAGAGCATGGGATTTGCTCAGTTGTCCAGTGGCCACCAATGATAGATTGCTATGAGGTTTTAAAATGGTCAGTTGAAACTCAGGCTTTCTCAGCCACTTACTCAGAGATTTTAAAAATTCAATTTTAAAGGAAAATTGGTTATTCTGCAGTTTTAACTTTCTCTACACTGGGCCCTTGGACATAGAGAGGGATTGCACTCCACTTGGCCCATGGAAACTCCTTCTGATCAAAGTCCAGCTGCTGCCTCTTATTTCAGTTTTTATCATCAAGGCTGACCTCTGTGACTCCACCTTGGATTCTGGGTCTTCCTAGGTGCCACGTCATAAGTTGAACTGCAAACTTGCCTCCTATGCTCACTACTCAGTCAGGGCACAGGAGAATGTGAGCTGGTTCCCTTGCAGATGAGTTGCCCTGATTTGCCAGGGTTTAGGGATGAAGCCCTGGTCCTCAGGCCTCTGAATGTCAGGAGCACAAAGTGTAAAGTCTGAGGCTGCCTTCCCTTGAGCACCCAACCTGGGCTCCTAGCTCCTCTTCCTCAAGCTCTTGTTACCAAATCATCACATAGTGAGGAACATCTACAGTGCAGAATGAGCACACAGCATACTAAGTGAGTGATATAGATTAAAAATTGGTTGTCACCTTAACACTAGTGGAATTAAATTACCGTGATGCTAGCATAGATGTTCCACCTTAGGAAAGTTGCCAGCATAAATAGAGATGTGGAGAAGGAGAAGAGAGGTGTTGAGGCATTGTGATATTGTGGCATTGTGGCATTCATTGTGGGTTCTCCTACCAGTTGTTTGAGCTGCTGGTTCTCCTGAGAAGCTCTGGCCCTTACATCAAGCATTGCTTTCTGTCTCTGGAGGGGAAGACACATGCCATTTAATCTCCAGGATGAACTCACCCTGCTGGCTTCCTAGCATGTACTCTACTGTGCTTATCATCAGAGAAGTTCAGGGCCTCCATGTCACTGAGGATGGGTGTGGTGCCTTTCAGGACAGCCCTGGTCTTTGTTTTGAGTGTGACTTCTCAGCTCCAGCATAGAACCCTCAACCTACCAGCACAGCTCCTTCACCTTGCTGGTGTAGACTTTCCAGTTTTTACCACTGACTTTGGGTCTTCTCAGCATGGATCTGTAAAAGAGACTAGCATGAGTCCTTCTTGTGGGCTCTAGACCTCCAGCTGGACTTGCAGGAAGCATTGTCATAAGCTCTAGATCTTCATCTGGACACATACAGGACATTGCTGTGGGATTCAGGCCCTTGGTTGAATATTCTATGTCTTTGGTGTTGTGGACAGATTTCCTGCAGTTTTTTGTGTTAACTCTAGGTGACCATCATAAATAATATTATAAATTCCATGTCCTGATTTTAATTATTCTCCTCACAACCCCTGACTACAACAGTGAGCATGCCAGCAGCTTTCAAAAACACCATTGTTCCTTCTACATCTGCAAGTCTTTGCTTCTGTCTGCAGACTCCTGAGAAGAGGAAGAAGGCAAAACACATAAGGTTGAACCTTTGAATATAGTATCATGTGCTGTGAGGGGATCAGTGTCCATGGGATGAGTTTGGGCTGGGACAACTGATCTCCCATTCAGATACCCTTGCAGTCTGTACCAACACTTTTAGCACTATGGGGATGAGGAAGGTATTAAAGAACTTGCTGCAGCTTCCCATGTCCTCCCATCCACATCGGAAGTAGACAAGAGCATGCCTTAGATGACTCTGTCCATTTCCCTTCTCTATTCAAAAAACATTGCCCTCGTTTCCATCCTCATTCCACACTCCCACCCAATTTCCAGCTTTATTTCCTTCTGCAGCTGGGCATCCTGGCTGGGGCTGAGGGACAGGAAGGAGTAGTGGGTCAGCTAAAGGAAGAGGCAGGGGCCCTAGAGAGCACGGTGCTTAGTGGTTCTCAATAACATCGATGACACATATTACTTCAGCTCCAGGATGGGAACACACATACTGTGGTTTGCATTCATATCCCTGTTTTCTCTGATAGTTCTCTGTCTCCTCAGATTTATGACTTTGACAGAATACATGGTGAAAACTTTGAGGAGGATTTCAGAGTAGAGAAAGGATACTGAAAGTCTATGCAGAAAACTCAGCTTGTTGGGCTCTGTTCAAGACCTTGAGGTACTGTCAGGAAGCAAATACACATTCTTTTGTATTTTAACTTCTCTCTTTTGAGTCAGGAGGAACTGATGTGTGAAATTCCCTGTTTCCTTCAACTCTATCCAAGATACTAGACCTGACGCATTACTTTCTCCACTTTCCAGGATGTGTGAAATTCTCTAGGAGATATGGTGACTGTGCTGCAAATCAAAGGTCCTGCAATATAATAATGGAAATCTGAAGCCAGAACTCTCCCAGATGCCAGTGTACTTTTCAGTGTACATTGAGGCAGCCACTTTCCTCCTCAATGGACAGGAAATGCCCTGCATCCACCACAGCTGGGCACTATTTCTGTGGTCTTCTCACCACAACTTCCCTTTCTGACAACTAGGCTGGAGCGGGCCAAAGGTGGGTATTATTTATACCACAGGCTTCAAAGATTAAAATTTCTGAAAATAACCTTAATTCTTTGTCACAGGAGAGGCAGAAAGATGGAGGGGATGGAGACCAGAAGTGAGAATACAACAGATGTCCAAGAAGGTGTTCACACTCACTGCCATGGACACATTGGGTGAGCCAAGGATTTCACACTAATGAGCATAACTAAACCACACAACCAAGAGCAAGGGCTTCCTACCCCCATATTTGAGTCAAGAAAATGGATATCTCAGGAGTTAGTGATCAGAGATAGCAGGACCATGCATTGAGCCTCACAGTCAAACCCCAGTTTTCCCTTTCAAGACTGTGCCAACAAGATGCCTGTGTTCTACCCAATGAGCCAAAAGTGCACACAGTGATCTCCAGTCCACAGGGAAGCTTTGGTGCTTCACTCTGAGACTAGGAAGGGCCCCTCCAGCCTCCCACAAAATTGGAGGACAAAACTGGAGGTCCCTCTGGGCCTATCTGGGCCCTGCCCAGTGACCCCCAAACAGCCCACATCTCCCTACATTCTGCCTAGTTAGCCAAAAATGATTTCCAGCCCATAGGGAAGTTTTGGCACTTTGCTCCAAGACTGGAAAGTTTCCCTTGGTGAACCAAGTAGCTGGGAGGCAACTGGAAAGAACATGTCTAAGAACATGTACTCAAATGGGGAAATTCCCTGCCATAGGGATAAATATTTTCAACCCATGAAAAAACTGAGACCTTGTCTTCAGCTTCCCTAAGGGAATATAGGACAATAAAAAATGAAAGAGCAAAATGCAGAGCTGGGGATTTAGCTCAGTGGCATAAGCACATATCTTGCAAGCATGTGATCATGAATTTGATCCCTGGTACCAAATAAAAAAAAGAGCAAAATGCAATCTCAAACTCCCAATCCAACCCAAACAAGCCTAAGAGACATGGACACAAAAGAAAATATAAGCCATACAACTGATATTTCTGAAATGATAACAACTGAAGTAAAGAAAGAGTTCTGGGAAGCTATAAAAGAACTCAAATAAGAAATAATCTCCCAGGTAAAAGAAGGAATGATAAATGTAATGAAAGAAATGCTGAACACATCTAAAGAAGATATAGTTAAAAAGTTAGAAGAACAATGCAAAAAGAAGGAAACTCTGAATGAACAATATAGGAAACAAACAGAATGCATGAAGCAGATTCAAAGAGATATACAGGAAATCATAAATTCCATCAAAGTTGGCAAAACCACCTCAGCAAAAATGAAGATAGAATTTCAGACCTCAAAGACAAGATTGCAGCTAGTGAACAGAAAAGGAAAGATCTTTTTAAAATAACAAGAAACCAGGAAATAACAATTCAACAACTGCAAGATGATGCAAAGAAAAACATCAAAAGATGGATAGGTATAAATGAAAAGGAATCTGACAACACAAATGGTATCAAGAGGCTATTTACAAAACTCGTAGCTGAAAATATTCCAAACATAAGAATGGAAACTGATATACAGATCAGTGAAACATATGGAACTCCAAATAGCCATAACCAAAAGAAAACTACACCCAGACATATAATAATCACCATCCCAGAAATCCAACACAAGAAAAAATATTAAAAACTGCAAGAGAGAAGAGGCAGATCTCCTATAAAGGAAAGCCTATCAGATTCACAGTAGACTTCTCAACACAAACAATGAAGTCAAGAAGAGCATGGAGTGAAGTTTTTCAGATACTAAAGGAAAATGACTTCCAACCCAGACTGATGTGCCCAGCAAAACTGTCCTTCAAGATGGATGGAGAAATAAGATACTTCCATGACAAAGAACAGCTGAAGAACTTCATGACCACCAAACCAACTCTGCAAAGAATACTGAAAGACATTCTAGATAGACATAGGAAAAAACCACTAAACAAGGCAAACAAACAAAGTGGAAAGGTAAAAAATCAACAGCAGAAACATAACATGTCAACAATAAACCAATATGTATCAGTTATAACCATTATTGTAAATGGGCTCAATTCACCAATTAAGAGAAACAGACTGGCAGAATGGATGGATCAAGAAAAAACATCCAACTATATACTACATACAGGAAAATCATATAGCCCAAAAGTAAGGTAATAGACTGAAAGTCAATGGATGGAAAACAATACCCCATGCAACAGGATCCCCCAAAAAGCAGGGGTAGTTATTCTGTTTGCAGATAAGGTGAACTTCAAACCAAGAATAATCCAAAGTGATAAAGAAAGCCACTACATACTAGTTAGGAGAAAACTTCAAGAGGAAGAGATAGCAGTCTTAAATATATATGCACCAATTCCAGCACACCCAGCTTAACAAAGCAAGCATTAACAGAAATGAAAAATCAAATAAGCAATAATCCAATTATAACAGGAGATCTTAACATGTCTTTGGCACAAAGGGACAGATCAGTTAGGCAGAAAATCAGCAAATAAAACTGAACCACACCTGTGAACAAACGGACTTAGTAGATGTATACAGAATGTTCCACCAACAACATCAGAATATACATTCTTTTCAGTAGCACATGGAATGTTCTCTAAAATAGACCATATACTAGCCCACAGAACATGCTTAAGTAAATGCAAAAGAATTGAAATTATCCCATGCATGTTATCAGATCATAGAACCATGAAACTATAAATTAATGACAAAAGAAAGTGCAAAAACCCCACAAACACAGGTAAAATGAATAATACACTCTTGAGCAATCAGTGGGTCACAGGAAATTAAAGAAGAAATTAAACAATATTGCAGACAAATGAAAATACAAATACATCTCACCGGAACCTGTGGGGTGCAATTAAAGCAGTCCACAGAGGAAAATTTATTTCAGTGAACTCCTACATGAGGAAAACAGAATGAATAAAAGTAAACAACCTGATGTTATGCCTCAGACTTCTAGAAAAAGAAGGGCAACTCAGACCCAAACCCAAAACTAAGGAGGAAATTATAAAGGTCAGAGCAGAAATCAATGCAATGGAGACTATGAAAACAATACAAAGAATCAATGAATTAAAAAGTTCATTCTTTGAAAGAATAAATAAAATTGGCAGGCCTCTATGCAACCTTATTTTTAAAAAGGAAAGAAAAAACTCAAATTCATGAAATAAGGAATGAAAAGGGTGAAATCACTGTAGACCCTGTGGAAATACAGAAGATCATCAATACCTCAAAAACATCTACTCTCATGGGCTTGATAACACAGAAGAAATGGACAGATTCCTAGAAACATATGAATTACCAAATCTGGGTCAAGAACATGTAAAACTGATGAATTACCCAGTTTCAATTAATGAAATTGAAAATGTAATTAAAACCTTACCAACAAAGAAAAGCCCAAATTCAGATAGATTCACTGTGGAACTCTACAAGAAACTAAAAGAAGACTTCATGCTGACACTCCTCAAACTCTTCAATGAAATTAAAAGGAAAGCAATTCTCCCTAACTCATTCCTGGAAGCAAACATTACTCTAATACTAAAACCAGAGACAGACCCAACCAAAAAAAAAAACAAAACAAAAAAAACCAAAACTACAGGCTAATCTCCCTAATGAACATAGACACAAAAAATCTCAATAAAATATTGTTAAACAAAATGCAGCAAACCATCAAGAATATTATACACCACAACCAAGTGGGATTCATTCCAAGAATGCAAGGATGGTTCAACATCAATAAATGTAGTATGCCATATCAATGGACCCAAAACTAAGAATCACATGATGATTTCTATACATGCAGAAAAATCTTTTGATAAAGTTAAACACTCATTCATGATAAGAACCTTACAGAAAATTGAAATAAATGGCGTTTACCTCAATATGATAAAAGCCATCTATGACAAACTAACTGCCAGTATTACATTAGTTGGCAAAAAACTGAAAGCCTTTACTCTAAAATCAGGAACAAGACAAGGATGTCCATTATAACCAGTCTTATTCAATATAGTGCTGGAAATACTTGCATATCAATTAGACTAGCAAGAGAAATAAATAAGTAAGGATAGGAAAAGAAGAAGTTAAATTGTCCTTAATTGCACACAACATGATAGCCTATAGAGAAGACCCCCAAACATCCACTGAAAGACTCCTAGGTATGATAACTAAATTCAGTAATGTAGATGTATAGAAAGTCAACACTCCAAAATCAATAGTATTTCTATACACAAAAAACAAACTCACTAAGAGAGAAATAGAAGAAGCTTCACTCTTCACAATAGCATCCAAAAAATGAAATACTTACTAATCAATCTAACAAAAGAAGCAAAAAATCTATTCAGGAAAAATTATAATATGCTGAAAAATAAATTGAAGAGGATCTCAGAAAGTGGAAAGACATCTCATCTCTTGTTCAAAGATAGGAAGAAAAAACATTATGAAAATGGACATTCTCCCAAAATTGTTAAACAGATTTAATGCAATCCCAATAAAAATACCACTATCATTCTTCACAGACATAGAGAAATCGCTCCTAAAATTCATCTGGAGCCAGAATATACCTAGAATAGCAAAGGCAATTATAAGCAACAAAGATAAGGCTGGAGGCATCATAATGCCTGACTTGAAGTTGTACTACAAAGCTACTGTAATAAAATCAGCATATTACTGGAGTAAAAACAGACCTGAAGCTCACTGGAACAGATTATAAGCTATAACTACAACTAGAAACACACTGAGCCACCTTATCTTTGATAAAGGTGCCAAACATATTCACTGGAAGAAAGATAGTCTCCTTAATAAATGGTGCTGGAAAAACTGGCTCTCCATATGCCAAAAACTAAAACTAGACACATACCCATCACAATTTACTAAGTTAAGGTCAAAATAGATCAAAGATCTAAATATTAAACCAGAAACACTAAATCTACTGAAAGATAAAGTAGATAGAAATCTTGAAAACACAGAGGTAGATGGAGAATTCATGAACAAAAATCAAACTGCATGGGAAATACTTCCCAGAATCAATAACTGGGATCACATCTTATTTAAAAGTTTTTGCATGTTAAAAGAAATCTCCAGCATAGTGAAAACAAAACCCAAAAATTGGGAAAAAATCTTAGTCGACTGTCTCCCAGACAAAGGACTTCTGTCTAGAACATATAAAGAATTGAAAAAATCAGACCCCCAAAATTCAAAGACTCAATCCAAAAATGGACATCTGAGATGATAAACAGTTCTCAGATGAAGAAATACAAATGGGAAATAGATACATGAAAAAATATTCAGCATCATTTGTCATTAGAGAAATGCAAATTAAAACCACACTGAGATTCCATCTCACTCCAGAAAGAATGATCAGGATGAAGAAAACTACCAACAACAAATGCTGGAGAGACTGTGGGGAAAAAGGAACTCTTCTGCACTGTTGGTGGGAGTGCAGACTGGTGTAACCACTGTGCAGGTCAGTCTGGAGGTTCCTCATAAAGCTGGAATTGGAATTCCCATTTTACCCAACTATTCTGCTTCTGGGCATATTCCCAGAAGAACTGAAAACACGATATCACTGTGATATATGTGCCCCATGTTTATATCAGCACAATTTGTAATAGCGAGATCTTGGAAACATCCTAAGTGCCCATCAACTGAGGAATGGATAAAAAAGTTGTGGTATTTTTATACAATGCAGTACAACTCTGCTATCAAGAAGGATCACATTGAGATGTTTATAAATGAGTGGATGCAACTTGAGACCATACTCATAAGTGAAATAAATCAAACTCATAAGTGTAAATACCATATTGTCTCCCTAATGTAAGAAATGGTAAGACTACATAAGATACAAAATCCTCAATAAATACAGTAAAAGGGTAATAATCTGCTTAAAGGGGAAAAATAATATCTCAGGGAAAAGGAGGAAAAAGAAAAAAGAAGCGATGACAAAAACATCTAAGTTTTTATAAATACACATAGGATAGCTAAGATGATTGTGCTAAAAATTCTGTAAGTTCATAGAAAAAAATGGTTAACATTCATAGGATTGGAACAATTTTGCATGCTAATGTCTGGTGATCTGAGGAACTCTTGAAGATCAGTATGTAAAATATCAACCTTAGTTATGTTCCTACCACCTTGCTTTGAAGGTCTATATCATCATTGCTTTGCTCTCTTTGCTATTGTTATTTATTTGTCTTTTCTGTTTCTTGTTTTTCTAGTAATCTGTTTTGTTTTGTTTTGTTTTGTTTTTCCTTCAAATGCAGAAAGAATAGATATACATGTAGAAGCTTATAATTGCCTAAAACTTCTCCTAAACACTTTACAAGAATCAATTATATTATGCATGATGAAATGAATAGCTATTTTGAAGAAAAACAGTCATTATGGTATCCATTGCTGATTCTGAATCATCATGCAGAAAAATCCAGTAATGCTTCTATTCTTTGTTCATCGTGCTTTTAGTCTGTTTTGTAGTGTTTAATTTCAACATACATGACGGTATGGACAGCTATTTTGAAGAGAGCAAGAGACATGGGAGCTATTGTTGATTTTCCTACTGTCTGGTTTTTGAAGCCTGTAATTCCTTCATTACTCTGTTTTGATCAGTTTTATAGTATTTTGTTTTGTATTAATTCATTGTGTGTAAAGATATAGACAACTATTTAGAAGAAAACAAGAGATATTATGATAGCCACCATAGATCTCCTGTTGTCTTGCTTTGAAATCTGTGTCACTTACATTGCTTACTTCTGATCTGATTTGTTCTGTTTGTTATGTTTAGCTTTATCTTCTTTAAAGTAAAAAAAGACTTTTCCACCATCCCTCAACAGGCCTCTGCTGCTTCCACTGGAGCTGAACCTCAGCAGGGCCTCTGAATAAAGGGTCGACAAAAGTGGGTGTGGACTTCTCCTACCCGTGAGCACAATGTGCAAGGCATTTATGTGTGAAGAATACAAACAATTGTTGTAAATATCTGGTATAGAACAGCTGTAGGTCTACTAGTGCATCGTGCTCACAGGGTCACACTGGGCTTGCTAAAAAATCCAAGTTGGACCTCAGAACTGTGGGGCATCTCTACTTGTGTAGTTTGAATACCATGGCATTGGAATAATATGGTTACATAGTTCCTAAGGACACTAAGGTTTTGCCAGAATGATCATGAGGGCTTGTTGTGAGCCCCTAGGAGAGAAGGAGGTGAAAAAATTAGAGGGAGAGATGTGGGACTCTGCTCCCTCTTGTATCCATGAAGGGGCTTTTCCTCTTTCATACTCTTCAAAGGTTTATCTTCCAAACATGAATTCTTTGATGCCCAGGGCTCCCTGTACCGGGTAATGTCAGTCTCTTCCCAGAATAGATGACACAGTGCTCCCTAGGGTAAAAATTTTGTTTAGAATATTAATAAAACTTTCTTCATGTCTCTGTAAAGTTATTATATCATTATTTATACACTCATATTAATAATCTACCAGGTTCAACACATAAAGGAAATTAACAGATAAAACATAAAAATATGCTATTTATATGCAATGGAGTTCTACACTACCATAAAGATGGACAGATGTGTCATTGAAGAACACAGATGACATGAATAGAGAGGTGGTCATACACTGACGTCATAGTAATGTGAAAGAAACCAGACATGTAAGCTTAAATATCACATGGTTTTTCTTACATTAATGAAAAATACAAATGAAGACTAAAATAAAAGATATATACTAGGAAGTAGGGAGCTAGATCTTTTTCAAATGTGAAGAAGAAAAAGAGAAGTAGGTGAGTGGAGGAAGACTAGATGAAAAACAATTCAAATATGTTACGCCCATGTACCACCTCCTTAAAAAAGGAATATAATCATGGAATGCAAATATTTAAAATTAAAATGAAAAGTTACTATATCATTATTAATACATGAAGAAATATAGTGGAAAAGAATAATTCCCAGACACAGGATGTGCTGTGTGGTCTGGGAGGTCACTGACTGCTGACCAGTCCCCCTTGGACTCTGCAGCATGAAACCATCCATGGCACATGGTAGATGAGGTGCAGAATGAGAGACGCAGCTCCTGGTCTGTGCCGCAAGCCCTGGGTGGAGGTGGGCCTCCTCCTCACAGAGGTGATTCCGGCTCAGCCCAGAGCCCCAGACCCTGAGCATCACAGGAGGCTCAGGAAGCCTGGTGGATGACTAGGAAAGGTCTGAAGAGCAGAAAGAAAGTGCTGGAGTTTCAGAGGACCCACTTCTAGGCTGCCCATGTCATCTACCTGAGCTGCACCCCATTCAACTAGGAAGTCCTTCATGTGTGGTGAACACAGCACTATGTGATGGGAGCACTCAGCACAGTGCATGGAGGTCTGCCCCAGTCTGACCCTGAAGGGAAACCACACAAATGATAGCCTAGCCCCATGGGGATGTCACCTGGGCTTGGTGTTAGGCTTGGCCTCAGCCTGGGCTTGAATAGTGTGTGAACTCAGCACCCTCCATCTCCTCTTCCAGCCTAGGTCCTGTAGATGCTGAGTCTCTGGGATGGGATTTTCCACCATCATCCTCTAAAGCCCTCTCTTCTAGAATCTTCCAAGATGCATAAGGATGGTGAATCTTGGGCCTACCACTTATTCTATGTGACAGGTTTAGAATCCAACCAAAGCTGGAAAATGAACAGGGTGTGGTTGCCATGGCCATAGGTCACACTCTGCAAATTGTTGTGGTGTCCAAGTGGGCAGCTTCTCAGCATGGCAGTGGGGGCAGTGTGCTGTGGAGACCTTGCAGGTGAGACCTGGGATTCAGCACCCTCAGTGCAGACCCCACTGAGCATTGCAGCTGAGCAATGCCATGAGTCTACACTGAAAATTTAATGCTGCTGCATCCTCAACTCTATAAATACATTTTAATACATCTCCTGTCATTTGTGACACCTATGTATGAGTCACCTTGTATTATTCAACATCCTTTTGCCATATGAGCATATTGGCCAATACTGAAATACTGATTGTCTATAAATAAAACCACTGCTCTCTATCCATGTCATCTGTGTTCTTCAAAAACTTCAATTTAGTAGATGATGAGTTTTCTTGACCTTATTCATTGTGCCCTTGTTCACTAGTTTTCTTCCAGAAGTTTTGCTCATCATTTTATCTCTGGTTTGTTCTCTGGTGCTCTCTTCAATATATTACCCAAGTATGAACCCAGCATTTGTTATATTTTTCACTATAATTTGTATTGTTTCAATTTTTACTTTTTACAAATGCATGTTAGCAGTACATAATGATTACATTACTCATGGGGTTGTAGCATGTACTAACATGTATTAATTCTTTTATCCTCCTCTTCCCCTGCCCTTCCTTTCCCTTCTCACCATCTCTTGATTCCCTTGACACTGAGAAAGTTTTACTTTCTTAATTCCTATTATCTATCTTTTATCTCACAGTTTATTTATATCTTGGGTTTTTTATTTAAGACAAATATTTAGCAGCCTCACATCTCTGGTGTGTCCCGCAAAGGATGCTAACAGAGTCCTAGAGAGGTGACCACAGCAAAGAGGAGTCGTTCATGCAGACACCTGAAGTTGAGTTTTCTTCAGGCAGCTCTGCTGGCCTCCAGCAGTGAAGGAAGCCTGCTCATCAAGGGATCTCTGCTCCATTCTGGGTTCTGGAGATGCCACATTTTCAGGAGAAAAATTTCCTACATGACTCTCTGCTGCCTTCATTCTAGGACTTACCAGGACACAGTGCATCAGGAGAGACTGGCTATGTACTGCTTTTCCTGTAGGACAGGATGCAGGAGCTAAGCAAAGTTTGGTAATGAATAGGATGTGGTTTCCATGGTCTCAGTTCACAAGCTGTGAAATTCAGGGCTGGCTGACCTCACAGCAAGTGACCAGTTTCTTTGCACACTAACACAGTGCAGTGTGATATTTTCAGGAGAGGCCTGGGCTCAGCACCTCCTCAGACCCACAAAGCCCATTGCTGAACAATCTCCCTTGGCCCCATTGCAAATTTAATGCAAAGGTAGTATAATACAGATCACAGACATTTTCATTTTAAAGTGATTCAGTTAAAGTACACAACATGCCCCTGCCATTTTATCTTGGGGATTGTTGGTAATATATCATGATAACATTTGTTTGGGTAGTTAATGCATATATATGGACATGTTTATGTTTTACAAAATGTATCTTGATCATTTAGATCCCTCTACTCTCCTCCCTTCCCTTCTCCCTCCTTTTCTCTCCTGACTCCCTTCTCTTTCTCTAAAAAGTATACCTTCATTTTACTCTTTAATTTATTTATGGTTTTGGTTTTTTGTATAAATCAGACATTTCCTGTGCCTCACTTATTTCAGTTAACATTATTGCCTCATGATCCATGCATTTTCCTGTAAAAAACTGAAGTTCATTGGTGTGTATCACTGAATAAAATATATGGTATAACAGAAAATACAGTAACTCTTTTGTTGGAGACAATTGAGGCTGAGGACACATGCAGGGCTGTAGCAGGCCCAGGCATGATTGAACTGAGAATGAGGAGACACCTCAGGGGCAAGATAGGGCACAGCTGAGGTCACCTGGAGATTTTTCTAGACATTTTCCTTAATTAGCATCATCTATTGCTCTAAGGGGTCCTTAGGCCCCTCCCAAGATCCTGCTCGGGTTTCCCCCATTGTCTGCTCAACCCCTTGCTTATTCTGATTAAATAAGGACTCCTCAGCATCAGTTGGTCAGCCGGCCAGCAGAGTTATGAGTTCTGCTGTGGATTTCACTCCTCCTGCAGCTGTAAAGGTCATGCCACTTGTATCATTCATTGAGCCTTTGCTGTGCACCCATTAGGGGGATTGGAGATCTAGGCACAGACCCCAATACTCTTTAAATATTAAAAATTCATTGGCCTAAAGACACATTGCCAATAATTACCCTCAAAATGCTTCCCTTCACTTTGAACACTCATCTCATTGTTCTCCCCACTTTCTGAATCATTGCTAGACATTCTCTTTCATGTCTTTAGCTTCACTGCTTTGGCTGCCTGTGTCCTATGTGTATTCTAATCATTTGTATTTCATGGTCTTTTGACTCTGAAGTAGAGCTGGAAGTTTCAGAGGACCAGACTGCTGAGTGAGGTGGAGGACACAGCATCAGGTGTTTATGTGACAGAAATTGCTGTATTTGGTCAAGGAGGGATGATAGAAGCATACAGTAAATGTTTAAATTAATAATGATTTTTACAGTAAAAACACATTGTCACTGATCCCTAAAACACTATTCACTTGGAACACAGTTATTACAGCAGTCTTGGCCATGTGTCTTTCACTTGCATATGTTATTTTTGGTCACTTCTCCCATAAAAAACTTTGTGTTTACATTTTTTCCCCTTGAATAACCTTAATTTCCCTTTTGATTTTGTCCTTAAGCAAAGTGGTTGTTTAAAATTGCATTTCATTTGTATAGATTTTCAATATTTCCCATTTCCCTTTTGTTTTTCTTATCTAGTTCCATTCCACTGAGGTCTGTGAGGGTACTGGGCATCATCTCAGTCCTCTTAAATGCACTAACATTTCTTCTGTGACCCACTATGAACTGTCCTGAGGAGCACTCTGTGTGCTGAGAAGCTGAGTGCTCTGCATGGCTGACTGCAGTGCTCTTCCTGTCCCTAAGTCCATTGATCTGTGATTAGTGTGGTGTGGCCACTCCTTCCCCACTGATTTCTCTCTGCGTGTTGTATCTGATACTAAAGCAGGACACAAGAGCCTCTTGTGTCATGGTTTATATCTCAATGTCCCCCAAGGGCCCCATGCACACTGAGGTGGGGTCTTTGGAAGGTGAGTGGAATCATGGGGTACTACAGCTAACTTGAGGCTAGTAGGGAGGACCTGGCCAGGAGAGGCAGGACATTGGGGCATAGTCTGGAGAACCTTAGGTTCCTTCTCTGTTCCCCCACCCTGCTACCTGCCTTCTTGATATCAGAAGCTTCCTAGGCCCAGTCCCTTCCAGCCAGGTGTGGTGTGTCTGAGCTGTAAAACATGGAATGAAACTCTGAACTATGAGCCTCACTACACCTCTCATCATGGAACTTGCCAGGGTGATAGATTGAGTCCCCACAGTGAGAAAGTGACTGAGACGCTATTATTACTATACTGCCCTCTGCTTCTCCTTCCATATCTGTCAGGGTTTTTCTTAAACAAACCTAAACCCTTAAAAATGAAGTAGAACTAGAATCTTTTAAAGTTTGGGAAAACTGTTTTAAGTATAAGATGGCTTATATGGAATTCACAACAAACACAAAGATAAATTACAGAACACACACAGGCTAAAAGTAAAAAGAAAAAGGTGATGAGGTGACACATCTGCAATCCTATCCACTTGATGGGCTGAGGCAGGAGGATCACATGTTTGAGACCAGAGTGAATGGACCCTTAGTGAGACCCTGTCTGAAAATACACTGTAAACTTCAAAAGGGTTTGCAGTGCAAATCCAGAAAGCAGAAGAGACAGAAGATACACAGGGCTGAAATCAATGAATGACACTGATGCAAGTCCTCACTGAGTAATATTCTAAACTCCTTTTTATGATTTGTTGCTTGTTTTTGTTTGTTGCTTGTTTTTGAAGTGACAGACTTGATCCTCTCTCTGTCTCCATCTTTACCTCCATCTCCTCTTTTCCCCTTTCCTCTGTCCATCTCTCTCTGTACTCGTTTGTGAACCCAGGACACCCTGCCTGCTAAGCTACTGCTCTCCCACTGCTATATAGCTCAGCCTTTTAGAAGGTTGGTGGGACTGGGGAATGAAGTCAAGGTCTTCACGCTGAGCTATATCCAAACCTCCAAATCAAAGGTGAGTCTCTGTAGGACAGTGTATACTCATAACGTCTTTTAAAATTCACTGGGTCCCACTGGCTTGCCAAGGTTTGAGCTTTGGTCTCACTAAGTGTCCAGGCTGGCCTCAAAAGTGTGATTTCCCACCCTAGTCTGCTGTGTAGGTGGAATTCCAGGTATTTGCCTTTTCAGACAGCTTTTTTACACTTCTCACTTGGTGTATCTTCCCTAGAATTTTTCTATGTTGTTCATGTTTTGTGCAAGAAATTTTATATCAAAATAGTGTGAAAAGTAAATAATCAAATTAAAGTTGTGTAAAAAACATTTTATTTCTATCGCATGTCTTGTGATACTTTTGCATAATTTATGTGTATTAATTTTATGTATGTATTAACACATTTTTGTAGTTATGATTAATAATGCACTTATTCTTTAACATTCTATTTTTCTCTTGATGTATTTTTGTGATAAATAATAATTACATTTGTTTAGGGCAAGCAGTAGATCGGTATATAGTATCTGATCATTTTGCTCCCCTGCTCTGCTCCCTCTTTCTCCTTTATTCTCAGGTCCCCTGCCCATTTCCACAGAGTCTAAGTCCCTGTTTCCTACCATCTCTTTTTAATTCATTCTTTAAATAATTTATGTTTTCAGTTTCTCATGTAAGAAAAACCTATTTCCTCTCTATCTATCTATCTATCTATCTATCTATCCATCCATCTATCTATCCATCTGTCTTTGAACCTGTCTGTCTATCTATTCCAAGCATGACAATTCAAGAAAGATTGGTTAAAGAAAATAAAAGATTGAATAAAGACAAATCAACAACCAAGACTCAATGCAGTCACACCTTGGACAGTAGCCTTTCAGCTAGTGGTGGCAACTTATTCTATGGATAAGATTCCAATGCAAAAAAAATTTTCTTCTATAGTCTGCTGATATATCATAGCAGATATAAGATCATTGTATGTTTATGGGCATGGTGGAGAAAAAATTTACTATGAGTTCTGCCATTCACAAAAAAATATACTAAGAAACTTATACCATATGTCCATAACTGTTTTGCCTTAGACTTAATGTCATAGCTACTGCTTTCTTCTTTATGACTAATGTTGGCATACTTGTTTCTTTTTAATTTGTTTCTTCTTTATGCCACTATCTGATTTTTCATTGATATTACTGTGGTTTATGTTCTCCTCTACCAGTTGTGCTAGAAATTAAGACATCAGAAGAAAGCTAGTTAGTATGAAAACCCACAAATGAAAGAGAAAGAGTTGGTCCAGCAGATGCACATATCTCAATATAGGATAACAAGAAATTTAATGCAAAACAACTTTAAAATATCTAAATTTTCATAAGTGACTTGGTACAAATATATTAAACAGGACAAAATACCAAAAGATTCAAAAGACTGATCTATTAAATTCTTAAAGTATTTAAAGAAGAAAAAAATAAACAAGTGAATAAATTTGGGATGTCAATTCAGATTATGCTGCAGTAATTCAGCAAAGTAATAGAGATTCCAAAGAAGTAATGAACAGAAATCCTAGAAAATCCATCCAAAATCAAATCAAAATCCAGTGAAGATTCTTACTAACATACAGGAAAATCAGAAGAAAAATATTCACGGCTTGGTGATAAGGCTCAGGAATAATTACACAGAGACTCTAAGAAAAAGAAAAACAAATTGATTATGGTCAAAATGTCCAAGAACTTGACTATGTTACAAGTCAAAGCTTGTACATTTTGGGTTCAGAAAAGGCACTAGGGTTCAGGCTGATGGCATAGAAATTCTATATCATGAAATGGCAAGAGAAAAGTTTCAAAATATTGTGAATATATAAACATTTAGGTACAAGAAATATTTAGAAAACTAAACCCCTATGTGCAGACAAAGAATAAACTCATTTTGCATTATAGTTAAAATTGTAAGACTACAGAACAAGGAAAATACATTGACAGAAGCATGAGAAAAATGTTGAGTCCCTTATAGAGACAGCTCATTAGAATACTTTCTCATTTCACTACAGAAATCCTAAAGACTAGGAAGAAGGAAAGGCATGGTATGTTGTATTTCAAGCCCTGAAAGAAAATATATGCCTATGAGAATTCATGAACAAAAAACAAACTGCATGGGAAACACTTCAAAGAATCAACAACTGGGATCTCATATTATTGTTCAAAAAAAATCAACAGAGTGAAAATAAAACCCATAGAAAAGGAAAGAATTTTAGTCAGCAACTCCTCAGACAAATGACTTATATACAGAACATATGAAAAACTAAAAAACATCAAGCCCCCCAAATTCAAAGACTCTCTCCAAAAATGGGTATCTGAGATGAACACACATTTCTCAGATGAAGAATTAGAAATGGCAAATAAATGCATGAAGAAATGTTCACCATCACTGGTCAATTGAGAAATGCAAGTTAAAACAGCATTGAGATTTCATCTCACTCTGGAAAGAATATCGGCCATCAAGAAAACAACTGATAACAAATGTTGGTGAGGTTGCAGATAAAAAGGAACACTGCTCCACTGTTGGTGGGAGTGCAGACTGGTGCAGCCACTATGGAAATCAGCATGGAGAATTCTCAGAAGACAAGGATTGGGAGTCCAATTCAATTCTGCTATTCCCCTCATGGCATTTTCCCAGAAAACCTGAAAATGTCATATCACAGTGATATATGACCCCCATGTTCATAACAGCACAATTTTTAATAGCTAAATCTTGGAAACAACCAAAATGCCCATCAACTGCAGAGTGGATGAAAAAGATGTGGTATTTTTATACAATGGAATACTACTCAGCTATAAAAAAGGATGATCCTGAGGTCTTCACAGGAAAATGGAGGCAATTTGAGCCAATTCCTATAAGTGAAATAAATAAGAATCTTATTTATAAATATCACATTGTATCTCTAGTGTAGAAAGTAATACGAAATGTAGGAGTAATAAAACCCAAAACAGTAATTGCTTTTGAAAAAAAGAAAGGAAAAGAAAGTGCTCTAAAGGTTATAATTGCATGTGTGTTTAAGTGTACAGGATTGATAACCACATTGCTAAGTTTTTGTTGGATCATTGAACAGAACTGTTTTCAGTGTCACTGTTTGAATGTCCACCTTGTGTGCTTTAATTGTGTAACTTGAACAACTATTTCTAAGAGGAATATATGTAATTTATTAACTAAAAAAGTAGTAAGAAATTTATAAGTAATAAAACCCAAAATGTGTAATTTCTATTGTAAAAAAGAGAGGAAAAGAAAGTGCTTTAAAGGATACAACTGCATGTATGTTTAAGGGTGTAGGATTGATAACCAAATATTACTGTTTATGTTGGATCAATGAGCAGAACTGTTTGTAGCCTAATGGTTTGTATGTCCACTTTCTGTGCTTTAATTCTGTAACTTGAACAACTATTTCTAAGATGACTGTATGTAATTTGTCAACCAGTGATTTTTTAGTATTAAAAAAAAAAGAAAGGCTGCGACCTGCAATGTGAACTGTGTGGAGGAAGCCAGGACCATGACAGGAGAGAAAGGCAGGAAGAGGCCCCCAGCCCAGAAACCTGAAAGCCCTGATCAAGGAGAAGGAAAAACAAGGGTGACTGAGGGCAGCAAACATGCAACAGCAGGCATGGCTTCAATGGACATTAAAAGATATCTTTGGGACCTTATAGACGAGCTCAAAACTGAAATATTAAATCAGGTAAAGCAAGATATGAGTAAAATAATAAAAGAAATGCTCTCAGGGAGCATCTCTCAGGAAGATACAGATGGTAGAAGGGAGGAACACAGAAAAAGGAGAGAAACATTTGATAAAGAATATAAAGAAAATATAGAATACATGAAGCAGATTCAAAGAGACTACCAGGAAATTAAAGATTCCATTGAAAGCTAGCAAAACATCTTAAAAGAATCTAAGGATAGACTATCAAAATTTGAAGACAAGCTTGGAATGTGTGATTATGAAAGGAAAGATTTCTTAAAAATAACAAGGAAATAGGCAGTAACAATACAAAGGCTGGAAGATGATAAGAGAATCTACAATTTAAGAATAAGAAATGTGAACGAAGAAGAAGGAATACATACAGGCTAATTACAAAGGCTATTTATGGAAGTAATTAAGGAAAACTTCCCAAGCATGGGAAAAGAAAATGACATTCAGTTATGTGAGGCATACAGAACCCCAGCCACCTACAACCAAAACAGAGCTACACCCAGACATATAATAATCAAGATACCAGAAATTCAATATATAAACAGAATATTAAAAGCTGTCAGAGAAAAGAAACTGATTACCTATAAAGGTAAGCCCATCAGGATCACAGCTGACTTCTCCACACAGACCATCAGATCAAGAAGAGCTTGGAGCAAAATATTCCAAGCCCTGAAAGAAAATAACCTCCAGCCCAGATTGATGTACCCTGCAAAACTGTCACTAGAAATTAATGGAGAAACAAGATGCTTCCATGGCAAAGAGGAACTGGGGGAGTTTGCAACCACCAATCCAACCCTACTGAGAATACTGAAGTACATTCTAGAGAGAGAGAAAAAAATACCAGGATTTTAAGAACAGGGGCAGAAAGGCCTCAATGAGTGAGGCAGGCAGTAGAATGAAGGAGAAAAGTAGACAAACAGGCAGAAAAATAGCACAGCAGAAATGAGGCAGAGAAGGTTGGCTATAATCTCTAACATAGATGGCATTGATACACTATAGTGCACCAGGATTTAAAAACCCACATTACTCACACTACTCTGCTTAGATGTATCATATTCTGCTCCAGTCATTCTACCTGTACTAGATTTGAGGGTACAAACAGTAATCCCAAAAATAACAGGATATAGTATGGTAATCATCCTTAATTTCCTATTAAGTCAATCTAAAGCTCTGTATAACCTACACTGTTTTACCATAACTGATTGTAATCAAATCTGGTTTGTTAGATCACTGTTTTGTATTGATAGATTTTATTCAAAGCTGTTATGATTGATAGTATCAAGTCTGAGAGTATAGGAAACTGCACTTAAGATGACAAGATTCACTAGAATATCCACTCTGTTTTGATTATTACCTGCCTTTGAAGTTTTATATTGTCTACAATGTTTCGTTTTTTACTAACACTGTTATGTACTGCTATATTCAATTATACTGCTATATTCATTTATGCCTGATGATATAGGCAATTCTACTGAAGATAATAAGAAACAATACAGCAATTGTTGCAGATCACCTTGTACTGTGGTTTTATATGACTTTTTGGTTCCATGTTTTTATAGGAATTTGTTTTGTTTTGTCTTACTAAGTTTTGTTTTTCCCTCTAATACAGAAAGGATAGAAATATATGTAGAGACTCATGTATGTGTAGCCATTTACACTCTCACTGTTTGATGATTTACTTTGTATGCTTTAATTTTGTAACTTGAACAACTATTTCTAAGAAGACAATATGCAATTTATCAACTAGAGATTTCTTATTGTTTATCTTTATTCTGAAATTCTGTATTATCTCTACCCTTTGCATGCTTTTTTCTCTTTAAATAAAAATTAAAGAAAAAAAAAGAAAGAAAATGTCTGCCTGTATAAATACTGTATCCAGTAAAGAATATATCTGCCTATGTAAATACTACATAAATACTATATCTGCCTATTCTATATAAATACTATTTAAATGCCTATAATACTATATAAGTGCTATGTTAATACTATATCTGCCTATATAAATACTATATACTATTTACTATTTAAAATTGAATGAGAATGAAATAAGGACCTTCCAACATAACAACAAAGAATGGAGTATGTCAACATTGCTGAATATAATTAAAAATGTACTACACATAAAATGAAGAGCAGACAGTTTACTGAAAATTAGGCAAGATTCATTCCACATATAAATAAAAAAATCATCAAAATTAGTACTAAAATTTGATGATAACTCTGAATATAAGTGGTCTTAATTCTCCAGATAAGTTACACAACCAAAGAACTTCAATTTAACAAAAAAAGACCCAACTCTGTGCTGCTTGCAAGAAACACTACTCAGTAGTAAAGTTGCCCACATAGAACATGAAATAGAAGACAGTGTTTCATAAAAATGGAACTCACAAGCAAAGAGGAAAAACCTGCACTTATATGTGACAAAAAAGAACACAACATGGAAAAAATCAAGTGAAGCAAAGTAGGCCATTATATATTAATAAAAGGAGCAATACTCCTCCAATTGCCAAGACTCTACAATTGCAAACATATGTGGGAAAAGCATGAGTGCAGCCAAATGTATCAAGCAGACACTAGCCAACATGAAGGGGTACACAGGTGTCAATGCAATGAATGCATGATATCAATATTCCAGTCTCACCTGTAGATTTCTCATCCAGACACATAGTAACAGAAAAAAGTGAGAGTTAAAATAAACCATATATCTAACTGACTTAGCAGATGCATATAAACATATCATCCAACAACATCTAATATTATGATAAGTTAAATGAACCACACAGAAAAAGATAAATATTGTACAATTATGTACACATTACCTAGAGTAAGTGATTTCTTAGAAACATGAGAGCAAGTACAGGAAGCTATGAGGGAACTCACATCAGAAATATTCTCCCAGGTAAAAGAAGAAATGATAAAAGTAGCGAAAGAAATACTGAGTGCATCCAACAAAGACATAGCTAAAAAATTAGAACAAAGCAAAATCATAGAATCCCTGAATGAACAGTTTAAGAGACAAACTGAATGCATTAAGCAGATGCAAAGAGAGATACAGGAAATCAAAACCTCTAATGAAAGTTGCAAAAACCACCTCGATGAAAGTGAAGATAGAATCTCAGACCTCAAAGAGAAGATTGCAGATAGTGAACAGAAAAGGAAAGATCTTCTAAAAATAACAAGAAATCAAGAAATAACAATTCAACAGCTACAAAACAATGCAAAGAAAAACAATATAAGATTAACAGGGATAAAAGAAAAAGAAGGGGAAAACACAAATGATATCAAGAGGCTATTTACAGAACTAATAGTTGAAAACTTCCCAAACATGAATATGGAAACTGACAAACAGATTAGTGAGGCATATAGAACTCCAAATAGCCATAACCAAAACAAAACTACACCCAGACATATAATATTCACCATCCCAGGAATCCAACATAGGAACAGAATATTAAAAGCCATTAGAGAGTAGAGACAGTTCACCTATAAAGGAAAGTCTATCAGATTCATGGCAGACTTCTCAACACAAAAAATGAAGTCAAGAAGAGCACTGAGTGAAGTTTTTTCAGATCCTTAAAGAAAACGACTTCCAACCCAGATTGATGTACCCTATAAAATTGTCCTTCACAATGGATGGAGAAATGAGATACTTCCAAGACAAAGAACAGCTGAAGAACTTCATGATCACCAAACCAAACCTACAAAGAACACTGAAAGACATTCTAGATACACATAGGAAAAAAAGCACTAAGCAAGACAGACAATTAAACAGAATGGAAAGCTAAGATACAACATCAGAAAGATAACATGTCAAAAATAAACTAATGCATGACAGTTATACCTATTAATGTAAATGGCCTCAATTCACCAATTAAAAGAAACAGACTGGCAGAATGGATCAAGAAACAACATCCAACCATATGCTCTCTACAAGAAACCCATCTAACCCAAAAGGAAACTCATAGACTGAAAGTCAAAGGATGGAAAACAATACTCTATGCAACAGGAGCTCAAAAAAAAAAAAAGTGGAGGTAGCTATTCTGTTTGCAGACCATGTGAACTTCAAACCAAGAATGGCCCAAAGAGATAAAGAAGGTCACTACATACTAGTTAGGGAAAACTGCAAGAGGAAGAGATAAAAATCTTAAATATATATGCACCAAACTCCAGAGCACCCAACTACACAAAGCAAGTATTAACAGAAATGAAAAATCACATAGCCAATAACACAATTATAACAGGAGACCTTAACAACCATTGACACAAAGGGATAGATCAACTAGACAGAAAATCAGCAAAGAAATAACAGAACTGAATCACACCTGTGAACAAATGGATTTGATAGGGTATACAGAGTGTTCCATCCAACAACATCAGGATATATGTTCTTCTCAGCAGTACATGGGAAATTCTCTAAAATAGACCATATAATAACCCACAGAACATATTTAAGTAAATGCAAAATAATTGAAATTATCCCATGCATGTTAACAGATCATAGTGCCATGAAACTGGAAATGAATGATAAAAGTAACTGCAAAAACCCCACAAACACATGGAAATTAAATAATACACTCTTGAGCAATCAGTAGGTCACAGAGGAAATTAAAGAAGAAATTAAACAATATCTACAAGCAAACAAAAATACAAATACAACTTACCAGAACCTGTGGGATGCAGTGAAAGTGGTCCTCAGAGGAAAATTTATTGCACTGAGTTCCCACATTAGGAAAACAGAATGAACACAAATAAGCAACCTGATATTACACCTGAAGCATCTAGAAAAAGAAGAGCAAGCCAAGCCCAAAGCCAAAAGAAGGGAGGAAATTATAAAGATCAGAGCAGAAATTAATGCAATAGAGACTAAGAAAACAATTCAAAGAACCAATGAATCAAAGAGTTGGTTCTTTGAAAGAATAAATAAAATTGACAAGCCCCTAGCAAACTTAATTAAAAAAAGGAAAGAAAAGACTCAAATTCATGCAATACAGAATGAAAAAGGAGAAATCACTACTGACCCTGTGGAAATACAGAAGATGATCAACAACTATTTCAAAAACCTCTATTCTCATAGTTTCGATAACACAGAAAAAAATGGACAGATTCCTAGCAACATACAAACCACCAAAGCTGGATAAAGAAGATGTAAAACTGCTGAATAAACCAATTTCTATCAATGAAATTGAAAATGTAATCAAGTCTCTACCAACAAAGAAGAGCCCAGGCCCAGACAGATTCACTGTGGAATTCTACAAGAAATACAAAGAAGACTTAATACCAACACTCCTCAAACTCTTCAGTGAAATTGAAAGGGAAGCAATTCTCCCTAAGTCATTCCTGGAAGCAAATATCACTCTAGTACCAAAACCTGAGAAAGACCCAACTAAAAAAGAGAACTACAGGCCAATCTCCCTATTGAATATAGATGCAAAAATTTCAATAACATACTGGCAAAGAGGATGCAGCAAATAAAAAAAAAGATTATACACCATGACCAAGTGGGATTCATCCCAGGCATGCAGGGATGGTTCAACATATGTAAATCAATAAATGTAATCCACCATATCAATAGAGCCTAAAGAATCACATGTTCATTTCTATAGATGAAAAAAAACCTTTTGATAAGATCCAACACCCATTTATGATAAGAACCTTACAGAGAATTGGAATCGATGGTGTTTACCTCAATATGATAAAGGCCATCTATGACAAACCAATAGCCAGAGTCATATTAAATGGCCAAAAACTGAAAACCTTTACCTTAAAATCAGGCACAAGACAAGGATATCCATTATCACCACTCCTATTCAATATAGTACTGAAAATATTAGCCAGAGCAATTAGATAAGAGAGGGAAATAAAAGGAGCAAACATAGGAAAAGTAGAAGTTAAATTATCATTATTTGCAGATGACATGATAATCTACATAGAAGACCCCAAACCGCCGTTGAAAGTCTCCTAGATATAATAAATAAATTCAGCAAAGTAGCTGGATACAAAGTCAATACTCAAAAATCAATAGCATTCTTATACATGAACAACAAAATCACCAAGAGAGAAATAAGAGAAGACACACCCTTCACACTAGCATCCAAAAAGATGAAATACTTAGGAATTAATCTAATGAAAGAGGTAAAAGAGTTGTACAGGGAAAATTATAATACCCTGAAAAAGAAATCAAAGAGAACCTCAGAAAATGGAAAGACATCCCTTGTTCATAGATGGGAAGAATAAATATTGTAAAAATGGCCATTCTCCCAAAATTGTTATACATTTTCAGTGCAATCCCAATGAAAATATTACTAGCATACCTCATAGATCTAGAGAAATCACTCCTAAAATTCATCTGGAACCAGAAGAGACCTAGAATAGCAAAGGCAATTCTAAGCAGCAAAGCCCAGGCAGGCAGCATCACAATCCCTGACTTGAAGTTATACTACAAAGCTACTGTAATAAAATCAACATGGTATTGGAATAAAAACAGACCTGAAGATCAATGGAATAGATTAGAAGATACATCTACAAATACATTCAACCACCTTATCTTGGATAAAGGGGCCAAGCATGTTCACTGGAAGAACGATAGTCTCTTTAATAAATGGTGCTGGAAAAATTGGCTCTCCATACACCGAAAACTAAAATTAGACCCATGCCTATCACCACGTACTAAACTAAAATCCAAATGGATCAAAGATCTAAATATTAAAGCAGAAACACTAAATCTGTTGTAAGACAAAGTAGGTAAAAATCTTGAAGACATAGGGGTATGTAGAGAATTCATGAACAAGAAACAAACTGCATGGGAAATACTTCCCAGAATCAATAAATGGGATCATATCTTATTAAAGAGTTTTTGCATGTCCAAAGAAATCTCTAGCAGAGTGAAAAGTAAAACCTACAAACTGGGAAAAAATCTTAGTTAACTGTCCCTCAGACTAAGGACTTCTGTCTAGAACTTATAAAGATCCTTTTCCCAATAACATTTCTTCAGTGATGTTTGCTGTATTTCCTGGCCTATTCCTAGCAGCTTGCTCAGTCAAGAGCTTCTGCAATTCAACACTGCAATAAAGATGTTGAGCAGCTGACAACCAGGAGGGAGCAAAGTATCTGACATCCTGTGGAACCAGGTAAAACTCTCCCAACTGAATCCAAAGGTCTCAGCGTGAATGATCCATGAAGTTTATTATTCATAATGCTCTATTTCAACTGCTTAAGAATTTTATATTCAACTCCTGAGTGCTCATGTATCATTTGTTGTTATTAAGGTCAGGGAAACAGCATGGCTCAATAATATTCCACCATAGCAGCCTCCTGTATGAGATGCTGGTACCTAGATGACTAGGGTCTCATGTTCAGATAATCAAGGGAAGTGAGTCAAGGGATCTCTTTTCTTGCCAACTCAGCCTCTTGGTCATCCACTGGTAAAGAAGGAGCTGTGCCCATCACATCCTTATTTCTAAGTGCTTCACTTTTCTCTAGGGCTGGAGCAAGAGCACCTGATGAACTACTATATAATGGACCCAAAACTGAACTCACTAAATTCATCCTGAAAATGTTTCTGTGCAGCCATATAGAGAACTTATCTCTGAAAGTGTTGTAGGAGTGGGCAATAGGGTGTCTGGATTGAAGGTGTTGCTGGTTGAGATTGTGACAGTGGGGTCTTGTGGTAGTTAGATGTTTTTGTTGTAGCTGTGATGGAGTCATTAGAGCTGGGAGTGTCTTGTGGGAAATTAGATTGACTAGCCAGTGTGGTGATTAGACTGTGATTCTCTTTCCTAAAGTGAACTTTGCAGCTTTTTGTGTCAGGATGGCTGTCGCTGCTATCACCTGAAGGCAGGGAGGCCATCTTCTAACTGGAGTGTTTAGCTGTTTTGAGAGGTAGGCTATGGCCTGGAATGAAGGTCTTTTACTTTTCCCAATATTCTTATCACATTATCTTTATCTGTTGTATAGAATAAAGGGTAAAGTAGGATTAGGAAGTGTAAGTGCAGGGGTTCTAAGGAGGGCCTCCTTAAGCTTTGTGAAGTGGGTGTCAATTGGCATTTAGGGGTTCTGAAAGAGATCCTCTAGAGGCTTGGTATAGTGGCTGAGCTAAGGGAGCAAAGTTGGGATGCAGAAATGAAAAAAGTTTGATAGGTCTAAGAAGGATAATATTCATTGTTTTGTGATCAGTGTCTGTAAGTCACAAATGAGTCTTATGGTCAGAGGTTATGGACTGTGTGTGAGTACAAGCATGAGGCCTAACTATTTTACCTTTGGTGCAGCAATTTCTGCTTTGGAGCAAGAGACCTTGTATTTTCTACTAAGCTGAGTAAGGCAACTGTGTGTTGAGTTGTTGTGGCATAGGAGGGAGAGCAGAGCAGAAGGTCTTCTATGTATTGAATGAATGTACTAGGCTGTAGATTTATAGTTGCAAGATCATTGGCTAAGTCTTGGATAAAGAATTGAGGGCTGTCTCTGAATTCCTGGGGTTGCACTGTATGTTAGTTGAGTGAACTGAAATGTGTCTGAATCCATCCATGTAAATGTGAAAAGGTCTTGGCATTGTGGATGTATGGAGATACTGAAAAATGTATTTTTAAATCTGATACAGGAAAGTGAGAGGTACGTGGAGGAATATGAGACAGTGTTGTGTAAGGGTTTGGCACTATCAGATGAATTGGTGTTGTACTGATCATAGCTCTGGGATCTTGGATTAGGTAATAAGAGCTGTTGAATTTGAGAACAGGGAGAATAGAGGTGTCATAAGGAGAGTGAGTGACTTTTAGAAACCCATTAGTTAACAAGCGGCAGATAATATGTTTGAGTCCTTGTTGATGTTTAAGGGCTATTGGGTATTGCGGAACAGAAGGGAAGACTGAGGTATGTTTGAGGCAAATTAGCAACAGAGTATCGTGGGTGGCATGAGTGGGATTGGAGGTGTCTCAGATTATAGGGTCTATGATGGAGGAGGGAAGGAGAGGGGCTGAGTCAGTGGCATATTATGGTTAGGATTGGAGGGTGAAAGCCATGGGGAGAAGGAGATAATATAAGAGAAATAGAGTTTTTTGGAGTAGAATTTTTATCAAAAAGAAGTACAGGGCAGCTTAGGATAATAAGACAGCTGTGTGTAAAGAAAGGGTTTGGAATCTGCAAGGGTTCGGTTTTATCTGCAGAGGTCATGTAACTTGGCTGTCAGCTCCCACAATGGAGACTATAGATCAGGAACATTGGCCTTAAAACACAGGAAGAACACGATGGGTGGCTTACATGTCAACAAGGAAAGAGAATGTTTTACCTGCGATGGCCAGCGAGTCTCAGGTCTCTGAGAGAGACCTCAGTCAGGCTGTGGGCCCCAAGCCCCATCGATCTTCTTCAGTGGCAGTGCCGAGCAGATGAGCTGGTGATGAGGCTCAGGCAGCAGCGTCTTACCCTGTGAGGGTGGGGAAGCTGATGACGTCCTCACTCTCTGGTGAACAGGGCAGTTGCACTTCCAGTGGCCCTCTTGGTTGCAGATGGGACCGGTTCCCAGTCATGGCCACAGGTCAGGCCAGGCTCGTGTCCAGTGTCATTTCAAGTATAATGGTCAGGGGAGAGAAAGAAGGGATCAAAGTTAGGTAAAGAGAAGAGGAGTATTGACACTGAAGAAGATAGATGTGAGTCATTTATGGGTATACATTGACATTATCATAAGTGAAGGAAAGCAGACATGTGAGCTTAAATATCACATGGTTTCTCTTATATTAATAAAAATATAAAGACTAAAAGATAGATAATAGGAAATAGGGAGCTAGATCTTTCTCAAATGTGAAGGAGAACAAGAGATGTAGGGAGAGTGGAAGAAGACTAGATGAAAAAACAATTCAAATGTGTCATGTCCATGTACCACCTCCTCAAAAAGAAATGTAATCATGGAATGCAAATCTATAAAATAAAAAAACTGTAAAAATATAGTGCAAAAGAATAATTCTCAGACAGAGGATGCGATGTGTGGTCTGGGAGGTCACTGATGGCTGACGAGTCCCCCTTGGACTCTGCAGCATGAAGCCCCCCGTGGTGCACAGTGGACAAGGTGCAGAATGAGAGAGGCAGCTCCTGCTGTGTGCTGCAAGCCCTGGGTGGAGGTGGGCCTCCTCCTCACAGAGGTGATCCCAACTCAGCCCAGAACCCCAGACTCTGAGCAACACAGGCTCCTTCAGGAGGCTCAGGAAGCCTGGGTGGATGTGTACAAAATGTCTTCAGAGCAGAAACAGAGCCCTGTAGTTGCAGGGACCAACTTCTGTGTGGCCACAGGGTCTTCCCTTGTCATCTGCCTAAGCCACATCCCATTCAACTAGGAAGCACTTTGTGTTTGGTGAGCACAGCACTGTGGGGTGGGGAGGACTCTGCACAGTGCGTGGAGGTCTGTCCCATTTAGACCCTGGAAACCACACTACTGACAGCCCAGCCCTATGGGGACCTCACTTGGTCTTGGTGTTGACCTTAGCAGTTTAGCCTGGTCCTGAACAGTGTGTGAACTCAGCCTCCTCAGGGCTCCTCCTCCAGCCTGGGCTGTGGAGTTGCTGAGCCCTGGGGTGGGACTTTCCACCATTACCCTATTTAATGCTCTCTTCTAGAACCTTCCAGGATGCAGAAGGACAGTGAATCTTGGGCCTATCACTTATTCTGTGTGACAGAACTGGAAGTCAGTCAAGCTGGCAAGTGAGTGGGGTGTGGTTACCATGACCATAGGTCACACTCTGTGAATTGCTGTCCTGCGGACCACACAGGAAGTGGGCAGCTTCTCACCAAGGCAGTGGGGGTGGTGTGCAGGGGAGACCTTGCAGGTGAGACCCAGGGCTCAGCACTCTCAGTGCAGGACCCACTGAGCACTGCAGCTGAGCAACAGCATGAATCTACACTATAAAAATGCTGCTACATCCTCAACTCTATAAATACATTTTAATGTATCTCCTGCCATTTGTGACACCTATATGTGAGTCACCTTGCATTATTCAATATCCTACTGCCATACAAATACTGAAATACTGATTGTCTATAAATAGAACCATTGCTCTCTATCCATGGTATCTGTGTTCTTCAGAAACTGCAATTTAGTAGATGATGAGTTTTCTTGACCTTATTCATTGTGTCCTGGTCCATAGTTTTCTACCAGAAATGATGCTTATCATCTTATATTTGTTTTGTTCTCTGGTGCTCTCTTCATTATGTTTCCAGAGCATGAACCAAATATTTGTTATATTTTTCACTATAATTTGAATTGTTTCAATTTTTACTTTTTATAAATACATATTAGCAGTACATAAAGATTACATATTAACTAATACATATTAATTCTTTTATCTTCCTCTTCCCCTGCCCTTCCTTTTTCTTCTCATGATCTCTTGATCCCCTTGACACTGAGCAAGTTTTATCTCCATTTCCTATTATCTATCTTTTATTTCACAGTTTATTTATATCTTGAGTTTCTTATTTAAGAGAAATGTACAACACCTTCAGGCCAGGGTGTGTCCTGAAAAGGATGCAGACAGAGTCCTGGAGGGGTGGCCACACCGGAGAGGAGTTGTCCATGCAGACATCTGGGGTTGAGTTTTCTCCAGGCAGTTCTGCTGGGCTCCAGCAATGAAGGAAACCTGCTCAACAAGGGATCTCTGCTCTATTCTGGGTTCTGGAGATGCAGCATCTTCAGGAGGGAAATTTCCTACGTAACTATCTTCTGCCCTCATTCTAGGAATTATCAGGATGTAGGAGGGAGGAGGGACTGGCTATATACTGCTTTTCCTGTAGGACAGGAAGGGTGGGTCATTAGAACTGGGAGTGTCTTGTGAGAAGTTAGATTGACTATATGGTGTGGTGGACAGTGATTGCTGTCCTAAAGTGAACTTTTTGTGTTAGGATGGCTGTCACTGCTGTCACCTGAAGGCAGGGAGGCCATCCTCTAACTGGCTGTTTGGGGAGGTAGGTATGGCCCAGACTCAAGATCTTTTACTTTGTCCCAATACTCTCATCACATTATCCTTATCTATTGTAGTGTATAGAATAAACGGTGTAGTAGGATTAGGCAGTATAAGTGCAGGGGCTCTAAGGAGGGCCTCCTTGAGCTTTGTGAAGGGAGTATCAATTGGCATCTAGGGATTCTGAAAGAGGCCCTTCAAAGATCTGGTGTAGTGGTTGAGCTAAGGAAACAAAGTTGGGGATCAATAGGTGAAAAAAGTTTGATAGGTCTAAGAAAGATAATATTCATTGTTTTGTGATCAGTGTTTGTAAGTCGCAAATGAGTCTTATGGTCAGAGGTTATGGATTGTGTGATGAGTGTAAGCATGGGGCCTAAGTATTTGACCTTTCGTGAGGCAATTTGAGCTTTGGAGTGACAGACTTGTATCTTATACTACAGAAAAAGTTGAGTAAGGCAGCTGTGTGTTGTGTTGTTGTTGCACAGGAGAGGGAGCAGAGTAGAAGTCATCTATGTATTGAGTGAGTGTACCAGGCTGTAGATTTATATCTGCAAGATCATTGGCTAAGGGGTGGCTAAAGAAGCAAGGGGTATCTGAATTCCTGGGGTAGCACTGTCTATGTTAGTTGAGTGAACTGAAAAGTATCAGAATCCATCTATGCAACATGCAAAGGTTGGGACATTGTGGATGTAATTAGATAATGAAAAATGTATTTTTAAGTCTAATACAGGAAAGTGAAAGTCACGTGGAGGAATAAGAGACAGTGTAGTGTAAGGGTTTGGCACCGTCAGGTGAATTGGTGTTACTGTACTGATAATAGCTCTGGGATCTTGGATTATGTAATAAGCACTGTTGGATTTGAGGACAGGGAGAATAGGGGTGTCATACAATGAGTAATTGACTTTTAGAAACCCAGTAGATAACAAGTGGTAGATAATAGGTTTGAGTCCCAAGAGTTTGGCACTGCTTGTAGTAGAAGTAGTAGTAGTCATCTCAACAATGACTTTTCTACTCATTAACGGAGAAAACATGGGGAAGTCCCAAAGGACATAGAGTTAGTGTAGTCCCAACAATGACTTTCTAGTCATCACTAGAGAAGACAAAATAAAGTCCTGAAGGTGTAAAGGTCCCACAAAGACATAGAGTAGTAGGGAGGATGTCCTGACATGCTCATGAGGTAGGACAGGCACTCCAAAGTAAAGGAGAGGAGGCTCACCTTGGACCTGACAAGATGAAAGCAGGGGTTGGATGTTGGCTAGAAGTGGCAAGGCTGAGGAGCCCCTAACCCCAGAAAAAGAGACAGAGAAGGAGGAGCAGAGAGGAAAGGTCCATAGGCCAGAGGGGTGCTCAGATCAGTGGACACACTCCCCAGGAGCCACACAACCTCCACCCACTGAAATCACAGCCCTTATTGATTTAGTGAGTTGTACTCAGTCTAGAGCAGCAAAGAATATTGAAAGAGAGGAGGCAATTACATAAGAAAAACCCTTAATGAGGGGGGTATGAAGGGAGTCACCGCACAGAAGGCTGTGGTAGCTCTCATGCAGAAAAAGGGCAGGTTCTGCCTAATATAGCCTCTGATGGGAATAGGTCTTTGAGGACAGATGTGAGATTTTTTATTTCATGACAGGGGAGGGGACTGGGTAAACCTTTACATGCCTGTGCTTTGCAAACTTTTGGGAAGCAGAAGTCATAGGGGTGTCTGGGAAGAAGAAGGTAGTATGCCTTATCAGGGCACAGTTTTGAACCATTGCCATGAGGATTGTACTATCTCTCAGATGGGGAAACTAACAATTTCCTGTAACATTTTTTTAAATTTTATTTAAAGAGGAAAAAAAGCAAAACAGAAAAAGGGTCAAAATAATACAGAATTTCAAAAAAAATAAACAGTAAGAAATTATTAGTAGATAAATTATATATTGTCCACTTACAGTTCAAGTTAAAAAAAAGTGTACAAAGTGGACATTCAAACAGTGAGACTGCAAACAGATCTGTTCAATGATCCAACAAAAACTTAAAAACATGGTTATCAATCCTACATACTTAAACATACATACAGTTATATCCTTTAGAGCATTTCCTATTCCTCTCTTTTTTACATAGTAATTACACATTTTGGGTTTTATCACTCCTACATTTCCTATTACTTTTTACACTAGAGACACAATGTGATATCTATGATTCTTATTTATTTCACTTACAAGGATAGCCTCAAGTTGTCTCCATTTGCCTATGAAGGCCTCAAGATCATCCTTTTTATAACTGAGTATTATTTCATTGTATAAAAATACCATATCTTTTCATCCACTCTATGCTTAGTGGGCATCTTGGTTGTTTCCAAGATATAGCTATTACATACTGTGCTTCTATGAATATGTCTACACATATATCACTATGATATGACTTTTTGGCTTTTCTGGGAAAATACCCAGGAGGGGAATAGCTGGATTGAATGGAACTTCCAATCCTAGTCTTCTGAGAATTCCCCATACTGATTTCCATAGTGCCTGCTCTAGTCTACAGTCCCACCAATAGGGGAGAAGTGTTCCTTTTTCCCACAGCCTAGCCAACATTTGTTTTCTGTTGTTTTCTTGATGGCAGCTATTCTTCCGGTGTGAGATGAAATCTCAAAGCTGTTTTAATTTGCATTTATCAAATAACCAGTGATGGTGAACATTTCTTCATGTATTTATTCACCATTTTTATATTTTTATCTGAAAAATGTTTTTTTTTCTCATGCCCATTTTTGGAGAGGGTCTTTGAATTTGGGGGGGTTTGATATTTCTCAGTTCTTTTTATGTTCTGGATATAATTCTTTTATCTGGGGGGTTGCTGGCTATAGTCCTTTCCCATTCTGTGGGTTTTCTTTTTACTATGTTGATGATTTCTTTTGAAGTATAGAAATTTTTCAATAATATGAGATCCCAGTTGTTGATTCTTTGTAGTGCTTCCCATGCAGTTTGCATTTTGTTCACAAAATCTATACCTAACCCTTTGATTTCTACCTACTTTGTCTTCTAGGAGATTTAGTGTTTCTGTTTTAATATTTAGATCTTTGATCCATTTAGACTTTGTGTGTGTATAGTGATAGACATGGATCTAGTTTCAGTCTTCGGCTTGTGGAGAGCCACTTTTTCCAACACCATTTATTAAAGAGGCTATCCTTCTTCCAGTGAACATGTTTAGCTCCCTTGTCAAATATCAGGTGGCTGAGTGTCTTTGTAGTTGTGCTTGCATCTTCTAATCTGTTCCACTGACCCTCAGGTCTATTTCTTTGCCAGCACCAAGCTAATTTTATCACTGTGGCTTTGTAGTACAGTTTCAAGTCAGGAATTGAGATGCTCCATGCCTTGCCTTTATTGCCCAGGATTGCCTTTGGTATTCTATGTTTCTTCTGTTTCCAAATGAATTTTAGGAGTATTTTCTCTAGATCTGTGATGTATGTTAATGGTGTTTTGATTGTGATTGTGTTATATCTGTACAAAAGTTTTGGGATTATGTCCATTTTCACAATGTTGGTTCTTCCTAGACAAAACAAGGAATATCCTTCCATTTTCTAATATCCTCTTCAATCTCGTTTTTTAGTGTAGCATAATTTTCAGCATTATGGTCTTTTACATTAGGTCTTTTACATTCTTAGTTATGTTGATGCTTAGGTATTTCATTCTTTTAGATGCTATTGTGAAGGGTGATATTTCCATAATTGCTTTCTCAGTGAGTTGTTTTTTTGTGTGTGTGTGTGTGTGTGTACAGGAATGCTATTGATTTTTGAGCATTGACTTTGTATCCACCTACACTGATGAATTTGTTTATTACCTCTAGTAGTCTTTTAATGGAGTTTTTTGGGTCTTCTATATAGAGTATCATGTCATCTTCAAATAGTGATAATTTAAATTCTTCCTTTCCCACCTTTATTCCTTTTATTTCTCTCTCTTGTCTGATTGCCCTGGCTAGTGTTTCCAGAACTATATTGAATAGGAGTGGTGATAGTGGACATCCTTGCATTGTTCCTGATTTTAAAGTGAAAGCTTTCAGTTTTTGTCCATTTAGTATAATTTTGGCTGTTGGTTTGTCATAGATGACCTATATAAGATTGTGGTAGACACTGTGTATTCCAAGTTTCTGTGGAGTTTTTATTAGAAACATGTGTTAGACTTTATTGAAAGCTTTTCCTGCATCTATTGAGACGACCATGTGGTTTCTGTTTTTGGCTCTGTTGATGCGGTGTATTACATTTATTGATTTGTGTATGTTAAACCATGCTTGCATTCCTGGAATGAATCCCACTTGGTTGTGATGTATAATCTTCTTGATGATTTGCTGCATTCTATTTGCCAGTATTTTATTGAGAATCTTTGCATTAATGTTCATTATTTCTCCTTTTTTGTTGGGTCTTTCTCTGGTTTTGGTATCAGAGTAATATTTGCCTCCAGGAATGATTTAGCGAGGATTGCTTTCTTTTAGATTTCACTGAAGAGTTTAAGGAGTATTGGCATCAAATCTTTTCTTTATTTTTTGTAGAATTCAGCTGTGAATCCATAAGGACCTGGGCTTTTCTTTGTTGGTAAGTTTTTAATTACATTTTCAATCTCAGTAGCTGATATTGGGCTATTCAAAATTGCTATATCTTGTTATTTGAGCTTTGGTAGTTCATATGTTTCTAGAAATCTGTCCATTTCCTCTGTGTTTTCCATTCTATGTATGTAGAAATTTTTAAAGTAGATATTCATGGTCTCTTGAATATCCATGGGATCTCCCTTGGATATTCAAAAGTTTCCCCCTTTTTGGGCCTCATTGCCTCCTTAATGGGATTTTTCTTTCTTTTTCTTGATAAGGTTAGCTAGAGATTTGTCAATTTTGTTTATTCTCTCACAAAACCAGCTTTTAGATTCATTAATTCTTTGTAATTTTTTGTTTCAATTGCATTGAATTCTGCTTTAATCTTTACAATTTCCTCTCTTCTGTGAGCTTTGGGTTTAACTTGCTCTTCTTTTCTAGAAGCTTGTGATGATGCATTAGGTTTTTTATTTGTGCTCATTGTGTTTTCTTGATATGAGAATTTATTGTTATATATTTCCCTCTTAAGACCACTTTCATTGCATTCCACAGATTACAGTATGTTGTTTCCCTATTTTCATTTAATTGTAGGTATAATTTTATTGCTTGTTTAGTTTCATTTGTAGCCCTCTGGTTGTTATTTAATTTCCATGTATTTATGCAGGTTTTGTAATTTATTTTTCCATTAATTAAAATCTGCTTGTTGTTAAAAGCTCTGCACCACATTTGTAGCAAGCACTGGAGCTCTCTCAAGCCTGCAACACAATGGACAGCAATACAATGACTGAGTTCTTCATGAAACTTAATTTTTACAAGATTTAACCAGTCATCAACAATCTGGTGGGATGGTGGTTCACTATCAGCCAAAGGCCAATCAAAAACAGGGATGCCTTCTTTTTCCACAAGAGTAGTGTCATATGTTGCTTGACATACCCTTACTATCTTGATAATTCTGTACTTCTTAACTTCCTATATAAACTTCTTAACTTCCTATATAAGGTTGCATTGGTTGGAGTTCGTGTGATGAGGAATCTCTTGGTCTTGTATCTGACGTTCTCAGGAGCTGGGCAGTTCATCTGAGCCGTGCTAACTTACACTCAAAAGGGCTATGAAAGAATTTTAAAACTTGAATAAAAACGATGTGAGAAACTGAAGTCTACTTCAATATACTCTGCTTGAACAGTGCTTTGAGTGTGGTGTGGAAAATGAAATGAACCTCCTAACAAGAAGCAGCAAGTCTTTGATCCAGTAATACTGAGGCAATAGGAAGTGCACTAAAGTTTACCCCATTCAGGTCAGAACTCTTGTAAAATGCTCTATAATTTCAATTCATCACTTCTGTGTCCAGCTGAGCCACTCTGTCAGGGCTTCTTGGTGGAGCTGTAAGAAATCTCTACAGTTCACTCTTCTGCATAGAGGTCATGTTGTACCTGGCAGTAATCTCCACTGCCCTTCTGAAACCCCTTAAATGTGTGACCAAAAACACCACAGAACTGAGGAATATGTCTACTCATGGAAGATTGTGGCCTAATCATACAGCCGATCCCCAGGCAGGGGTAGTGTGGGTGGTGGCAGTGGGGGCACCAGACGACCATGCACTGAGCAGCTCCCCTGTAACATTTTTGGTAACATGTGGATGCTAACTTGACTTCTGGCTTGATTTAATAGCATACACAATAATTACACATAATTTTATCCATGTACTGAAAAATTCTACCCCAGTTTCCCAGATTAAGAAAACTTTTCCAACTGCCAAGTGCTTACTTTAACTTTCTCACATGTCTCTGACTTAGTCCTAGGAGACCCTTCTCACCTGGTGTTCTCCATCCACTCAGGTGGGTCTTGCCTCAGGCCTCAGAGATCCCTGTCCTGAGTGCCAGTTTCCAGGTCACCAGTTAGCTGCTTGCAGGTAGGGTCAAGAACATATTAGAGTAAGACAACTTTTGAAAGTAGAAAGCTTCCAGGAGGTCAGTGTCTCAGGTTAGCCAGAGACAAAGGCCTCTCTGTGGCCTCCTTTTATTTGGCAAAATGAGACAAAGGGAGGGGTGGTGATGGTTCAGGGAGTCACAGGTCAGTGGTCATAGCAGGCTGGTGAAATAAGAAAAAAAGCACACCCAGAGAAAAGGGGGAAGACTCATATGAAACCGGGGCTTTCTTCCTGAAATACACACTTGTGAGTATAGCATGGTTTCCTATGGTCAGAGTGCCCTTAGCAGAGGGAATCTCACCCCAGGGTGTCACGGTTCTGTGGGTCTTTATGCCCCAACAGGAGGTAGCAGTCTTCCACATTCCTCTCTGTTCTCTGGACAAGACACACACCAGCCTGGGGCTCCTGGTGCAGATTTTCCACATTCTGATCCCCAATTAATAGTATGAAATAGTACTATATAATACTAACAGCAACACTTAAACACATGTGGTTTATGCACTTCTTATTTAATGCTTTAAAAAAATTACCACAAACTCCATAGTGAAATTGATGCAAATGTGTTACCTTATAACTGGAGAGGTCAGAAGTCCAAATCAGTCTTAGAGGGTAAAGTCAAAGAAGTGGAGAGACCTCCTTCCCCTTCATCCTGAGCGAGATCTGGAAGTCTGGTGTGGAGTTGATCCTGCCATGTTGGCCTCCTACCCCAGGGACATTGAAAATATCCCATTTTGATCTGAGTAAAGCGACTTTGTGTCATGTTACATCCCATTCAGGCCATTGTCACACTGTGAGTGACGAAGTGTGATGCTAACCACATCCTTGCTCCCCAGCCCAGCTTGTGCCCCTGGCTATGCTGAAGAGAAGCTGAGGCAGGAAGCATTGTGGGCTGCTCCCACCTGTGGGGCAGACTTCAGGGGCTCACCCAGAAGTGGAGGGGAGGGTTTAACACTCTGGCAATGGCGAGAAATTCTCCTTTCCTGTGATGAGTTTTTATTTTTACTATGGATGATTTATGAAAGGCTTCTCTGTACCTGTTGATAGGGTCATTTTGTGAGCAGTGTTAGTGCAGCCCATTTTTTCTATGTAATTTTAAATTTTAAGCTACTCTTGCATTTCAAACTAAAAAGCAAAAAACCCATGAGTATTATCATGATGTATTATGTTTTATATGTATCATTGGATATTATTCTATTTTTTTGAGGGGTGACTCTGGATTGAACCCAGAGAGCACTAAGTTACATCCCCTTCTTGATTTATTTTCTGACAGGGTCTTGCTAAGTTTCCCAGGCTGGACTTGAGCTTTGGACTCTCCAGCCTCAGCCTCCCCTGTAGCTGGGCTGACAGGCAAGGCCACCAAGGCTCACTGAAGAGCTATTTGTGGGGACTCAAATCTAGGTTGATGTGAGAGCTCTGCAGGTGAATTTCCCATTTTGTAGTTTCCCTGTCAAGTTTGCTGTAATGATTTTCCTGGTCTTATAAAATATTTTGAACTATATATTTTCTATTTGCAAGTAATATATAGGGAAGTGTGAGATTTGATGTAGCTCTTGAATGTGAGAGAAATCACCACAAAGTTCATTGAACAAAAATCTGCATGGAGAAATGTTTTAATCACAGGGTCAATGGACTCAACACCCATTAGACGATTCAGATTTTCCAATCATCTTTATCTCCACTTAGTAAATTGTGTCCAAGGGACTTTGTCCATTTTATCTATATCTTGTGACATGTTGGTATAAAATTATTCATAGTATCCTGCTATTATCTCTCTAAAATACAAATGGGATCTGTTTTGATATCTGCTATTTTTAATGCTCAAATGTGTGTCAACTCTATTTAAGTCATCATTAGTAGCTAATATTATTTTTCTGTTACCATATTTAGAGTTATTTAATATAGTTTTCATAATATTTTGTTATGATATTTGGGTTCAATGATTTTTACTGAGTTTTCTAATATATTCATCCATAGTTCTTAATTCTCTCATTTCCTATCTGTGTGGCATTGATATAGGGGAATAAAACTCCTAACCTACTATGTCTGTGAGTTCCTGCTCTCTAAAATCGAAGAATGAACTTTAGGAACAATGGAGGTTAAGAGCAGAATGTATTTATTAAGAGAAAGCTTCCATCTGAGAGACAGAAGAGGTCCTGAGTGGGTTGCCAAGGACTCTGTCTTTTCCAGGGAATTTTATAGAGTAAAAGCATGGGTTCAAGGTGGTGGAAGACTGGGAACTCACAAGGCAGATGGGCATAAGGAGGGACATAACTATAGCTAGCCAATAAGATCAATAGTTCAGGTATAGGTGATTAAATTGAGGACAAATGGGGAGGCAAGTCATGTAAAAAGTGCACATTCTTATGGAGCAGTGACTCTTCCCTAGATGGATAGGATGGTGACCCTGGGCTTCTTCTGGGTGATAGAACTAATTAGAATATCAGTCCTTAGGATATGGATGAATTTGTTTGATCCTTTGTCTTGAGGCCTAGCCCATAGTAGGAGGTGTCTGTCTCCCCCACACTTGTAAGGTATCTGCACTGGCTCCTTTGAGGACCTAGCCCTGTCTCTCTACCTATATCTCTAACTAATGTGGCTGCCTACAACAGCATCATGCTGTCTTTGACATTATCATTTGTCTCACATGCACTCTCCCATGATTTCCTTTCTCATTCACTCAGCAATTACTTAAGAATCTCTCTCTCTGACTGCAGAGTAAGGTTAGTGTGAGAAGGTTCCAGAATCTCCAGGGGTCTCTATTAGGGGTCCCTGCCCGAGGTGTCACTTAATGTCCTTTGGGATGGAACAGCAGGGCAGCATACAGAGTGGGCTCTGCAGGGAGGGCCCCATCCAGGGTGGAAGGAGGTGCAGCTGGCCCCTGGCTGAGTGTCCATTGGCACAGCTGGGCATAGGTCACATCCTGGGGATCCTCATATGCATCAGTCTGCAGGGGAGAGGTGGGGATGTGAGATGTGTGCTTGTTGCTGGGAAGCCTGGGGCCTGGGGAGCACAGGACCCACCTCATTGTCCATCTGCCTGTCCTCCCCTGCCTGTCCATTCTTGGTGTCCAGGAGCTCCCCCAACAGGGCTGAGGGAGGGGTGTCCTCTCTCCTCCTGGGTCCCTGATATTTCACCTGGGCATACATCACTTCTTGGGGGTCCTCATCAGGTGGGCTCTGCAGCAGGGAGACAGAGACAGAGACAGGGCCTGATGGGTTCCTCTCTGGAGTCTGGCAGTCAGGTCCCACACAGTGGCCCCAGGGATGCTTTAGAAATTAAATCAACTCTGTCTATTCCTCATGGACCTACAGGGGCTTCCTCAGGCTGGGAGGGTCTGTTTACTTCCTTCAGTGCTACTTTTGAATCCAGACACTTGAAACCTGCTCCCTGGGCTGCAGCCCCACAGCCCATCTTCCTGAAGGATCCATCCCTGCCTCAGGAGCTTTGCACTTGCTGTCTGCTAGGCCAGCAGTGCTGGCACATTGGAGGTGCACGTAGCCCTCTCCATGCTGGCTTCACCTCAGCACTCATCCTACTAGTGTCCTCCTCACGATTCTCACTGCCCTCCTGCCTTTAGCCCTTTTCTCTGCTTTATTTCCATTCACACCTCTGTGCTCTCTGACACTGGCCTCCCACCTCGAGGTGACTCAGTGTGGGAGGGGCCTGTGCTTACTCCATGTCTTCAGCCCCCATGGAGCCAGGTCAGGGGGGAACCCCCATGAACGCTACATGAATGAGGGAGGGATATTGAAGGGAGTGGCTGGTCATTCACTCAAGGTCCTTCTGAGACCCAGGGAGGGAATAGCTAGACAGAGGCTGAAGGAAGAGGACAGAGTGAGTGGACTCGGAGATCACAGTAAACCATCAGAGGGTAGGGTCTTAGCAGGAGGAGGCCAAAGCTTCCAGAAGGGAGGGCTCAGCTGTGAGGTCCCTGAGAGCTGAGTGGTGGAGGACAGAGCAGGGTCCCTGGACTAATCTGGGAGACAGGAAGTCTCTGTGCCCTGGATGGGATGGGGTCTCACCCAAGCATCCAGCTCCATCCTGTCCTCAGGCTCTGTACCCTGCACAGCACCATCTGCAGGGACAGAAAAGGGGGGTCACTTCCTAGCCAGAGTTCTGGGATACCTCAGTCCCCCCAGACCCAGCCCTGTGTAGCTGGGGACACAGAGCCAAGCATCTGTGTGATGTCCCCAGGCCCACAGTGTTGGGGTTTCAGTCTGACTCAGCCCTGAGACCCAGCCTTCCCTGCCCCTGTGATGCTGATACTTTGAGGGTATCTCCCACCCCACACCTCTCTTCCTCTCAGTTTTCCTCCTGTGTGAGAGCAGCTGGCTTGGAGCTAGGGAGGAATGGGGGTGTCAGGCAGCCATGAGGGTGGCAGGGAAGAGAGTTGGGGTCCTCCTGTAGGAGTGACCTTATCTGCAGGCATCTGTACTGGAGTTCTGGCCCTGTGGCCCCTGTAGAACATGGAAACTCACCTCTCTCTGGACTGGGAGATGGACAGAGTCTCGGCCAGGAGGTCAGAACCACCTGGTCTGCAGGCCACACATGGCAGGAAGGAGGCCTTGGACCACATAGACCAGGGAGCCAATGAGGCCTGGGGTGGAGAAGCTCAGACCACACTGGGACTCCCACAGGGACGGCCCCTGTGTTCTGTGCCAAATTCTTGCTCTGAGGTTCTGTACAGTAGACTCTACACAGACTTCTTACCTGTGATTGGTTTCCCTGGGGACCACAGCTTCCTGAGGCCCAGGTCTCACCCTCTCTGCTCACCTGCCTTCCTGCTTCTTCCATGGCACCAATATCCAAAGAAGAGGAGGAGGAGGAGCAGCAGCAGCAGCAGCAAGGAGGAGGCCATAGAGCCCCTGATCAGAACGTGCAGGCTCTCTTGCAGGCCTGGGCTGGCAGTGTTGCCTTGAAAGAGGAAAATTGCCACTTCACTGAGCACCTAGTGTGCGCCAGCCCATGCTGAGCCTTTGCATCCCCCTCACAGCGCTGTACTTGTGATCGTCAACCCCCTCAATGCAGGTTATTGAGGAAAAAACACAAGCAGACAGAGGGGATCTTCCAGCCCAGTGAAATCAGCTAGAAGCCCAGATGGGGATGAACCTGGGGAGCTGGACTTTGGCCCTGATCTCTCCAGCAAAGCTAAGCTTCCTGATCTGGAAGAAAGGAGCCTGGACACCATGGCCAGGCCCTGCACCATCCCCTGGACATTGTCTGCACAGTCACTGTGCAGAGGGACGAGTCCATGGCAGTGTGGGATCCTGGGGAACCCCTGAGAGGCCAACTCTCCTGGGATCACACCAAGGTCAGCAGAAAGACCAACATGAAGGTCATGGCTAGGTCTCTCCTCTGCATCTGAAGAAACTGAGGCCCACACTGGAGGGGCTGGTATGAGTCAGCATGTCCTGAGGAGGCTTCAGCAACCCCACAGCTCAGCCCCTGCCCGGGTCCCTCCTAGCAGTGCCCTCACTCAACATCCTGGGGTCCTGGATCCCTGGAGGTGAGGGGCTGATCCTCAGGGCCACCTACCAAGAATGAGAAGGTGAGGACTGGTTCCCTGCTCCCCACTTAACTTGCTGCTCCTCTCCCAGGCTGGAACCCAACATCCTCCTCAGCTTTGAAACCACCCCATGCAGCCCTGATTCTGAGCCTCTGGGCATCTGGGTTCCTGTCCCTCTTCTCTGCCCCTGGACACCATTGGAGCCAAGGCTGGAACCAGGACTGAGAAGGGCTGAGCATCTCCAGGCAGCCTGGACACAGGGCATTGGGACAGGGCCCCAGCCTTGTGCTATGGAGCTGAGCACTGAGGGTGGATACGGGCCTCATTCTGGGGACCCGCATTAGTGGGGGTGCAGGGCAGGGCTGCCCCAGAATAGACCTCTGCCCTCTCCTCTGCCTTTGCTGTGGACTCCCCAGACCAGCTTATGCTCACAGGCCACATTATGGACAGGAAATGGGAGGCAATCACATGCCTCTGATGAGTCCATGTCTGTCTGCTTCTGCCAGAGTCCCTCACACCAAAGCAGCCCAGGGCTGTGCTGAGAGACTGTCCAAAGGACCCTGAGCTCAACCATACCAGGCTCATAGGCAGCGCACCTGAGACCCTGAGCTCCAGGGGCTCACTGGGCTGTGACAGCAGATATGGAGCTGAGTCCCGAGAGCCATAGCACCTGTAGGTCCCCCCGAGGGCTGAGCTCGCAGCTCCCATGGAGAATTCTGCCTGGGACTGCTGAGCTCGGGACTCTGATCTCAGACGCAGAGGGGGATTAGCTGCCCCCTCCTTGGACAGAAGGAAAGTGTCCATCGGTATCCGTGATTGGCACAGCAGGGTCACATTCTCTCCTGAAGACACAGTTGGTCGTGGTTGCACCAAGAGGGAGGGTGTGGCAGGGAGCTGTCCTGGAGAGAAGGAGGTGGTGAGGGGCTGCCCCAGCTTGTTCTGAGCTGAGAGTTGAGCAGGGTCATCTCTGAGGACACTCTCTGTCTGTCTCTGTTTCTGCTAATTCTGCCCCTCCTGCCCTCTCCCTGTCTCTCTGTTTCTCTCCCTCTGTGACATTCCACCTGCATGCTGGCCATTACCTCCTGGATTTACCCAGCAGGGACTGCTCAGTGACTGCATCACTGACTAAGCCCAGGCTCCTCACCTGTGATCAGGATGTCCAGGGGGTCACTGGTTTCTGACCACTCAAAGGACAGGCTGTGTTGACAGTAGCATGTATAGCGGCCCCCTTGGGAGCGGGTCCCAGGGCCCAGCAGGAATTTGGTTTGAGAGAGCCCAGCCTGGGGCTGCCAGTGAGGGTACTGGGGTAAGACACCTGCCCCCTCCTTATACAGAATGAATCTGTTATAGCCGAGATCAGAGTGACACTGGAGGGTCAGGTTGTGTCCAGGGTCCGGGAAAGGGTCCTGATGGGCCAGGAGGCAAGGCTTCCCAGACAACCCTGAAGAGATGAGGAGCTGGGGTGAGAAACTGGTTCCTGTCACACCCCAGCCCTCCTGGCCCACTGTGTGGGTCTCAACCACCATCATATTGAGGTTTCAAGCTCTGTAGAGGTCCTGACCCAGCCTCTCACTATGTGTCCTCTGTAGTAGGGCCCTTGTCAATGTTTGAGGGACTCAAACATGATTGGGTCAAACAAAGAAGTTCTTCACTTGGCACTAGGAGCTCCAGAAGGTCACCTCTGCTCTGAACACACCTGGGGTTTCTTTCTATAACAGCTGTAGCACCTGAACATCCACCTATGCCTGGGGGGGTTTGTGGTCACAGGGCCCACAGGGAACAGGGCCTGGATCTGCCACCTAGGGCCTTGCTGTGAGACCAGGGTCCAGGAGAGATGGTCTCCTCCTTCCTTAGAAGGAACATGCCAATCCTAGCTGTGCCCCACACTGGAGGGTCATGTTCCCTCCTGAGGTCACCACAGGGCTGGGCAGGGCTGAGAGGCTAGGCTTGCTGTAGAATCCTAGGAAAGAAGGAGGCAGCGTGTGAAATGGACTCACACCTCCCACACTGTTCCCAGGCCTGGGCTGTGAGACGGGGACACCCTTGAGAGTAGAGCCTTTTCTGAGGGCAAAGCCTGGGGCTGAGACCCTGAGTGTCCTCTCACCTGTCACCACCAGCTCCAGGAACTCACTGGTCTCTGAGTAGCCAGAAGGGGCTCGGACGTAACAGCGATGTAGCCCTGCATGGTTCTCTGTCACTGATGGGATGGAGAACTTGGCTCTGTTCTTGGTTTCCAGTGATGTTTGATTGGTCCACGGATCTTGGTCTCCCTCTTTGTAAAGAACATATTCCTGGGCCCCCAGAGTCCACTCACACCAAAAAGTCACAGGTTTCCCTCGTGGTATCACAGATCCTGGCTCAGCCCAGAGCCTGGGTTTGATCAGGATCCCTGCAGGGAAATTATGGCTGGGTTCCAGAACCTTCCTCCTCCCCTCACATCTCAGCTCTCATCTTCAGGACTCTCCAGAACTCCCAGCACCAGCCCACACCTGCTGAGCTCCATCCCCACCTCCCAAGGGGTGGTCCTTTGTCTCCAGGAGGAGGAGGAACCTGGCACAGCTGGGGATGCACTTACCTGCCTTCACTGGGGTCCTGGGACTCAGACTCAGCCCTGGAAGAGAGTTCCCTGTGAGAGCTTTGCCCTGGAGCCTCAGCAGGCCCTCTGCTCCCCAGAGCTTCCTGAGCCTCTGTTCTCCTGCTGGACCAGAGCCTGGCTGTAGGTTCCAGACTAGGGGTTCCCATCCCCTCTCTCAGTTCTCACCAGTGCAGAGCAGGGCCATGAGTGTAGCGATCATGGTGTCTCCTACCTCCAGGCGAGACTGTGTGGATAAAAAGACCACAGTGCCTGACACACTGAGTTTCACAGCTGGGCACTGGTTTCTGCCCTTCATAGGGTGGTCACATCAGGAACTCCGCAGGAAGCAGAACTGACATCCACTGACACCTGGGCTGTTTTTTCCCAGAGCCAAACCAGACTGGGCTCCAGAATGATGTGGAGTTTCTCCTTCCTCTTGCATATTCCTGACTGATACTCACCTTGTAGAAGTTCAGGACACAGCAGCCAATACACCTGGAGACTTTCAGAGCTGGTCCCTTCTGGGTGACTGTGCCCAGGGTGAGGTCCTTCCTTTCACAGCCTCCCACGCATCTCCCTCCTCCTTCAGATCATCCATCTGCACAACACGGTGTTCCTCACCGTGGTATCCATCTCCTGGTCATGGAGATGCACCAGGGAAGATGCATGTTCCTGCTGAAGTAAGAAGAGAGCAGAGACACACTGGGCCCTACCAGGAGGAACCTCCATGTAGGTCAGGAGCAGCGAAGACAGGTGTAGTGGACACCGGATAGAACACAGGGCATTAGGGAGACCTGGGTGATTAGAAGCAGTGAGGCAGGGATTTTCATGGAAGAAAGAAGTCAGCTGTGTTAGAGTGACTGAAAATCAACTCTTGCAAGGGTGAACTTGCTTGATTTGCATATTTCTAATTCCATGGCATCCCTGATAAGTCATTTATTTGAAATCTTTTATATTTGTCACAAATTTAAAACATACAAATTTGTGACTACAATCTTCTTTCTTATGATTTCATTTGTTTAGTTGCATGTGGTTTTATTTTGTTCTAACCTAGGTGCTGTGGATTGAACTCAGGCCCCAGGTATCCTAGGAAAATGCTGCCACAATGAGCTGTACCCCCAACCCTTTTCAGGTTAATACTGATGCAGTGCCTCTCTGGGATGCCCAGGAAGACCTACTTCCTCGCCTCCCCCATACCTTTCCTAGATTGTTATTGCTGGTTCCTGAGAAAGTTGCAGAAGACACACTGCCCTTTACATCATCCATTCTATTCTCATAAGTTCACTTCAAGTGCATACAGAGGGTCTGTCATTTATTCCTTCCAATACATTGTGCAATTGCTTAATTTACATATTTGAAGTCACCTACTAATATTTTATACCTACAGTTTTTTAAAGGTTTTTTTAAGTTACCTGTCATCAGGGTGAGATTACATCATTCAGGCTGCCCATGAACTTACCTAGCCCTGCTTGGCTGGAACTTAAGGTGATCCTCATGGCCCGGATGTGTGCCATCATGCCCAGAAGCTATGATTGATAGATTTTTTCCTTTTAAATACTTTTGCAGTACTGGGAAACAAACCCAGGGCATTGAACGTGCTAAGCAAGTGCTCTATCAGTGAGCTGCAACCCCGCTGCGCTGTGCTGTATGTAACTTCCACCTGGAGTTGATGTGATTCACACCCCGCAGTGATGGTGCAGCAGTGTCTGCATTTCCTTATATGCTCATCTTCACCAGTGAGTCCTGCAGTGTGAAAGGCTTTCATGCTACTGTGTTTTGTCATTATTTTGTTCATGGTGTCTCACTGACCATACCAAGGGCCTCCTGGTCACTGAACAGGTGCCTACACTGCACTACACCCTGGCCCAGTGCTGCTGTTCAGTACCTTCAGTCTAAATGTGAAGAACTCCCTCCAGTGCCCTCTGTAAGGTAGATGTGTGAGATTTTGGTGGGTGTGACAAAGCACCTGAGAAATCTTAGATGAGGAAAGTTTTATTTCCACTGATTGTTCCAGGGACTGCAGTGCACAGTCACCCAGCTCCACTGCTTTAGGGTCATGGGGAGACAGAAACATCACAGCAAAGGTCAGGGGAAGATGGTCACAGCAGTAGGGATGGAAAAGAGAGAGAGACAGACAGGCAGACAGATACACACACACACACAGGTTTTCATTTTAATTTTTTCTCTTTTTACTTTGTTTCTTTTCTTTTTTAATATTTCACAAGTACGAGTTGGCAGGAAATAATATTTACATTCCCCCTGCGGTAGATATGTGTACTCTACACATCTAAATTCTTTCATTCCCCTCCTCCCCCTCTTCCTCCCTCTCTGAGTCTCCTTTCAGTTACTAAGCATCTCGCTCCTTGCTCCTGGCTGTCTTTACCTTGCTGTCTGAAGTGACCCCTTCCTGAGTGTGTGCTCTGGGCCATCGGGTCCCTTGTGTGACTTCTCCATACCCAGTGTCCCTCCCTCACCTCTTCCTCATCTGTGGGTCCTTCTGTGAGGTGCAGGTCATCACAGCACAGGGCTCATGGTAGGGAGACACATTCCACAGTTCCACAGACACTTAGGCCTGAGAAATGTAAGTCCATCTGTGTTATTGAAATTCCCATTTTCAGGTTATAGCCTCCAGGATGAGGTATATTTACACCTTAAAAAACATTAGTCCATTGCTTGCATTCCTCCATTCCTAATGATCAGTGTGCTTTCTTTAAATTATTAGTGGTGTGGATCTCCCCACTGGGAAGGCTTTCTACCCAGCATCCCCTAAGGTCAGGCACAGGATTTGCACATTTCCTGGGTGAGGTTGAGAGTGATGGAGGCCACTTACTGTGCTCCCCTTTGCTCCTGAGGCTGTGGATTCCTCCAGTCAATAGGCACCATCTAGTGGCTGTTTAAATCTAACAATACCAATATTTATCTATATCTGTAACATCTGAGATTATATCCTCTACAACTTTATCCATTACACCAGGAAATACAAGGAGCTGCAGTGCTATCCCAGCTCCTTGTCCCAGAACTTCTGAGGGGACTTTCCCATGTCTGTCAGCCCATCAGCACCCACTGCTGTGCTGGGCATAGCCCCCATCTGGCCTTCACCCTGTGTCACATGGCCCCGAGCTCCCTTCCCCTCTGAGTTCATGGGGAGCTGATTCCCCTGACCTGAGAACAGGAGGTGGGATTTTCCAGGTCAGTCAGTCAGACATTCTGGGTCCTCAGACAGAGGTGCTGTGAGCTCAGTCATCCCATACCCAACACGGGCATCAGACCCAGTGAGGGAGATTTGCTGACATCTCCTTGTGGTTGTCTTAGTTGCTTTCTTGTTGCTGGGACAAAATACCAGACACCCGCAAGTTAAAGGAAGAAAGGGTTATTGGGGCTCAGCTTGTAGAGCTTTCAGTCTCTGTTTGGCTGGCTTTGGGGCTCTGAGGTGTGAGAGAGGAGAAACAGTCCATGGTGTGGTGGGCAGGATGCACTGACCAGAGTGAAGGAATTGAGGAAGATATGAGCTTCCAGTCCATGCTCAGGGTATGACAACCTCTTCCCACGGGGTCTCACCTGCCCACATCATACTCTACTGTAAACGCGTTGGAGGATGATTCAGGTGTCACACAGCTGTGATGCAGTCCCATGATCCAGGCTCCTCTCCAAAGCTACACTTATGAGTGCCTGAGTCTTTGGGGTCATCACTCGGACCTAAGGCTGAGGTGTGTGCAGACCCTCTTCCTGTGGATGAGGCTTCTAATCACCAAATTGCAGGTTGCACAGGTTCAGGACAAGTGACAACACATATGGACTTACACTCCTCAGGATTAAGTGTCTGTGGAGCAATGGAAGTACCAGGTGGGCCCATTATTGCACCAGCACAGAGAGACACACAGGGACACATGACCACCGGAGTCAGTGTTGATGGTGAATGGAGCACAAAGGATCTCTCAGTGTGGTAATGGTGTGTACTGAGGAAAAGGTAAATATAGGGCCCTTTAGTGGGCAGGGTTCTTCATGGATCCAATTTAAACCACGGCTTCCCTCAGGGCTAAAGACCCTGCAGTAAAATGAGAGTGTGGTTCTTACTGAAGGAGCAACCAGCCCGTCCCCACCAGGCAATAGGAGCGGTGCTTTGCTGGTACCTGCACTGGGTCCTATGGCTGATCTTCATGCTGGGCCAGGGAGGACTCTAGCATTTTTTGAGGTCTGGTGCACAATGACTCTAGGTGACCAGTATAAAATGGAATGAAGTGGATACATATGTCTCCTGCTGGAAAGCCTCACAGTGTAAATGCAGCCCTGGTTCAGGAACATCTCACAGCAAGAGCCGTGGGCCCTCAACACACCTAGGGGCACCTCTGCTTCCTGCACACATGGTGACAGTGGATCAGCTGAGGAGCAGATGGAGCCCACACTGTGACCACTGGAGCCGGGCACTGAGATCTTTTCATGAGGCAAAACCTGGCAGAACAGCAAAGAACATGATGGGAAAGCCATCCACATGACACATGAAAGGCTGTGGCAGGAGCCGATGCTGCTCTGCCCTTGAACTAGAGCCGTCCATCATGTGACCTCTACTCCAAATCCCTCACACCTGGCAGCACCTGCAAGGTTTGGTTGCTGTGAGTTCCATATGTTCTGCTCAGGGGCTGAACTGTCCCTTTGTCACTCCCCTGAGAGGGGGCTGTGGCAGGAGTCAATGCTGTTCTGCCCTTGAAATGGAGCCATCCACCCTGTGAACACTCCTCCTGAGTCCCACATACCCAGAAAACAGATAGGAACAGGATACAATGAGGTTGCTGTGTCCTGAACATGAACACCTTGCTGGGCACACCTCTGGAGGTGAACTGTCACTCTGTCATTGTCCTCTGAGAAACTGTCCTAGATCACCTCCTGGGAGCTGGCTGACACCCTGCCTACTTCTGGGTCTAACTTTCCCCTCTGTCCTCCTAATCCTCAATGAGACTCTTCCTCCCCACCCTGGAAAGTCTTCTTAACATGTCACTTAACATGTCACCGTGTGTGCTTTCTCAGTGCCCAAATTTCCTAGGAGCCCAGGCGGAGGACTCCATTGTTCCTTCTGCTGGGGCAGCTCTGATTTTCCTGGTATCCACAAATGCCTGGAGTCTTTTCATTTTGCATCCAGTATTTTAATACCTTTATTATCTTCCTCCTAATGACTTCTGTTTTCTATGTACACAATCAAGCTACCTTCACATGATGACTTTTTAATTTCTCAAGAGTCACAATTCATTTTTTTGCTTTCTCTGTCATCAATGTTGTTGCTAGTTGCTGTCATCATGTTGCTGTCATGTCCTTGCCTGGACCTCCAGAGACATGTTGAACAGAAACCCAGTGGCACAGTTGCTTCTCTTCTTCCTAATGCTTGGGGCAGAGATGTCAATTCCTGCTTTGTAAGCAGGAAGCTTCTTCCAGGTGATTTGTAAATTTCTTTCCAATTCAACTGAGCACTTAGGCTAATATTTGAAATTGTGCACACTTACTGGCTTTCTAGAGCATTCTTTTCTTCATCTGCTAAGGTGAGCATATATTCTTTCTTCTGTAAATTGTAGTAAAATACACCGTTGATCTAAATAACTCACACAGCCCTGATTCTTTGGGCCACCCCACCTTGTTTATATGTTTAGATTCCATGTGTGTTGTTTGCTACTGTTTAATGCGGCAGGTCCTTGATGTCATTTTCTTCTAATGAAAAATGAGCGAGAGATTCTGGTGGGAACATCATCTTCCCCAACAGCAGAAGTAGAGATATGTTGCTTCTGTATTTCTTTTGTGAATATTGTTTGCCTTTTCAATGTTCTCAGGGTATCATAAAGTTTATTAGATTTTAAGGAACAGGTTATATTTATATTGTTTTAATTTAAATTACTGTTCTTTGCTATGGCTGTTATTTCTTACTTTCTTATTTTGTCAAAATAAATGTCATTTTCATGCAACTGAAAATATTTTTATATTTTGTGTTTTTCTATTTCAATTCCTTTAAGGATTTCATTTATTCTAAAGTACAGATACTTCTTGAACTTGATGTACATTTTTACTCTTGTGATAAACTTGATCATTTTTTGAATGCCTTGGCTGAGTCTTAGTCATTTTAAAAACCAACTTGTTCAATATTTTTATGTGTTAGTGTAGTTCCCTAGCACCACAGGAAGAGATGAGGTCTAGAAAATGTCAGGGTCCCACATCAGCAACCCAGGCTTTCTTTGGTCCTTATCTGAGTGTGATAGGGCAGCTCCTGTCCCTCCTGAGGCCTCTGTGTGCCAATCCTTGCACTTTGGGGTCTGAGATCTCTCCTGGCCTTGTGGATTACGAGGCAGGCATGTACACAGCACAGCTGGGAGCTGCTCTTCCTGTGCAGAAGGGATTGTGACTGGCTCCTTTCTGAGCTTGGATTTGCCCAGCCTGGCATAGGTCACTTCTGGGAGCATTCAGTCAGCTGCCTGGAAGCATAGAGGGTGGAGACCAGAATGAGGGTGCAGCCTGAGAAAGCCTGGGGACCTGCAGAGGACCACACTTACCTGCCTATCTCTCTACCTGTCTTGTCCTGTTGGTCTGACCCTCAGGTCAGGAATGGCCTTGATGTGCTTGAAGTGGGAGAGACCCCATGTTATCTCTGGCTGGAGGGCTCTTCCTGGGTTTAGGTCAGTTCCTCCAAGTCCTCATTATTGTAGTGTGGCATAACTGATGCCATACTAAGCCCTGCATTCAACTAGTGCCCTGTATTCAGAAAAATGGAAAATTACTCAGGGTATATGTCCTATGAAAAAAGCAGAATGATCTGTACCCACAGGACAACAATTAACCTGCTCAACAAAAGAAGCAGGATACAGGTATCAACCAAAAATTAATGAAGGATTTGAGCTAAATTGTTTCCAACAGGATGTCATTTGTGATTCTCTTTTAAAAACTTGGTAACCTTCCAGTTTAATGCCACCTGTTTGGACCCTGAACTTGGGGGTTCTATATACAAGTGGTCCTGGGCTTGGTTAATTAAATTCCAAATTTATCAATTTGGCTGCTTGGATTCCTATATTGTTGTTCACCAACCCACCTCACTCATGCTCAGAGCTCTGCAGCAGGGAGAAAATGAAAAAAGCTGCTCCTTGACCCTGCTCTGCACCATCACTCAGTCCCACCGGGGCTCCAGAGTGAGCACTGTCACAACTCAGACCCTCTGTGAGCAAACTTCCAGTGACTACATGAGCTCCACCAGAGGCCAGGGAGCATTGGGACTGAACCCTGCCAAGCTCTGCTTCTGGGCACTGACACTTCTGTACATCCATCACCTCCGGTGACACTGGGCCTCAGCCTGCTCCTGGAGAAGGAGCCATCTCCCCTTCTGGCCTTGAACTTCCGGTTTGCTGGCAGAAATGCTCCACCTTGGGGCAATCACAGGCATGTTCTGTGTTCAGGTCTGTGCTGAGACACATGTGCTCAGAGGGTCCTCTCTTCATTGTTCCCTACAGCCCTCCCTGCTCTTCCCATAGGCACTCACCCTCCCCTGCCCTGTGTGGCTCACAGCACTGTGCACTGCCTGGGTTCAGGAGAGCTTGTCTTCCCCTTTGTAAGTCACGATAAATGTGCACAATCCTAACCCTGAACCACACTAGAGGGTGACATTCCCTGCTGAGGCCACCATAGAGCTGGGCAGGACTGAGTGGCTGGGTTTACTATAGACTCCTAGGAGACAAAGCAGCAGTACATAAAATTGAGTCATACTTCCCACACTGTCCCCATGGCTGGGCTGTTAGAGGGGGACACCTCTGAAAGCAGACCCCTTCCTGAAGGCAGAGCCCAGGGCTGCAACTCTGACCTGTCATCACCAGCTCCAGGGCATCTTTGGGCTCTCAGTAACATGAGGGCTGCCACAGTAATGGATATATTGCCTTGCATCATCTTTTGTCATGGATGGGATGGGGAATTTGGCCTTGTTGCTGAGTAAATTATCTCTCTCCAAGATCCTCAATTTTCCTTCTCTGTACAGATCATACTTCTGGGCTCCCAGCATCTTCTGACAGCACCTGCTCACAGATTTACTCCAGGGGATCCCAGAACCCAGCTGGGCCAAGAGCATGGGTGTGGGCAGGGTCCCTGAAAGGAAGTTGGGCTGGGTCCAGGAGCTTCTCCATCCCCTATATATCCCAAGATCTCTTCCTGATCCTCATTGTCATCACACTCCTGGGATATTTTTAAATGAGTTTTTACTTAGGAGCATTTTCTCCAACTCCAGAAATACCTTGCAGTCTAGAGGTGCCCATGGCCTGTGTGCTGAGAGGGAGATCTTCAGTAGAAACCCAGCCCCTGATCAGTCATCCTGCAGGAACAGGAGGTGGAGGGGACCTCTCTCCTCATCACTTTTCCTCTCTCTATAGGGGCTCTTGCCAGGATTTCACTACAGTAACCACATTAAAATAAATGTGGTTACTGCAGCTGAAATAAATGTGTGCTGCTTCCTAAACTCAGATTCCCATGTTCATGGTTTCCCTTCTAGGGATGGAAAGGACAATTCTTGTCACCTGCTCCAGAATGAGTCATCACAGCTGTCCCCACACCTGTCCTATGGGCTGAGAGCTCAGCTGGGCTTCACCATCCCATGCTCTGGACTGTTCTTGAAGAGAGTGTGGCCCTGCATGAGTAGGAGGTGGCAGGCTGAGCCCCAAGTGCAGGTCTTTGCTTTCCGTGTGTGCTTTACCATCGGGATGTTCACCTGCGTGTGAGGACAGTGACGGTCAGTGCTGTCAGGGACAGTCAGGGACAGCGTTTGCTCCTGCTGCTCCCTGATGTGCTCCCTTCAGGGCTGAGAGCTGGGCTTGGGCTGCAGAGGCTCTGCCTGCCCAGGGTCTGTGTTGGATCCAGGGAGAAGGAGAAGGGCTGCAGGGCTTCAGCACAGCTTGCAGAACAACGTTCTCCAGTGTCCTCAGTGTGTGTAGAGCCTCTGCTCACCAGGACAGCAGCTAGAGGTGGCGGGAGCTCCTGGCTTGGAGGCCTGATATGTACCTGTGGTGAGTATGGTGACTGCTCCCAGACAGAAGGCTCAGGCAGGAGTACAGTTGCCCCATGGTCCCTGTGTTCCAATCTGAATCACTACATGGCCCAGAGTTTCCAGAGGGACCTGGCAGAGGTGACCTTTGACCAGAGCAGTGTGACCAGAGCACAGGGAAGCAGGAAGTAAACCTGCAGTGGGAGCAGTTTCACTTGGTGAATGGATCAGAAATAGTCCAGAGTCACAAGAGCTATGGGCACCACTGGGAATGACTGTGGAATTGGTCGAGGGGTGGAATTTGGAAAAGTGGGGAGGAGCAGGCAGGAGACAGCCTAGAGTGCTGGGGGTGGGGAGTTTACCTGGGGTTCTGGAGAGAGCTTAGAGCATCAGAACCTGGACAGAAAGGACTGTCTCAGGAAGTGGACAGAAAGGACTGTCTCAGGAAGTGGATTTTAATAGTTTGGGGGAGATCTTGTCTTTTTGCCAGTCTAATGTTCAAACAGCTCAAATTTCCCAAGATTTGAAAGTACTCCAGAAAAACTGAGAAAAAAAAACTCATATAGGCAAAACAATGCATTAGGAACCTCAGGGAAAAGAACCAGCAGAGAACACTGAGACACTCTGAAGAGGATTCCCTTCCAAATAGGTTTGACCATTGTATTTTCAGGGCAGGAGATCCTTGCTTATAGTGAAGACCATAACATTTACTAGCCTGCTACCAGTGGAAAGTTAGTAAGCACATTTACCCCACATATGATGGTTTGCAGCCACACTCCAGTCTACAGAGAAATGTTGAGATGAAAAATGTGAAAGCTTTTTAAAGGCCCAATTTGTAATGCAATTTGTAATTACTCAATCAGTATTTAAAAATAAAGCCCTAGTGTGCAGAGCTTCTCCTCACCAGTGGGTTTTAAAAGAAAGCCCACAGTCTGTCACTCTGAGAGCCTGGTAGTGCTGTGCTGCAAGGCTGAGTATATGTTTCTAGTGCAGCTTCCTCTTAGCACCAGGGGAGCTGCACCAGGCCCAGCTCCATGCAGTGTCCAGGGAGAGAAAGAGTGTGGACATCTGTCTGTCCCTCCTCACCCTGTCCTCTGCAGTGTGAGCTGTGCCCTGCAGCATGAGTGGCCATCCTGCGCACAGCAGGCTCACACAGTGTAGACTTATCTCTGCCCAGTGACCAGCATGTGTCCCTCAGCCACAGATCTCAGACAGCAGAAGAAGTCTACACTGCACCAGGGAGATGAGAGTGACTGGGTCACATTAGAGGGTCCTGGGGTTCCTACAAGCTTCCTCTATTGGGGGTGGACATCAGCACAATTCCCCAGCACATATTCTTGAACCCTCCTGTGGACAGGATCCTTGGAGGACACTTGGCTCAGAGAGGTGAATGGGAATCACCTGGGCCTCAGAGTATGGATGTTCCTGGCATGAGAGGCCAGGGAGATCGGGTACTGAGCAGTGAATTGTGCATCAAGGGCCACAGACACCATGGAGTCCACAGACCCTCCTCCTTGAGGCTGAGAGATGAAGGGAAACTGTGTGTCCACACTGAGTGCCCCAGAAATATGGGGAATTCCATGGGAAGGAAACCACATGTTAATTCCAACAGGTAGGCAGACCCTACTTCAGAATCGTGGGCCAGGGCTTGTTCTGCAAAAAACAGATTCCAGGGAAGAAGAGGGATGAAGGGAGCCTTGGGCAGTCAGCAGAAGCCTGCTACCAGAGCAAACAGAGTGCAGAAAGTGTCCATGGCTCCCTGTCCACAGGACACCAGGCTCAGGACAGGTTCACAGCCTCAGTGCTGGGGCAAAGTCTCTATCCCAGCAATTCCAGGAGGACAGGAGGTGTGAGACAGTACTGGAAGGATTCTGCTTGTTACCTGACTCAAGGAGGCAAAGTTATTTGCCATTGACTTCAAATATTGTGGCCTGTGGGTCTCTCACATGAGTCCCAGCTCTGTGACTAAATGGGCCTGTGATGCTAAATTCCCAGCACCCATCTAGAGCAGCAGGGAAGCTGCTCTCAAGGACACATGCTGTTTCCTGCTTTTCTACAACACAGCCTCCACTCTAATGTGGCCTGTCGGCACCTGAATTCTAGCAGATGGAGGAAATCTGCTGAATTTTAGCTGTTATACATTTATGCTAATTTTAACATAAGTGATATGCATTGCTAGGGGGGGTCTGAAGTCTCATGTCTGTGTCACCTCCTTTGTCTTTGGCTTCAGGGTCCTGACAGGAGGATATCCTGTGGGAAGAATAAGAGCCCAAGACTGCAGCCCTGAAGGCAGCACCATGGGATATGCATGGGTTGGCAGCTGCAAAGACATTGTCTGCTCAGGGAGCTCCTGTCCCACCCACCATTTGGTCCTCTTTGTGCTGTACTGTCATACACAGAGCAGTGCTCAGTGAACTTGTTGTTTGGAAATCCACTGTGGAGCTCAGAGATCAGGGTCCCAAACTGTGTGAGCATGGCTGACCACACAGCATCACAAAATCCCAGGAAAAACAGGGCTTAGCCAAGCTGGTAGAAAGGTCATCATGACCAGATAGGCAACCAAGGGACCAAGCATAGAGAGGAAAACTGGAGGGGCTTCCTCCTCACAGAGGTGATTCCAGCTCACCCCAGAGACCCCAGACTCTGAGAATCACAGGCTTCTGCAGGAGTTTGGCTTAGCACAAGGCAGAGATATTGCATCTCCCCAAATAGGATGAGACCTTCAGGTACTGGGGAAACTTGCCTGTCAGCTGCCAGAGAATTCACTGGGAGGCCTCCTGTATCACCTGTTCCCACCCCATACCTCCCACCTGGGAAGCCCTTTGTGTTTCAGCAGTAAACAGAGATGGGGGCAAAGCATGTGGCTAAGAGGATCTGTTCCAGACAACATCCTGGAGAGACAATCATATGGGAAATGACCTGTGCCCATGGGGACCCTGACCTCCTCCATCATTATGCCTGGTCTTGGGTGTGGGATGAGGCTGACGTTGCTGAACACCAGCAGTGCATGAGCTCAGCCTGCCAAGGATCCTCCTCCAGCCTGGGTCCCGTAAACCCCATGTTTCAGCACAAGTTTCTCTTCCATGACCCTCTGCTGCCTTCTCTTCCAGGATTTACAGGACAGGAGAGGATGGCTGATTTGGGGCATGATGTTTCTTCTGTGAGACCGAAGGTAGGAACTGAGAAAAGTTAGAAAACAAACACGATATGATTGTCACAGCCCCAGGCCAAACTGTACAAAGTTCCCTGCCTGCTGCCCACACAGGGAGATGACCAGCTCCTTCTAACAGAGCACTGTGGGGCCAGGTGCATGGGAACTTTCAGATGAGGCCCAGGTGCCCAAGGCTGCACTGAACCCACTGCCAAACAATCCCAATGTGTGCACCCTGCACATCCCATATTTCTGTACCCAGAACCACAGGGAGACATTGCTATGTACTCACTGCCCTCTGAGAGACCCAGATGTGACACTGCTCCTCTGGGAAGCATCCCTGCCACATGAGCATAGTGACCAATATCCAAATATTGACATCAAATGAATGTGTTTTATTCATTACATGAATCTTCTTCCAAGATTGCAATGTATAAGATGATTATGGTATTGATCTGTCTTCCATTTCCATTTTATACTGGATCACTACTTTTGCTTCTTTTTACATTTACACTCCCTTTTGCACACTCTACCTAAGTTTTCAGCCCTGGAAACCTCATCCTTTGTATGATGCACTATATTAAACTTTAAAAGAAATCTTTGAAAATTAACTGCTTTCTGTCCACTTAATTATAATTATCATGCCAGTAAAGTGAGTAAAACATCTTTCATGAACTCATGTTTTGACAGTTTTGGTGATGTTTTGCATTGTTTCATTTTTAAGAGAAAATGATAGTGCATCTTAATTCTCAGAGGTTTTCATATATTATTATTGCTGCCCTTTTATGAATAATTCCTATTCTTATGAACAGCACTTTACTATATAGTATATTGAAGGTTTTAACTTTTGACAATACTAGAGAAATTTACATTGGCTGCTCATTCTTATTTTTCACTTTCAGTAAAGGAGGGCTGCTCCATAGATGAGAGCATGGAGCAGGTAGCACACTGGGCAGTGAAATTCTCTTTTCTTCACCCAGAGGAAGACACACAACACAGCTCTTCAAAGCTTTCCTGTGCCCAGTGGAGAATTTCTTCATCAATGTCCTTATCTTGAAAGAAAACATGCTTTGCTCAAAAGAAGAAAGAAAACTTCCTCATCCACAGCTGTGTGAGGTGTCGTCCACATGGTGTGGACAGATCTCCATGACTCCTTCCTCCTGCACCTACATTACAACCTGTGACCAACATCTCTCTACTTCCCCATCACAGCTCTGCTTTGCAGCAGTTACCAAAATGATACTATACATTTGAAATCTGAAAAGAGCCTGATAGTGTTTTCATAGCAGGAAAAAAAGAGTAGAAAAGACCAAATGGTGTCTACAGGTAAGTTGGCATGGAGTATGTCAATCAGCTACATTGGGACAATATTTTACAATGTAGATGTACAGAAGATATCAACTTCCATGCTTCCTGTATATGAAAGCCTTTCAATAATATGGTAATAAACTCATGTTGAAGCTGGACAAAATCTGACTTAATTTTTGGATCTCAAGTTGAGCTATTCTTCAATTTTCTTCATTTAATATTCATAATATAATTCTTACATTAAATATTTGCTTTAAATGTATGGAGTTTTCCTACCATGAGGGAGAGCTTTACTCTTCTGGTGTACCCCCAAAATAATAAATAATAAATAAATACAGTAAAACACAAACACACTAAGTCTGCTGGAAGAGAGGCTAGGTAAAACTCTTCAAGACATAGGTGTAAGCATAGATTTCATGAACAAAACCTAGGTTGCATGAGAATACCATGAATAATCAGTAAGTGCAATCTCATCCTATTAAAAAGCTTTTACACAACAAAAAAAATTACCAATAGAATGAAAAGACAACCCACAGGTCAGGCATTTAGTTCAGAGGCACAGTGCCTCCCTGGAAAGTGTGAGGTCCTGAGTTCAATTCCTGGTACACCAAAGAAAAAATTTACAGAACTGAAAAAAATCATAGCCTCAGACAAAGGACAAAAATCTAAAACTTATGAAGAAAAGTAGCAGACACTCTCCAACAAATTTAAAAACCCAATCCCAAAATGAGGATCTAAATGAATATGCACTTCTTAGAAGAAAACATGTTAAATATCACTGGTTATTTGAGAGGCAAATTAAGGTGACACTAGGATTCTATTTCACCACAGAAAAAAATGGTTATTATCAAGAAATCAACCAGTAACAAATGCTGGTTGTGCTGTGAGAGAAAGAGCACACTTCTGCACTGATGGGGGGAGTGTGACTGGTGCAACCACTGTGGAAAGCAGTGTGGAGATTCCTCAAAAACTAGGAGTAGAGGTTCCATTTGACCCAGATATTCCCCTTCTGGGTGTCTTCCCAGAAAAATTAAAAGCATCACACCATAGCAATACATATACAACCATGTTTATTGCAGCACAGTTTCTAATAGCTAAACCTTATAAATAACCAAAGCACCCATCAACCAAGAAATGGATAAAGATATGGTTTCTTAATGGCCATTCTCCCAAAATTTTTATACAGATTTAATACAATCCCAATCAAAATACCACTAACATACCTCAAAGATCTAGAGAAAACACTCCCAAAATTCATCTAGAACCAGAAGAGACCTAGAATAGCAAAGGTAATTCTAAGAAACAAAGACAAGGCAGGAGGCATCACAGTCTCTGACTTGAAGTTATACTACAAAACTACTGTAATAAAATCAGCATGGCACTGGAATAAAAATAGACCTGAAGATCAATGGAATAGATTAGAAAATACAACTACAAACACACTCAGCCACCTTATTTTGGATAAAGAAGCCAAACATGTCCACTGGAAGACAGATAGTCCCTTCAATAAGTGGTGTTGAAAAAATTGGCTCTCCATATGCCAAAAACTAAAACTAGACTCATGCCTATCATGTACTAAAATAAAGTCTAAATGGATCAAATATCTAAATATTAAACAGAAACAATGAATTTGTTGGAAGAAAAAGTAGGTAAAAACCTTGAAGACATAGGGATAAGTAGAGAATTCATGAACAAGAATCAAACCACATCAAAATACTTCACAGAATCAACAACTGGGATCATGTCCTATTAAAGAGCTTTGTATGTAAAAAGAAATTTCCAGCATAGTGAAAAGAAAATCCACAAATTGGGAAAAACATCTTAGTGAATGGTCCCTCAAACAAAGGACTTCTATCAAGAACATATAAAGAATTTTTAAAAAATCAGATCCTCAAAATTCTAAGACCCATTCCAAAAATGGGCATCTAAGATGAATAAACAGTTCTAAGATGAAGAAATACAAATGGTAAATGAATACATGAAAAAATGTTCAGCATCATTGGTCATCAGAGAAATGCAAATTAAAACCACACTGAGATTCCATCTCACTCCAGAAAGAATGGCCAGGATCAACAAAACTACCAATAACAAATGCTGCAGAGGTTGTGGTGAAAAAAGAACTCTTCTGTACTGTTGGTGAGAGTGTAGACTGGTGCAACCACTGTGGAGGTCATTCTGGAGGAGGTCCCATTTGACCCAGCTATTCCACTTTTGGGCTTATTCCCAGAAGAACTGAATACATCATACCACAGTGATATTTGTGCACCCATGTTTATAGCAGCACAATTTGTAATAGCCAGATCTTGGAAACAATCTAAGTGCCCATCAACTGAGGAATGGATAAAAAAGATGTGGTATTTATACAACGGAGTACTACTCAGGTATAAAGAATGATCATATTGTGATATTTATAAGTAAGTGAATGTAACTTGAGACCATACTCATAAGTGAAATGAATCAAACTCTCATGTGTAAATATGTGTAGTTTCCCTAGTGTAAGAAATGGGAAGAGTATGTAAGATACAAAAACATGAATAAATACAGTGAAACAAGTATCTGCTAAAAGGGAAAAAAATAACATGTCAGGGAAAATGAGGAAAAAGAAAAAGGAAGGGAAAAGAAAAAATGTCTAAAATGATATAAAGACACTTAGGATAGCTAAAAGAGAACTAGCACAAACTCTTTAAGTTCTTGGAACAAAATAGTTAACATTATTGGATTGGAACTATTGTGCATATTATTATGTGGTGATCTGAGGAACTCTTGAAGATCATTATGTAAAATAGCAAACCTAGTTACACTCATACCACCTTGTTTTCAAGGCCTATATTGTCAGTGTTCTAGGCTCTTTGCTATTGTTGTTTATGTGTCTTTTTTGTTTTGTGTTTTTCTAGGAATTTGTTTTGTTTTGTCTTGTTTTGTTTGTTTTTCCCTCTAACACAGAAAGGATAGGTATACATGTAGAGAGACTCGTGTAGAGTGGATCAGGAGACCAGGTCCACCAACATGCTTTATACAATAAACGCATTTAACCCAAAAGGGGTGTTCGTAGACTGAAAGTCAAAGGAGAGAGAACAATGCTCTATGTGACAAAAAATCAGAAAGAAGTGAAGGTAGCTTGCCCATCAGCTGTAGACTGGATAAGAAAGTCATGGCACTTTTATATGGAAAGTGACTCAGCTATAAAGAAAGATAACCTTGATGCTTTTGTAGGTAAATGGTTACAACTTGAGATGGTGCACATGGATGAAATGATTCAGAGTCACATGGGTGAATACGGTGTTATCTCCTTAGTGTAAACACTAAAGGAGTCAGTGGGATCCAAAATGCACAAAACCTACTGTGAAAGTGAAAGGAGAAGGGCCAGAAAAGGGAAGGCAGCGGCCATTGTTAATCTATTATCATGATTTGAAACCCACATTGTTTTCATTGTTCTGTTTAGTTAGATTTTATTCTGTTTTAGTTTGTCTAATTTTATTATGTTTGATGGCATGGACAGCTATTTCAAAGACAACAAAATATATTATGGTAGCCATTTTTGATTTCTGACAAGCTTGTTTTGAAGCCCTGCAATGCTTTCATTGTTTTCTTTTGAATGATTTTATTCTATTTTGTTTTGTTTCACTGTATCATGTCTAATGGTATAGGTAACTACATGAAGATAACCAGGTGCATTGAGGTATCCACTGTGGTTTTACTATTATCTTGTTTGAAATCCCATACTGTTTCCACTTCTTTGTTTTTATCGGTTTTATTCTGTACTATTTTGTTTTTTTCGTATGTCTGAAGGTATGGGCAATTCTTTTGAGGGCATAAGATAACAATGACAAACAAGAGGCATTATTGTAGGCATTATTGATTTCCTTGATTTTGTTTTAAAGTCATGTGCCATATTAAAAAAATTGTGTTGTCTCCTTAGTATAAAAAACACTGACTCTTAGCTTCTTTGCAAATATCAAGTGTGCAATATCACTTTGGTAACCACAGTAAAGCAGAGCTGTAGTGAGGAAGTGGAGAGATGTCAGTCACAGGTCCAAATATAGATGCAGAAAAAATGAATAGCTAATTTTCAAAGATTTTAAAGAAATGCTTACATAGTAAATCACAAAAAATGATAAGGGAGCCAGGGCTGAAACCCTTGACAGTGTGCAAAAAGGGTCAGAAATGTACAAATAAATAAAAATAGTGACCTCGGATAAATGGAAATAGAAGGCAGATCAGCAACACAATCATCTACTAAGCTTCAATCTTTTCAGGAGCAGCTGCATGTAGTAAATAGATCACGTTTATTTAGTAAATTGTTAACATTTCCATATTGATCAGTATGTTCGTGTGGCAGGGAGGCTGCCTGGAGGAGCAGAATCCCATCTGGGTCTCTCAGAGGGCAGTGAGTACACAGCAGTGTCTCCCTGTGGTGCAGGCACAGCAGTAGAGCATGTGCAGTGTGCACGCACTGGGATTCTTTGCGAATGGGTTTGCTGTGGCCTTGGTTAGAGATGTTGAACCCTGGGCCTCATCTGAAAGTTTCCATGCATATGTGCCCACTGTGCTATGGTGAGAAGGAGCTGGTCATCTTCCTGTGTGGGCAGCAGGCACTGAACGTTTGCAGTGTGACCTGGAGCTGAGACAATCACATCCTGTCTGTTTACTAGCTTTTATTAGTTCCTACCTGCTGTCTTGCAGAAGAAACATCATGCCCCAAATTAGTCAGCCTCCCATGTCCTGTAAATCCTGGAAGGGAAGGCAGTATGGGTCATGGTGGAGAAGCCTGTCCTGAGACATGGGCTCCATGGGACCCTTGGGAGGCTGAGTTCATGCTTTGTTGGCCCCTAGGCCAATCAGACCAGGCACAGGCATGAAGGGCAGGGTCCACATGGGCACTGATCACCTCCTGAGTGACTGTCTCTCCAGAATGTTGTTAGGTCGAATCCTGAGTGTCATGTGCTGTGTCTTCCCTGTCCCTGTTTATCCCTCAAACACAAAAGCCTTCCCTGGTTGGAGGTATGGAACATGTGCAGGTGATATATAAAAGAATTTCCAGTGAATCCTCTGGCAGCTTACATGGAAGGTGTCTCAGTGTTGGAGGATCTCATTCTGTTCAGGAGCTGAAATGACTCTGCCTTATGCTAAGCCAATCCTCTGTGATGCTCAGAGTCTGGTCTCTGGGATGACAAGGAATCACCCCTGTGAGGAGGAAGTGCCAGTGCTGGCAAATGAGACCCCTGAGAAGACCATCAGATGCCTGCTCTTCTATAGCCTGTCCATCATGTGGAGAAAAAGGGGCTTTCCTGTTGCAGAATATGAGAGGAACCACTGTGAGAGAATTATGATAACTAGTCCCACATTTGTGTTCCATTGTTTGAATCTGGGAAATTTCAGCCTATTCTCCCAGGCAAAGAGTATTATTAATACAAAATATTTAAAAAAAAAAACTTGGCTCAGGTTCAGTCAGCACTCTAAATGAAACTGCTGTTTTGGGAGACCTGGTGTGTCCATGCTGGGGTGAGCTGTATGTTGTCCAAACACCAGGCAGCCCTGGGCATAGGGAGGCTTTGAGTTGGGGATAAACCTCTCAGGAATGTAACTGAAGAGACCACTGATAGCCACGTGGGGGAGAATGGCTCTACATCCCCTCCTTAAGTCTGGTCCCCTGCTCTCCCATGTGGTCATGACAATCTTTCTACCAGTTTGGATAAGCCCAGGTTTCCCTAGGGATGATGCCAACCTGTGTGGTCAGCCACACTCACACAGTTTGGGACCCTGATCTCTGAGCTCTACGATGGATTTCTAAACAAGTTCACTGAAGTCTGTTCTCTATCTGACACCACAACACAAAGAGGACCAAATTGTGGGTGTGACAGGAACTCTCTGACCTGACAGCCTCCCCACAGCTGCCAACCCATGAATCTTATGGTGCTGCCTTCAAGGGTGCAGTCTTGACCTCTTATCCCTCCCCTTCCTCCATTCAGGACTCTGCAGGCAAAGACACACTGGAGGTGACAAAGATGTAAGACCACAGACCCCTCACAGTGGGGTTCACATGCTGCCCTGTGTACCCAGGACTGTGAGCCAAGCCCAGCATCATCCGGAACTCAGCACCCATCAAACCCATGCAGAGGTCAGGCCGCCCTATACTCTGAGCTTACGGAGCACCTTGGGCAAGGACCTGGGCTTCTCCTGGGCAGGTTTCCTCTACAATGATTATGCTCCTTCTCAAAACAGTTCCAGGGCCCAGGATTTAGCTCAGTGGCATAAGCTCCTGCCTGGAAAGCCTGAGGAAATGAGTTCGACCCAAGGTACTGCAACAAAAAATAAAAAAATAAAAACTGCTTTTTGGGCTGGGGATTTATCTCCAGCATAAGCATAAGTGCCTTCCTTTCAAGCCTGCAGTCATAAGATCAGTCCCAGTTACCGATTAAAAAAAAAACAGCTCCAGATGAATCTGCACAGGGTGGGATCATGTTCCACTCTACAGAGTCCCTTAGCATCACTCAGGCTCATGTGACTCTATTAGTAATCTGAGATGTGTGCAGACCAGTCATATACAAGATCTTACTGCTGAGGCTACATTTTCTGAAACTCTCCTGTAATAATGCCTTAGTTCTTGGTGCAGATGTTCAGCCCGCTTTCTTGGAATTATCTAGTAAAGATTCACAGTGATGAAGTGTCCTCCATATCTGAGCTATCAAAAAGGGCACTGCCTTGCCATAAATACCACTTACATTAAAATTAGAATGAATGAAAAAAGCTAAACCTCATGCATTGCCCATATCTGCCAGAACCCAGGAGCTCACAGGGCACAGGGGAGTGGAATCTATGATGCAGAAAAGCAGGAATTCAGCCCTGTTCCTTTGCTGCAACTTTTTCTCTACTCTAGGTCAATGGTGGGAACTGAGATTCACAAGTCCATTTTGTCAGGGAGCTGGGTCTTGCACAGAGACTCACAGGCCACAATATGTGATGTGGATGGCAAAATATGTGGATTCCTAGCATCAGGAAACAAGCAGAATCCCTCCTGCACTGTCGCACAACTCCTCTCCTGGAAATTGCTGAGATAGACACTGCCCAAAGGTGGAGGCTGTGAACCTGTCCTGGGCCCAGTATCCTGCGGAAAGAGTGCCACAGCCACTCTCTGCACTCCCTGTGGTCTGGGAGCAGGTTTCTGCTGACTGCCCAAGGGTCCTTTCATCCCTCTTCTTCCCTGGAATCAGTGTCTTTATAGAACAAACCCTGGCCCACTACTCTAAACTAGGGGTTTCCTATGTGTTTCAATTAGCACATGGTTTCCTGCTATGGAATTCCCTGTATTTCTCGCTTAACTCAGTGTAGGCACACAGTTTCCCATAAGCACTTTCATCTTTCAGCCTCAGTTAGGAGGGTGTGTGAACCCCACAGTGTCTATGTCATTCAATGTGCTTGGTTTCATTCCCATGGAATTCCCCATATTTCTGGGGCACTCAGTGTGGACACACAGTCTCCCTTCATCTCTCAGCCTCAGTGAGGAGGGTCTGTGGACACCACGGTGTCTGTCACCCTCGGTGCACAATTCACTGTTTAGGACTCCATCTTGCTGGCCTCTAATGCCTGGAACATCAGTGCTCTGAGGCCAAGGTTATTCCCATTCACCTGGGCCACATGTCCTCCAAGGATCCTGTCCATGGAGGATTTAGCAACACGTGCTGGGGAACTGCACTGATGTCCACCCCCGACCAAGGAAGACTGTTCAGACCCCAGGACCCTCTAACATGACCCAGTCACTCTTCTCTCCCTGGGGCAGTAGGGCAGTGGTGGCCCCTCTGCTGTTTGAGGCCTGGGGCTGAGGGGCGAACACTGGTCAGTGGGTGGAGAGGAGCCCACACACACTATGAGCCTGCTGTGTTCAGGACAGCCACCCACACTGCAGGACACACACAGCCTGCAGTGCAGAGGATGGGGTGAGGAGGGACAGATAGACATCCACAGCCTTTCTCTCCCCAGACACTGCATGGAGCTGGGCCTGGGGCAGCTCACTTGGTGCTAAGAGGAAGCTGCACCAGCAACAGACACTCTCAGCTTTGCAGCACAGCACAACCAGCCTCTCAGAGGTACATTCTGTGGATTTTCTTTATCAAGAATGATTGAGAATAGATTACAAGTCAGGCTTTTAAAAAAAGGTTGTAACTTTTCTGATCAGCATTTCCCCTGTATACTCCAATGTGGCTGCAAACCATTGTACGTGCAGAAAACGTGTTAACCAACTGTCCACTGGTAGTTTTGTGCCTGTTATCTTCCTCCCTATAAACAA
>PVLA01004264.1:0-183045 GCA_004027455.1 Hydrochoerus hydrochaeris | reverse complement strand
TTGTTATTTTTAAGAGATCTTTCCTTTCATGATCACACATTGCAAACTTGTCTTCAAGTTTTGATAGTCTATCCTTAGTTTCTTTTAAGGAGTTTTGCCAGCTTTCAATGGAGTTTTTAATTTCCTGATAGTCTCTTTGAATCTGCTTCATGTATTCTATATTTTCTTTATATTCTTTATTGAATGTTTCTCTCCTTTTCTTGTGTTCCTCCCTTCTTCCGTCTGTATTATCCTGAGAGATGCTTCCTGAGAACATTTCTTTTATTGCTCTACTCATATTTTGCTTTACCTGATTTAACATTTCAGTTTTGAGCTCGTCTACAAGGTCCCAAAGATATCTCTTAATGTCCATTGAAGCCATGTTTAATGTTGTGTGTTTGCTGCCCTCAGTCTCCCTTGTTTTTCCTTCTCCTGGTTCAGTGTTCTCAGGGTTCTGGGCTGGGGGCCTCCTCCAGCCTCTCTCTCCTGTCATGGCCTTGGCTTCCTCCACACAGGTTACAGTGTAGGTCCCAGCCCCCTCCCCTGTTGGCCATGGTTCCTCCGAAGCATGCTGGCGAGGGACTTCTGCCCTCTCCTGCCTGCCCCTCCCCACTGGGCCAACCAAACTTCAGGGGCCTTTTACCCAGCTAGTGCTTGCTAGGAATTGGGAATCAATTTGGGATGGCTCATTGGATCCTGGCCAGGGGCGTGGCCCAGTCCAAGCAAATCCCACGAATCTGCTCTGGGGAGGGAGCAACCAACTGAAGTCATTGTCACTCCCAATTCAGGCTCCTCCTGCCCGGTTCCAACATGTCACCTATTTGGTCGCACCCTTTCCATGTGAGGGGGTCTCATTCCCAGTACTGACCATGGATTGATGAAGGTCCCTTCACTGGCTCCACTCTCCATTGGGCTCGCCAACCCCCAAATTCAGCACTGCTGTGCATCTTGTGAGTGGCAGCAGGAACGAGTTTGGGTGGCTCTGCCAGCTGGTGCAGATTCAAACTGGTGCACACTTGGCAGGTCACTGTGAAAATGCTGTGTCCCATAATTTTCAGCTGTTTCAGTTGTAGTCCTGAAGTATTTGATGAGCTTTTTTATGTCTTAATTTTTTCCTGTGTCAAGAGGATCCATCTCCCTCTGTCTGGGTCTCTCCAGGATGTTTTATTCTGGTGTGTGAGTTGTTTCACCCAGGAGGCTTTGTATTTTGTTGCTTAATGATCGGCCATCTTTGTATTTCATTTTTTATAAAAGGTCCTATCTCACATTTACCTTTTCATTAATTTCATAACTTTATATGGTTTAAAATAAGATGTTAGAGTCAAAATTTCATTAGGTATCAATTAATTTGGGGAGGACTGATTATTTTATCAAGTGTCTTTCTATTCAGTGTCTCTTAGAATGATCTTATAGGTTTTTGCCCTCCTTGTTCCTGCTTTGGAGGAATACTCTTTTTCTTCATTTTTGAAACAGTTGCTAATAAATATAAAGGAAAGCTACTGGTTAATTTTTCACTTATTTATCTCATATTATGTCACTTAATATACACTTATTTGTTCTGATCATTTTGGGGGGGACAGAGCCTTGCTTTATAGTTCAAACTGGCTCTGAACTCATGGCAGTCCTCATGCTTCAGCCTCCCTAGTGCTGAGATTACAGGAGTGCACCACCATATCCGGCTTGTTTTGATCTTTTTAAAAACAGTATCTTGTTGATTCTCCATCAGCTTTGTAGGAAAAAATTTTGTGGTTTCCTTTAATGCTGAGTTAGACACAGAAAAGTATAGCAAATGTAAAACACAAGTTCAAATTACTTTTGTGCTCATTATTTTCATCATTCCTAAAGCATACTTTCTGCAAGTAAGGAGAAAAAGGAAAACAGTATACAAATATTGATGCAGTCAGGTCTTCAGTTCCAGCTTTGTCCAGGGTGCATGCCCCCCCCAAAACCCCTACACTGGAAATTCCTACAATCTGTAAAGAATAAGAACAGCAACTGATACATGAGGAACCATTGCCCATTGGCCTCTTTGTACCCTAACAGCTGGGTAGGATCTGAGACAGGAAGACATTTCAATCTCACAGCATTGATTTGAGAAGTCAAAATAGGAACCTGAAGGCCAGCCTTCTCCACCCCGAATTTTCAGTAATAATCAGGGCTAGAGTGACATGATCTTATTGGTCATACATTCCAAAAAATGTCTTCATAAACAGTGGTGTCTAAACAGTTCCCAAACAAGGAAACAAATAAATGTAGTCAGTGTGACTGGTTCAACAATTTTGTGGACTAATTTCAAAGGACAGCCTTTAATTTTATTTCTCATTTTTTATAAACTGAAAAAAATAAACAGGAGGAAAGCAATGAAGAATTTTTAACCCAAGGAATGATCTACCAGGTAAGATTTCTTCATGACACTCCTCTTTCCCAACCCCTGTGCTAAATTTCTTGGCCTACTTACCATTCTACTCATCCATCCACTCATGGATTTCAGTGGGCCATTGAGAACAGCCCCTATGAAACACCTCCATCACTACGACCACTTCCACCAAGTGGAATCATTTCCAAGTATCTAAACTCTCCTGAAAGAAACTCAAATTCTGTATACTTCTTTTTCTTTTTTAAAGACAAGGGAAAAAAAGGATAAAATTTTCTGAAGCACTAATACAGACATTATACCTCTGGGTGAAGTTCTTAGTACTTTGGCAACTGTGGATCAGTCATGCTGCCTTGCATTCTGTAGCACCCATCTCTGCTGGATTAGTGTGTGTTGGTCCCTTCATCATACTTTTCTATAATAAAAATTTTGGACTTCAACTCATGATGGCTATATGACACCCACATTTTAAAACAATTTGAGCTTTATTCTTTACCCTTGGAAGATGCTGATGGATGAATATCAACCTTCACTTAAAGACCCTATTATCTTTAAGAAGGTTCTTTAATAACAGTCAGTGGAAATTCTGATACTTCAGGCTAATTGTATGATTTTATAATTCACTCCAGTTTGAGAAGATGGTTTTCTTAATTACTGTAGATATGCAATGTCACTTTTTTCAGTTATAATCATAATAAATCATAATTATAGACTTTAAAAAATTTTCAAACATCAAGAACACAAAAGTAATAGTAGTCTGATTACCCAAACATAAACTTTTCACTGTACTACCTTTACATTTGTATTGAATAGTATCAACTAGAAAAATATAACAGCAAAACAGTTACATCTCAATGTAATTTCATTTTGCATTTTCATTATACTGATATTAATGCAGAGTTGGCATGTTTATTGATTAGTCAATCAATAAATATAATTATCTAAAATTATCCTTTTAATATACTGTTTATTAATTTGAGTTTCCCTCTTTCTACTGTGTTTTTGTTTTTGCCAACTGATACAAGCTTATGATACAACAAAGATCTATGCTTTTACTGTATTCTTTTTTAAAATTTTTTTTATTTAAAGAGAAAAAAACATGTAAAGGGTAGAGATAATACAGAATTTCAAAAAAAAAGATAAATAGTAAGAAATCACTAGTTGATAAATTACATATTGTCCTCTTAGAAATTATTACTCAAGTTACAAAATTAAAGCATACAAAGTAGATATTCAAACAGTGAGATTGTAAACAGCTACACATGCATGAGTCTCTACATGTATTTCTATCCTTTCTATATTAGAGAGAAAAATAAAACATAGCAAGACAAAACAAAACAAAATCCTATAAAAACATGAAACCAAAAAGTCATATAAAACCACAGTACAAGGTGATCTCCAATGATTACTGTATTGTTTCTTATTATTTTCAATAGAATTGTCTATATCATCAGGCATAACTAAATATAGTAGTACATAACAATATCAGCAAAAAAATCCATGTAAACAGTATAAAACTTCAAAGGCAGGTAATAATCAAACTAGAGTGGATAGTCTAGTGAATCTTGCATCTTAAATGCAGGTGCCTATACTCTCAGACTTGATACTATCAATCATAACAGCTTTGAATAAAATCTATCAATAAAAAACAGAGATCTAACAAACCAGATTCGATTATGATCAGTCATGGTAAAACAGTGCAGGTTATACAGAGCTTTAGATTAAGTTAATAGGAAATTAAGGATGATTACTATACTATATCCTGTTATTTTCAGGTTTACTGTCTGTGCCTTCAAATCTAGTACAAATAGAATGACTGGAACAGAATATAATACTTCTAAGCAGAGTGGTGTGAGTAATGTGGGTTTTAAATCCTGGTACACTATTAACAATATAGTGTATCAAGGCCATCTATGTTAGAAATTCTAGCCATCCTTCTCTGCCTCATTACTGCTATGCTATTTTTCTGCCTTTGTTTGTCTATTTTTCTCCTTCATTCTACTGCCTGCCCCTCTCATTGAAGCCTTTCTGCCACTGTTCCTAAAATCCTGGTATTATTTCCCCTCTCTCTCGAATGTCCTTCAGTATTCTCTGTAGGGTTGGATTGGTGGTCACAAATTCCCCAGTTCCTCTTTGTCATGGAAGTATATTGTTTCTCCATTAGTTTCTAGTGACAGTTTTGCAGGGTACATCAATCTGGGCTGGAGGTTATTTTCTTTCAGGGCTTGGAATACTTCATTCCAAGCTCTTCTTGATCTGATGGTCTGTGTCGAGAAGTCTGCTGTGATCCTGATAGGCTTTCCTTTATAGGTAATGTGTTTATTTTCTCTGATGGCTTTTAATATTCTTTTTTATATTGAAGTTCTGGTATGTTGATTATTATATGTCTTGGTGTAGCTCTGTTTTGGTTGTAGGTGGCTGGAGTTCTGTATGCCTCACATAACTGAATGTCATTTTCTTTTCCCATCCTTGGGAAGTTTTCCTTAATTATTTCTGTGAATAGCCTTTGTAATTCACCTGTTTGTATTCCTGCTTCTTCGTTCACATTTCTTATTCTTAAATTATAGATTCTTTTGTCATCTTCCAGCCTTTGTATTGTTACTTCCTGTTTCCTTGTTATTTTTAAGAGATTTTTCCTTTCATGATCACACATTGCAAACTTGTCTTCAAGTTTTGATAGTCTATCCTTAGTTTCTTTTAAGGAGTTTTGCCAGCTTTCAATGGAGTTTTTAATTTCCTGGTAATCTCTTTAAATCTGCTTCATATATTCTATATTTTTTAAATATTCTTTATCAAATGTTTCTATCCTTTTATTGTGTTCCTCCCTTCTTCCATCTATGTCTTCCTGAGAGATGCTTAGCATTTATTTTATTACTCTACTCATATCTTGCTTTACCTGATTTAATATTTCAGTTTTGAGCTCACCTAAAAGGTCCCAAAGATATCTTTAATGTCTATTGAAGCCATGCCTGATGTTGCAAGTTTGCCACCCTTAGTCTCCCTTGTTTTTCTCTCTCCTGGATCAGTGCTCTCAGGCTTCTGGGCTGGGGGCCTCCTCTTGCCTCTCTCTCCTGTCATGGTCCCGGCTTCCTCCACACAGGTGTACAGTGGAGGTCCCAGCTCCCTTCTCTGTCAGCCACTGTTCCTCCAAAGCACACTGGCAAGGGACCTCTGGCCTCTCCTGCCTGGTCTTGTCACTGAGGTGTAAGCAGGGGCTGTGTATGCCTGCCCCTCCCCACCGGGTCAAACTTCAGGGGCCTGCACCAGGTTAGTGCATGCTAGGCGCAGGGAATCGATTTGGGATGGCTCATGGCTCATTGGCTCCTGGCCAGGTGCGTGGCCCAGTTCAAGCAAATCCCCAGAATCTGCCCTGGGGAGGAAGCAACTAACTGAAGTCATGTTGTTCCTAGTTCAGGCTCCTCCTGCCCGGTTCCAACATGTTGCTCATTTGGTCGCACCCTTCCCTTGTGTGTGTGGGGGTCTCATTCCCAGCACTGACCATGGATTAATGAAGGTCCCTTCTCCAGTCTGCTCTCTGTTGGGCTCACCAACCCCCAACTTCAGTGCTGCTGTGGCTCCTGTGAGTGGCAGCGGGAACAAGTTTGGGCAGCTCTGGTGGCCTGCATGAATTTGCGAATTCAGGCTGATGCAAACTTGGCGGGTCATAGTGAAAACACCATGCCCAGTAATTTTAACTGTTCCAATTGTAGCCCTGAGACTGTGTGTTTGATGAGCTTTTTTGTTTTAATTTCTTCCTGTGTCAAGAGGATCCATCTCCCTCTGTCTAGGTCTCTCCAGGATGCTTTATTCTGGCAACTGAGTTGTTTCTCCCTGGAAGCTTTTATTGTTTTGCTCACAGATCTGCCATCTTTAGCTCCTTTCCTTTTACTGTATTCTATAGGTATATCTAAAGTGTGATACTAGCTTTAAGATCTTCAGAATTTGAGTAGAAAACCTAAGTCTATTTAGATTAATTTTTAATTTTTTCTCTTATATCTGTTATCCTTTCTAAGTTTAATTAGGCTTTAATTGCTTCTAGATATTCAATAAATATTCATTTCACTTTTAAAAAATAAGTTTCTGTTTGCTTTTCATGTTTATATCTTTAATTATCTAAAAATATTTTTCTGTAAGAAATGAAATAAGCTGCTATACATTTCTCCCCAAGTTACTAACTGCATCATCAGACAGCATTTAGTGAATACCTTTAGTTTCTTATCAATTAATGTATATCCTTTATTGAAACTATGGTGCTATGTATAAAAGGCTCTAATTTTGAGTTACACATGCTGCTTATTCTTAATCTAGTAACATTTTTTTTTACTTCAAAGCAACTATGGATGTATATATTGCATTATATTATATTATAGTATGTTACCTAACAGCATTAGTTTAATGTTAAGTCTTTGTGCTAGTTTTCTTTATTTTCTTTTCACTATAATTTTTCTGACTTAGAACAATTTTAGTAGTATTTCTATGTGCATCATTGGAATTTGTGTAGGAATTATTTCTAGCACTGACCATGATTAATAAATCCATGGTCAGTGCTGGAACTAATATTAATTTATTTTAGAAGACATTTATAATAATCAAAGCAGAAATTTTTTTTGGAGACAGAATATCATGATGTAGTTCAGCTTGGGCTTGAACTCACTATGTAGCTTAGACAGGGCTTAAATTTATGACAATCCTCCTGCCCCAGCCTCTGAGTACTGGGATTACAGGTGTGCACTACCATGCCCAACCAGAAAATTTTGAATCTTTTAGGCTCAACTAGTGCTCATGAAATGGTGTATCATAGTTCATTTTCGGGATACATTGAAAGGGTTTTAAAATAGGGAAATGCGAACAAGTTGATTAAGTGGTAATTGGTTCCTAAGGGCACATGAATGTTTTGGATAAGTCCCATTCAAGATCCTATTTTGTAAACATTATATTCACTGCTAAAATTTCATGAGCTTAAAATGGTCACGTCATTTTCAACTCCAAGGACCAGGCTAAAATCAGTCACTGACTAGGTGCTAGAAATCAGGAATTTCAGAGGACAGAAGACTATGGTGCTACCTGTACTACCTTTCACTGTACTATCTTTACATTTGTGTTGAATAGTATCAACTAGAAAAATATAACAGCAAAACAGTTACATCTCAATGTCATTTCATTTTGCATTTTCATTATACTGATATTAATGCAGAGTTGGCATGTGTATTGATTAGTCAATCAATAAATATAATTATCTAAAAATTCTCTTCTGCCATACTGACAGAAGACTGTCAGTATGGCATACTAAGTCTCAGTGTGCTTTTATTCCTGCAGGCCTTATTCCCTGTGCATGAAGTGTCAATCATTCTGCTTCTCTCCATCAAGAATTCTTTCTGATCTACCAAGGTCTTGGTTGTGTATAACTCCCTGTTGGTCTTCAAAATCCCTGGCAGTTGGTGGCTTCCTTCTCATTAATCTAAGATACTTTATTTATACTCTTCAGATTAGCCTTTCTCTTAAAATTATAATTACTTGTATCTGCTTTGATCCATCACTTAACTGAAGTCTTTGGTGAAAGGATTTAAGTTTTGCACAGTTGTAACATTATGAATGCTAAGTAGCAAAGGTAGGTGTCAATTAACATCTATTAAATGTAATATATAACTGAATAAGACAAAACAATTCTATTTCACAAATCTTTCTGTAGAAAAACATGTTGTTATAAAAATTTCTAAGAAATGTTTTAGATTTTTTTCAAACATTCCAAAGCTATCTAACAGAACTCAGTGGAACCTGCAAACATTAAAAACTGGCTGTGCTTGTGCCTATCTGTGTGTGTGTGTGTGTGTGTTTTGTAGGCAGTAATTTCCGCGTAACATTTCAAGATGAAATGTGTGGGTTAGTTGGTTCATAACTTCTGTTTCAGTAGAGATGAACAAATATAGTTTTCCAAATAATGTTCAGCTTAGAAAACATCGCTCTAAAGCATACAGAGGGCAAAAGTGACTTTAAAACCAGCCGGAAATGTCACCAACAAGTTGTACTTTCCCAGGTGGAAGGCCTATGTGCTAAACAGAAACTGCAGAGGCTACATGTGAAAAGCACTTACATGTCAACAAATTGACTTTTATCTGTGGATGAAGCTGACAATACTTGACAGCATTCACTTCCTCCAGAAAACTCTTCCCTGTCCACTTGCAAAGGGACTTAATTTCTTCATTATTGTGTTGTCTTCTTAGGTGCATTAAAACAAATTAGGGCTGGGAGTGTGCTCAGACATTTGGAGCCTGCCCAGCATGCATGAGGCCCTGTTATACACCTGGCACTAAAAAAACATTGAATAATTGTGATGTAGAATGCTAAATTAGGCTTGAGTTGAATTATGAACATTTTTAAAAAACACACAGCATGCTGGTCACATCACCCCTACTACTGCAAATCACACACACACACGCACACACACACACACACACACACACACACACATACACACCCAAAAACCTGAGGCATTCTCTGTGTTCACAGCCTTTCCTATGAACATAGTACCTGATCCTTAGCTCTGTTTATCATATGTTGCCTCAGGTTTTTGGTTCTCCATTACAAGGAAGTTTAATAAGTTGTCTCTCTGGATATTGTAGACAAACACCATTTCCAATATTTTTAGCTCCTGGAAGACCGTTGCTTTGTTGCTTCTAAGATGGAGCTTTTTCTGGTTGTGTAGGAATTAGATCCTGAAGTGGCCTCTGTAGCATTAAGCAGATTAACAATACTATAGATAAATGATTCAATGAAGGTCAGCTCCTTGGAAAGAGATTAGATATTGCACATCACTGGCATCAGAGTCAAGTTAGGACCAAGCAATCACACTAAGGAATGAAGCAATCACACTAAGGAATCACACTAAGGAATATTTTAGGCCCCATTTCTTTGTGACAATAAAAGTTAGGGATGGATAATAAAAGGATTTGTTGATTCCCTTCATCCTGTGCTTCAGGGATCACCCTACATCCAAACAGAGTTCTCAGTATTTAAATAATTATTGTTAGGTGAACTGTTTATAGTTTACAGAATGCTGTAACTTAGGTACTGTTTGGTCTCCTTGATTTCAATCTTAGTCTATTAAAATATGATCTCATCAAACTAGATTGCAAAGTGTACACAGTAATGATGATATTTCTCATCTGTTTAAAACTCAGCAATAGTTTCCCTATATCTCACTCAGATTAAAAATCCCATTCTTTACATTGAAGTTAACAATTCTTTCTGTGGTGTATTTTCTCAGTCCTAATGTTTCTTGTCTGCCTAAAAAGGGGCCTAAAATCCCACTATTTATTCAGTGTCACTAGAACCAATGAAGTCTAGTGATTGTAACATATGCCTTGATCCTCACAATGCATTAATTCTCCCCACTTCCCTATTCATTCCAGTCTATCAGTGTCCTGCCTTAGTCCAGTCTAGTTATGCTGATCTTCATTTCCCCACCCTAATCTTAGGACAAACCCCACTTGGATGTGAGCTACACTGTCCCTTTCAATTTGCTAAAGTTTCATTGAGAAACTTTGCATGTGTGCTCAGGAAGAATATTGGTGTGTAGTTTTCATTACTTATAATATCTTTGATTTTGGTATCCGAGTAATGCGAGCCTTAAAGAATGAGTTAAACAGTCGGTGATTCTTTAATTTCCTAGAAGAGTTTCTGGAGAACGAATCTTAAATCTTCTTTAAATGATTGGTGGCATTCACCAGTGAAATAATTTGGGCCTAGAATTTTCTTTGTGGAATTATTTTCATTCAATTTCTTTATAGATAAATTTTAAAAGAAAACTATATTTACTCAGTAGGTACAGGGTTTTTCCATAGTACTAGAAGGTACTAGCAAGGACTTTGCATATTTTCATCAAGGTTATTGAGTTTATTGGTATATATTTGTTCTTAACACTTCTTTATTTGAGTTTTATTGGTAGAGTTTTTAGTATCACTACTCTCATTCCTGGTACAGATTGCTGTTTTTGTTTCTGTTTCTTTTGGCTCTTCTTTGATCTATCTTGTGATAGGCTTATCAGTTTTATTCATTTTCTCTGGAACAAGTTTTTCTTTTAACATTTTATTGATTTTCTCTATCATTTTCTGTTTCCTGTTTCATTGTTTCCCCCTTTGATCTTTCTCATTTTCTTTACTTAAGGTTTCATTTTTTTCTTTTTCTAGTTGCTTAAGGAAAAAAATCAGGTTGTTGATTTCAAACTTTTCTTCTTTTTAATGAAAGCGTCCTAGTTCTATAAATTTGGATAACCTTTCAAACTTTTTAGTTTCATTCCAGTCAAACTACTTCTTAATTTCTCCTTTGATATTTGGTGTGTCTAGAAGTGTATTTAGCTAACATATAACTGGAAATTATTTGGGGATACTTCTGCTTTTATTTGTATTTATTATACTGATAGTAATTTAATTCACTTGCAATCCAAGAACATACTTCTGTGGTTTAAATCCACTTAAATCTTTTGAGAATTACTTTATGGTCTAGAAGTGTCCTTGAACATTATAAATCTTGGACTTTCAACCTCCATAACAGTCAAAGAATAAATTTCTGTTGTTTAGGCCTCCCAAACTTATTTTTCAGTGGTAGCCCAGCAGAATAATACAGGCATGAAAGGGCAAATCGAGGGAAAAAGTCTTTCAAGAGGCTGGGAAGGCAGGTGGATGTGCAATCTGAAGCTCAGAGAGATGTGGAGACAGGAAATATAAAGCAAAGCCAGTAGTATAAAATGATATTTGCTAGAGAGGGACACATATTCCTCAGTCTTTATGTTCCCATGAAGAGATAACATCAGTGTTACAATCCTGAATTCTTAGTTTCTCATGTCTTTTTTTTCCTGGGAAGGGAGACAAACATATTTGCTTTGTCACTTTGAGAGAAAGAACTCAGCTATCATAGTTCATATTTTGTATATTTGAGGACATCTGCCTTCAGAGAATATTCATATTCTGATTCTTCCTGTTGTGAATTTTTCATCATCTAGTTTGTACTTGAAAAGGGTCATTTGTGGCTGTCCAAATATTTCTACATTTGAATGGGTTAGTGATAGTGCTCCCATAGTGTCCATTATAAATGTTTTAAAAAATAAACAATAAGGTTGGTTTTTCTTCTCTTCTATCCCTACATTATAATTGATTTGGAACTTAATAACTGACTAGGTGAAGTCAGTTGTCCACTGGCCAGTGGTAGAGAAAATAATATGGTCAAACAGAAACTTGGAGTATTTTGACCTTCCTTCTTTCCTTCTAAGACCTTCCTTCTAAGAGAGATAGAGGGAAACTAATCAAAAGATATTGAGAAATTAAAGTTAGAGGAAAATCAAGGTAGTGTGATAGTTTTAAACATGTGAAAGTATTTTAAAAAGGAAGCATTTGCTTCAAAATATGGTAGAAAGTTGACTTAAATGAAGGTATATAAAATTAATGCGGTGTCTAACTCTCTGGGAAAACAATGGCTATGAGTTATTTATCAAAGGAACTGTCCTAATTCCTATATGCTAATGTAGCATTAGCATACCCTCCCTTATACAATCAATTACTTAGTTAAACATTTCTTTAAAGAAGAGTGACCAGCCATTCCAATTTTCCTGGAAGTGAGGGCCTCCTTGAGATGTAAGACTTTTAGTTCTAAAGCAGGGAAAGTCTGGGACAAAGTATCAGGAGTTGGTCACTTTATCCTCAAGCAACACTCACTTTCTATAAGCACACACATATAGACACAAGCACTCACAATCACACTCTCTTGCACCTCTTAAACTAGTGACCCTGTTGATAATGTATATCATGTTTGGTGGTGAGGTGGAAATGAATTGGGAAGAAAAAAGAACAGAAAAAAGGAACAGTGACCATTTGGAGACCAGCAGCAAGCCTATACACTTGTTTAAGTTAAAGATAATGATATCTTATTGTAAAGCAATGACAGTGTAATAGAAAGAAGCCTGCATTCCTTATAATGTAGGGGAATAGGGAAGACAGGGAAATTTCCAGTTTGGAATAAATAAGTGGCAATCATTAATCAAAGAGGAAATATGAGGAATATGTGAGATAAACTGATGAGCTTTGATTTAAATGTGTAAATGGTGGGGTACCTAGGGGTCACCCAGAGAATGTAGTGCAGTAAGTATAGTGATCCCTTTAAGGGCAGGACTTGAATTTGACTGGATTTACATTCTGTCTCTATCTATTATTAGCTCAGTGAATTTGAGCAGGATTTATCCTGTCATCTCATGTAAACTGTGCAGAATAATGGTTATCTGTCTGAACAGTTCCTGGTGCATAGTCAGTGATAGCTCTTCCTCATAGACTAGAGGTGGATATATAGGAATGGTCCTAGTTAAATGTACTGATCTGGAAATATGGCAACATGGACACTGAGAAAAGAAAAACCACTAAGAACATATGAGGGAGTAGGCAGGGTACCGAAGTGTGTGTACACATTTGCACATATGTATTATAGTAGCAATAATAGAGGTAGAAGTACTGGGAGTAAAAGGGCAGTTAGACACACACATTTTAAATTATGACTGTTAAAATAATATGTTTGTATCATGGTAATAATGTTTGTGCCATGCTATCATGATAAGAAGTATAGATTTTCTTGTGTTGCTATTGTTTGGATTTTTTATTTTAAAAACAAATAAAAAAGAAATGATGCAGCATTTCAAAAAATCAGTAGGAAATTAAAACTAGTTAATACGTTGCATATTGTTATCTTAGAAGACGTTGTTCAGATTACAGGATTTGGGCATAAAAATGATCAAACAATGAAAGCACAAACTGTTTTATGAATTTACAGAGATCATATATATATATATATATACACACACACACAAATATATGTGTACCTATATACTTATAATCTTTTCTCTTCTTCCTTTTCTCCTTTCCCCATCCCAGTTTTTCTTTCCTTTTGAGCACTTTCTTTCCCTTTCATTTTTACACTATTTCTTGTGCATTTCGGGTTTTATTATTCTTTCAAATGTCCCTGCAAAGATCTCTGTGCTATTGACATGGTCCCCAGCTTGGCTTCAAGAACTTACAATAATTGGAGCTTCTGTGTGAGATCTTTAGGTTTTAGGAGGCATGATCTTCAAGAGGATAGTGGAACTCAGCCCTTTCTTGTCTTTCTTTTCTATTTCTTTCTCACTCCTGAGGTGAGCAATCTGGCTCCATCATACTTTCCTTCCATGGTGTGCTGCCTCACTGCAGGCCCAGAGCAGCAGGGCTAACTGATCACAGACTACCATCTCCAAAAATGTGAGCCCGAGTAATCTCTCACTTTTAAATTGGTTATCTCAGCTAATTGAAAGAGCAACAGAAAACTGACTCACATGTATCTCAATTAGCATCTGAAGTTTTTATCAGTTAGTTATTTCTTCATAACAAACCTTGCCACAACCTGTTTCTTTTTAATCATAATTTTTCTACTCATGAATTGCTATGCCTAGACTGAGCGTGAAATCTGGGCTGGACTGAGTGTGAATTTTTTCTCCTGGTCTTTCTAAGGTCACTCATCTGGTTACAGTTACCTGGCAACTCTACTGAGGCTGAGTAGCTTCACTCCCATGTCTGTAAATTGATTCTTCCTGTAGGCTAAGAGTGGCCTGTTGCTTGCCCAAGCTTCCTTATAGAACTGGTACTTTCATGGGAGCAAAAGCCTAAGAAAAGAAATTGAAAAGTCTTTTGCAGTTGAAGTTTAAGATCATGCAATGTCCCTCCTGCTGTGTTCTACTGGTGGAGGCAAGTCAAAGACCAGAGGAAATAAACTCTACATCTTGATGGGAGAAGTGGCAGGTCACATTGCAAAGAGGTACATACACTAGAGTCAAGGGAATTGTAGGCATCTGTAAACTGTTGGACAGTGGTCTGACAGTTTATTTCTCCTGTTTTATCATATACCCAACTAATAGGGTTTCAACTGAATGAAAATCTCCCTACCACCATTGAATCATAGAATAAGCCCTGTGTATGTCACGTTATGAGTGTGGTAAAAGTAATATAAATGAGAGTATGGAATTTGTACTCTGATCGATGAGAACATGAGTAGATGGTTATGTGGACCAAATGGTCATAGAGATAGATCTATAACCTAGGATTTGGAAACTCTGAGATCAGGAGTAGAGATGTCAAAACAAAATCATTGAAGACTTTCTAACTGAGGAAACTGAAGATGAAGCATGATTAGATCACAGAAATACAAAGCTGAGAAACTAGCACAAAATGGGACAGTAGCTGTGGTAGTCACCGTTCAGCTCTACTTACAAACTGGATGCACTCTGCTGGCTTTAAAGGATCAAAAGGAAGGTACTTACCATGGTAGGTGACAGGAGAACTTGGGGTCAAACAATGGTGCCAGACTTGATGGTGCTCCTTTTTGCACTCTGAATGCTACTGAAGCCACCAGTGTAACTCTGCTCCTTCCTTTCCCCATGAATCAGCGACAACAGTAACTAACTAGAAAGTGACAGAAATTTATAATTTCAGTAAGGAGGTGATGTTGTGTTTAGGATGTTTTTTTCTGGTTACTACCGAGATGAATACTCACATTTGTCTTCATACTAAGACAGAGGCAGTGCAGAAGATTCCATCCAAAGATCCAAAAGTCATGTTTTCCTTGTGTAGATGTTAAAACTGTCTCCATGGGTCACAAATCCAGAGCCTTCGGGAAAATGATTTCTTAATTTTCTTAAGGGCCAAACTTTACTTGACCATAAATCTTACCACAATTTCTAGCTAAACCCTCTAATTTTCGACTGTTTTCATTTTGGAATTTGAGTTCAATTAAAAATACATTAAATACTACATTGGACCAAAGCTCTAGTGTCAGACTGCCTGAGATCAAATATTAGTTGTGCAACTGTGGTAAAGATAATTAACCTCCTTCTGCCTCAGTTTCTTTAAGTATAAATTGAGAAAAAAAGTAGCATCTATCTTTCGTAGTAGTTTTAATGATAAATCAGCTAATAAGTGAAAAGTTCTTGAAACAATGCTAAATACATAGCTAGCACTAAAAAAATTTAGGAATTATAATTGTTTTGTTGTCTTTTAGTTTTGCATGCTACATAAGACATTCCAGAAAAATTAAAGACAAATATGCTCCATATTTCCATCTTATAAAATGCTTGCAAGTATACAGGGAAAAACTAAGGATACACACTCTCTCTCACACACACACACACATATGTGTATATATATATATATATATATATATATATATATATATATATATATAGCCAAGTTTGGGAGGAACAGATATTTGCACTATCAGCCAAGCTGATTGCTGAGGCTGATCAGTATGAGAAAACATGATCAGCAAGGGGATATGTGTTGTTTAGAAGGATGATCTCAGAGAGGGCTTTGAAGAAATGGTATTTAGTGGGAAAACAAGTAGCCAGTATTGGCAATTGCATTAACTACTCCTCCTTCCCATGACTGAATGTGTACCATGGGGAATACCATGCTATTTTCTATTATTCAACTTTGGTTCTTTTGAAGCATTCTTTCACCTTGCTTTCTTGGGGGTAGGGGCAAAAACTGCAGTTACTTCTCACTTTGACATAACACCAGTTTACTCATTTTGGGTTCTGTTTTCGCTATCTTCAGGAGGTGAGTTTTCCACAACACTATCAACTTCTTTTTAAGGAAATAGAGAGTTGATTTGAAGAAAGCAACGTTAGCTCTTCATGGTGAGGAGTAAGGCATATCCTAAGCTGTAAACATTGCTTATTCTATCCACCCTGCCCGAAATCCATTCTCCAATACGAAATATGTACATAATTACACACTTATACTTCTCTGCATATCTGATCTGAAATTTTACATGGAAGTTTTACTAATAATTCTAAATTCTTAGATTCATCTGTTGAGGTCAGAAAGATGTATTTCTCCTTTTACTCCAGTGGCAAATAATTTTTGGCCATTTTTTCTCAAGATTTTAGCATACTGATATGTCCTAGTAAATATTTTAACATACTGGCATTTGAGAAAACCAAATGGTCTCTGGCAAAATTGATCTGCCTTGAGATTAAAGAGCAGAATACAAATCCCTCATTGTTATTTTTGTGCTGTGCTCTGTTCTGGAGGTTGATGGCTCCAGAAACACTAGCATTGAAGAGATCAAACTCTACCTCCATAAAAAGATCTAAAAAAAAAAACCATGGATCTTTTTAAAAAATTTGTGGCAGAGAAGGATCATCATGCATATAATATTCCTAGTATCTGCTTGCTGATGTCTGGACCTGGTAGAAAGTCTGTGTAGTTCAGAATGACCCAAACCAGCATCGCTGTCTCCATCTTCCTTACTCCATCTTCACCAAGGAGTTGAAGGAGGGTTTTGTAAAGCTGTAGGAGTGTCTCTTCCTCCCCAACCCCCTTCACCCTTCCTCTGTTCCTCAGAAAGAGATGGGCCCCACATTGCTCAGGAAGAACAAAGCAGAGGTGAAAGGCAGATAAGAAAGGTGTTATATTTGGCATGACTAGCTTAGGCTAAGGTTGGGCCCAATTAGCCATTTAGGCAATTTTTTAAATACATGGTTTGGGTATTACTTGCTATCTTCATCCCCCATCCAACTTTAATTATGCAAGATTGTGAGATGAGCTCCCTGAGAGTACTATGCTTTTAAATTTAGTTATATTAAGTTAAATCCAACAGATTTATTCTGGCCTCATTATGAGATCAGTGTCAACTCCACAGTTATAAACTTACAAAACAAGGCCATCAGGAGACAATCTAATAAACAGATAAGTCTAACACAATGTGTTCTGCAGTGGAAGTAGCCATAGAGAACTGTGAGCCCATATAAGCAAGAGAAATGGCCTGGATGATTGGTGGGAGCCAGTGGTAGTTAGGGAAGTCATTGGAGGAAAGTTATCTCTGGAAAGAAAATAGGAAACCATTACACAAATACAGAGGATATGAATATGTCAAGCAAAGGGCAGTGCAAGTGTTAAAGCTTAGAGATGAGAAAACATCTAGTTTATTGAACCAACTGATTTAAAAAATAAGTTGTAAGTGTTCCAAATGTTTTGTAACATTAATATCTATTGTTATTGTCATCTTACAAATGACCGTACTCATGCCCAGTGATATAACCAATAATTGACTAGATTGAGTTAAGGTAATCTACCTATAGAAATATAGATATTGACCATTAAATTATATGTATAATTTAAAACTTTCCTAGATTGTTTTTCTCAGCCATGATTAACCATTAGAACTTCCTGGGAGATTTCTAAAACTATAAAGATGTTGGTTCTTTCTCTACTTAGTGATTTAGTTTGTCTTCTTGGTAAATGGCTCTATTATCCAGTTTATTGCTCACAACTGAATTTTAGGAGTAACTCATGGCACTCTTTCTTTGTCTTCCATGTCCAAGTCATCTCCAGATTCTCCTAGTTTTCTATAGAGAATCTTTCTACCTTTTCTCTCCTAACTTCTAGCAGCCAGATTCAAACACCATATATTAAATAATCTCTTGACTCCCTTCCTACCCACTTCAAATTCATGACCCAAAATGGAGCCACAAGAATGGTACAATGCTGTGGTTAGGTGTTCTCCAGTGACCCTTGGAATTAAATAGAAAACTTCTCCATAGTTGTAAGGGCTTTGCCTAGCTAGCTCAGTCTTTTCTTCTGGTTCTTTTCATACCATCCTTCAAAACTGTCACTTGTCTAGCCAAATGGTCATTCTTTCATTTCTTCCAGTATGACAAGCTACCTTAGAGTCTTCCCATTTTCTCTTTCTTTCTTTCTTTCTTTCTTTCTTTCTTTCTTTCTTTCTTTCAGTACTGGGGCCTTGAACCCAGAATCTTTGCACTAAACTCTTTACATCCTCTTTTAAACTTTCAGACAGTGTCTCAGTAAATAGAACAGGCTGGGCTCAAACCTTGATCCTCCTGCCTCATCCTCCCAGAGTTCAGGGACTGTGACATACACCATGACTCATGACTAAGAAAAACAATCTAGGAATGTTGCCATTCCACTGTTAGAAATGACCCTTTCCATATAAAGCTCCTCCTGAGGTCTCAGACTTTCCCTGGCCCCCTTACCTATCATTCTTTTGCAGGAGGCTCTGTTCTTTTCTTTCATAGTACAATTTGCTGCTAAGCACATATGTGCTTACTGATTAATATCAATGCCTCTAACATAAGCTTGAGAGTTCCACAACAGTAGAGCCTATATATATTCATCACCATGTACCTTTTGCTGACCTAATGTATGTCCCACAGCAGAGGTCCAATGCAGTCTTAATAAATGACAGATGGAATAAAAAGCTGTGTGAGATCAGAAAAAGAGGGACAAGATTCAGGAAGGAGCTCACTGCTGACATATGCTTGGCTGCTTTCCATTGAAAGATAGGGAGGATATGAAATACAGTGAGTTCTGAAGATGAATAAGAAAGCAAAAAGATAAATCAAGTTAATGTCATATGAAGAAAACAGTAAGACTACATGCCAGAACCTGATCCTGGCATTTGGCATGCATCGTTTAATCACTTCAGCAACCTTATGATTAAAGGTTATTTCCATGTTTTGGATGTGAAAAGTGTCTCACAGAAGTTAAAGCAACATCTCCAAGGGTATTAGCTACCTCTCTGTCACCTTGAAAAAGCACCTGAGGTAAAAAGTTTAAAAGAAGGAAAGGCTTATTTTGGCTCACAGTTTGGAAGTTTTAGACCATGTTGAATTGGCCTGTTGGTTGGGGGCCATGGTGAGGTATTACATTGTGGTGGGAGCACTTGGCTAAAGAAGGCCTTAATCCTTGGTGAAGTAAAAGAGAACTAGGAAAGGGCCAGGGTCCCAACATCTTGTTCAAGGTCATACTCCCCGTGACCTAATTGTCATTGACCAGCCCCCATCCCCTAAATGATCCAACACTTCCCAATAGCACTAGTGCCTGGTGATCAAGACTTCAATACATGGATCTAAGGAAAGCAATTATGATTCAAACCATAGCACCAATGTCACACATCTGGAACATGGAAAAGCCAGGATCAGGTCTCACTTTGGAGTCCATACTCTGAACCACTGAGCCAATAGTGAGAGTGTATATAGGAATAATGGCAAGATAACATCAAATCAACAATGGCTGCCATATTGTCTTTTCTTCAAAGTAACTATTCATACCATCACATATATTAAGATCAAACAAAACAGGTTGAGGAATAATGGGTAGTTTATGAAAACCATTCCAACCAAAGGGTTATACTTATAGTTAGTTGGACCTGGATGAGAGTCCAGGACTCTTTGGTTTAGCGTTTTGAATGATTTTTTTGCTGATGGTCCAAGAGTTCCTCTCTGTAGAGCATCACTTCTTAGCATGCTTCACTGGAAAATAGATTTTAGGTCATTCACAGCTTCTCATCTAAGCCTTGTAAAACTCTCTTCTATCTCTACAATTGATAAGTGTTTTCTCATATGTATATGATGAAGAAATAGCATAGAGTGCCAATCTAAGTAGGTACACAAAGTGTTGACTTGTCCCTTCTCTCTTGGGCTCATGTTTCAAGGAACTTGTGATGAGTTAGGAAGAGAGAGATGACTGGTAATTTGAAGTTGAATCAGTTTCTGAGAAAACTGTGTGAATTTTTTTCTCATCTCCACTTTGCAGATAAGGAAATGAGGTACAGAGCAATTAAGTAACTTGGCCTTAAAGTCACAGCAAGTAAGCAGCAGCCCTCATAACCCCAGGCTATGCTGGTGGAGAAATTACTTTTGGAAACAAATTTGCAGTTAATGTTGTCTGATTGAACCATAAGCACAGTTAGGAAAAATCATGATGCTTTGTTTATTTGGAAATTCACACATACAAGTTGCAGGAGCTCTAAGGCTTTAAAAGTAGAATGTGTGAAGAGAAGGAAGGCAAAGCATCTGCCTGAAAGGAGGGGTTAATTGCACCTGGATTCTTATTTCACCCTGGATAGAAAGAGTGACAAGAGATCTGGGGTCTTGTCTCAGGTCCTTCCCTTCCAGACTTACATAAACTTTACCCTTCAACAGTGGTTTGTTTTCAGGTCTTCTCTGTGCCTTTATTATGCAGAAGCATGCAATCCTACTTCCCCCTCTCTGACTCCACTTTTAGAATGTCAGCCCCTAACCCAGCCCTGAATTGAAGTTGCGGCTTGGATTGTCAGCTAACATCACAATGTTGTCTACTTTGCCTTATATGAGGCTTTAGTAAAGGTCCAGAGTTTTTCATGTGCTGTTTTGATTCCTTTGTTTTATGTTGACACTTTTGCTTTTTTACAGACTCATTTCATTTGTTCTGACATGTTTCATGGTTTATTTTTGCACCTGGGCTTCGAATTGCCCTTTATCTCAAAATTTGCTTGTATAGCGAATTAGAAATATGTGTGCTCTTATTGCTTTTTGTTTTTTCTTTTTTGGGTATCAGGAATCAGACTCAAGACTTCACAATTGCCAGGCAGGCACCATATTGCTGAGTTGTATCCTTGGCCCTTCTATTGCTCTTTGTACCATGAGGCATAATTAGTCCATTCATTTATAGTCTCTTGTTACTATTTCGCAAATTTGCATTAGATTAACTTGTTAGGATTCTCCAGAGAATCTCTCTGTCTGTGTATGTCTGTATGTGTGTGTATAAAGATATTTAATTAATTGGCTTATGTGGTTGCAGAGGATTGATGAGTCAAAAATCTAATGTGGAAGGTTGAGGAGATGCAGGAATAAGTTGCAGTTCAAGTCCACGGGCAATCTCTGTGGGCCAGAAGGATTGATGTAGGTGAAGTCTGAAGGCAGTCTGATGGAGGGAGGCTTTTTTTTTTTTTTTTTTTGCAAGGAGCTCTGAACCAAATAACCGAAGATGAACAATGGCTACTATATTATCTCAATTTCCATAAAAAATTTGTTTATGCTATTATATATATTAAAATCCAATAAGACATAACATGATAGAACCAATGGTAATAGAAAAACAAACGCATGGTCAGACTTCAGAGCAAGATGATATTAAATCAGCAATGGCTGCCATATTGTCTTTTCTTCAAAGTAACTATTCATACCATCGCATATATTAAGATCAAACAAAACAGAATAAAACCATTCCAACCAATGAATGAAAACATTGCAAGACTTCAAAGCAATATAATGGTGAACCATGATTACCATAAAATCTTCTGTACTCTTACCATTTCTTACACTAGGGAGACTATACGGTATTTATACTTGTGAGTTTGATTTATTTCACTTATGAGTATGGATTCAAGTTGCATCCATTTATTTATAAATATCACAATGTGATCATTCTTTATAGCTGAGTAGTACTCCATTGTATAAAAGTACCACAATTTTTTTATCCATTCCTCAGTTGATGGGAACTTAGGTTGTTTTCAGGATCTGGCTATTACAAATTGTACTGCTATAAACATGGGTGCACATATATCACTGTGGTAAGATGTTTTCAGTTCTTCTGGGAATATGCCTAGGAGTGGAATAGCTGGGTCAAATAAGACCTGCAACCCCAGCTTTTTGAGGAATCTCCAGATTGACCTCCACAGTGGTTGCACCAGTCTATACTCCCACCAACAGTGCAGAAGAGTTCCTTTTTCCCCACTGCCTCTCCAGCATTTGTTGTTGGTAGTTTTTTTGATCCTGGCCATTCTTTCTGGAATGAGATGGAATCTCAGTGTGGTTTTAATTTGCATTTCTCTAATGACCAATGATGATGAACATTTTTTCATGTATTTATCTGTCATTCATATTTCTTCATCTGAGAACTGTGTGTTCATCTCGGATGCCCATTTTTGGATTGGGTCTTTGAATTTTGGGGGTCTGATTTTTTTTAATTCTTTATAAGTTCTAGACAGAAGTCCTTTGTCTGAGGGTCAGCTCACTAAGATTTTTTTTTTACCAGTTTGTGGGTTTTCTTTTCACTCTGCTGGAGATTTCTTTGGACATGCAGAAACTCTTTAATAAGACACGATCCCAGGTATTGATTCTGGGAAGCTAAGCCACCTTATCTTTGATAAAGGGGCCAAGCATATTCACTGGAAGAACAATAGTCTCTTTAATAAGTGGTGCTGGAAAAACTGGCTTTCCATGTGCCAAAAACTAAAATTAGACCCATGCTTGTCACCATGTACTAAACTAAAATCTAAATGGATCAAAGATCCAAATATTAAAACAGAAACACTAAATCTGTTGGAAGACAAAGTAGGTAAAAATCTTGAAGACATAGGGGTTGGTAGAGAATTCATGAACAAGGCCTTTTGTTCTGCTCAGGGCTTCATTTGGTTTGGTGAGGCCTGCCCCTGTTGTGGGAGCAATCTGTTTTATTCAGTCAAAGACCACATTTGTAATACAAATCTCACCCAAAAATACCATCACAGAAATGTCTAGAGTAACGTTTGACCAACTAGCCAGCAGTGTGGTATGGGCAAATAGAGCATTAACTATAACACTTAGTGGTTTTCCAATTGAACTGTGCAGAACACTGTCTTGGAAGGTCTTAGTGGGTTGGAAAAAAGAAAAGAAAAGAAAAGAAAAGAAAAGAAAAGAAAAGAAAAGAAGAAAAAAGATTAAGGTAAGTACAGAGGAAGAATTTAAAGATTAAATATACTTATGGCATCACTTATTGCTCTCACCTATCAATACATCATTTATTGCACATTCATCTGCTCAAGACTCTGAGAATTCCTGAGCTCAGGAAATCTATTGGGCTTTTAGTAATTCCTGCGGGTGGAAGAGGAAGTGGTCCTTGCTGTGCATGCTCCATTTAATGCCCTAAACGCTGCCTCCACCTGGAAAGTAAGGGGAGCTGCCATTGTTTCCTTATAAATCCCAAATCCTAAAACCCTGGCTCTCAGATCTAAATTACATGGAAATGTTTGCTTAAGTGCTAAGTAGTTTTAAAAAACAGAGCAATGTTGCCACATCCCACTGTTCCCAGGCTTTGACTAACACCTGGCAAGATGATGAAAGCAGCAGTGTTACAGTGCAGTCAAGACATCCTGAGCTCAGCTCTGCCACTCTAGTTCTGTTAGTTTTATCCCTTGAGAGTTTCTTTTCATTTTGTCTCTGTTGCTCTGTTTCATGGCATTCAAGCTCCCTGTTTTTGCCAGTTCATATTTTCCTTCTATTCTCAACTGGAGCTCTAAACAAAACCAAAATGACTGATGTCAGAGAAAAAGCAAAGCTCTCATTGCTTTTGGGTGACGTGACACATGCTGTTTTTCTTCTGTACTTAATGGAAGAGGCCTTTTTGTCCTCTAAGCATCGTTAGTTGCCTTTTCTTAATTAAGGCACCCATAGGCTGGAACTGTGTTATCCACCAGAAATGACGGTAGGAAGTGTGGTGAGTGGAATAGAAATGTATGCTTGTTGAACTGAACTGAGTTTCCGGAGGAATCTATGCTCTCCACCCTGTCACACCACTGGGACAGGCTATGTCCATGCTTTGACATGACTTGCTCTGAAGTGTGCTCAGGAGAAGGAAGCTGCCTATGCATGCTTCTTTGTGTCCGTTTTAGGGAGGGAAACCGAGGCAGCGTGCCTATGGCTGAGTATAGCTGCTTCCTCTTTTAATAGCTACTGTTTTGTTAAGGCTAACACATTCCTACATACTTACTTCCTCATCCATAGCTCTTGTATACCAAACTCAGACAAATTCCTGCTAAATGCAGGTGAGAGAAGGGAGGGCCTCTCATGGGGCAAAGCATGAGGTCTGGACATTTGCACATTCATCTCTCCAGAACGGGCAAGTGAATCTAGTGGCTAGAGCTAAAGGAGGCAGAACAGAAATGTTAGAGTAGATGTGCTGCATTTCTATACTACATTACTAAAAACAAGAGATGGGCTTTTCTTTGCTGACGATAAATTTAACATCCCCACATAAAGAAACACCAAACCTTTCCAAACTCAAAGCACACTGCTTGTTCTAACAGTCCTGATTGCCAAACAGAAAATTTGAAGGCAATACTCTTGCTTTGGAATCTGTTGTTTAAGAATCCACATATTCCTTTAATCTTTCTCGATGAGAGATGCCTCCTGTCTCTTACTGCTAATAAACATAAGGATGACATTTAGAGTTTGGATTAGCTAAACCACCATTCAAAGTCCATGCCATGATCATCCTTGAAATGCATGCCATTTAAAACATGATTTGTATGAAAAATAGCTTCTGCATTTTTAGGTTATTTGGAAAGAAGTACAGTATATGCATGGGTAGTAAGAAATAGCAACATTAGTTTCTAAGACAGACCACAAAAGAAGGACTTCATTTACAGTGGCTGTTTAAAAACTTTAAATTCTTAGTAATCAGTGGTTGAATAATTGAACCACAACCCACAGTTTGATTAAAGTAGGTCAAATTTAAGATTATGGTACTTGGCTTTTTGTAAAGGGAGCTGGTGTGATAAAGAATCACCACAAAAGGTGCTAAATGGAGCACATTGAGACTACCATATTTATTTTACATGTGTCTTTGGTCACAGCAATTTCCTGTTATTACTGTGCTTTAGGAAGCAAGTAAAGCAACTGAGTCATTGTCACCTGAAACTTTCTAATGGTTGAAGAGTTCTGCTTACTTAACATTTCTTTGTCTCAGTTTCCTGGTCTAAACACATATCTCACAGGGGTGTTATAAAGATTAAATAAGATAATACTTGACAGAAACCAAGCACACACAGTAAAGATTTTGGTAAACGGTCACCATTAGTTTTTCCTTAGAATATTACTATCATTCCCATTTCACAAAGGAAGAAAAAGGAGCTAAAACATTTAACTTATTTCCCAAGGGTACTGAAATAATAAGCGAAATAACCTCATGAGGCTTAATACATGGTGGGTATCCCAAATGTCCACTTCCTAGTATGTAGTCTGGCCAAGGCAAGAACACAAAAGAAGGGACTTTAAAGATGTGAGAACACTGACTGCCTTTTGTGAATTAAGCATCTGGGGAACTAGGCTCTAGTTGGGTTATCAGGTCAGCAAGAGTTTATCATACAGGAGCAAGACCTAAGTGTCAAATCTGGATGGAATGAGGAAAGTCAGGTGGACAGAATATATTTTGTGGTGGATGCTGAGAAGGATAGCACAAAACTTGTGTGAGTGTAGCATGGGGAAGTGGGCAGGTGGGGAAAGAGGAGTCAGTAACTGATAAGAGCATTTAGCTCATGTGTAATAGCATTATTGATGTCAATGAATGAATCCCAATTCAGAAGTATTCTTAGAGTTCCTTGCCACAGTGGGACACATTTGTAAGGGAAAAAGTTAAAAATACTTTGAGACACCCTGAATAGAAATATGTGATAACAAGAGATTACCAAGCATATCAAGTTGAGTGCTATATTACTAACATTTTAAATTTTTAAATATTTAAAGATTTCATTTTATTTTAAAATCAGAGTATTCTACAAGCTTCAAATACCCAAACATTTGAAGGATTACATTCTTAGCTAAGACCACAGCACAGGCTAAGAAATCATTCAACCATTGAACACAGCCTGTGTATTTTACAAAAAAGGTAAGTTCATGTAACTCACACTTCTTGAAGATTCAAGAGCATAGTGCCAGGATCTGCTGGGCTTACAGAAAACGGCATCACACTGGCAGGAACACATGCAGAAGAGATCACTTACTGAGACAGAAAGTAGGAGTGATTCAGGGGAGGTGGCTTAAAATACCCTATTGTCTTGGAACTTACCTGGGGAGAAAAGCCCAGGGTGTGACCTGTATGGCCCAGTGCCTTTTACAGACCTCAACAAGGTCCTATGCACTCAGCATCACCATGATCAGAACAAAGCTCCTGGCACATGAACCTTGGAGAAACACACTCAAATCATAGCAGGTAACACTAAGAAATGATTAGGTTCAAATTTTACAGTTTGAAATTGATATTGTCAATTACATTATTTCATCCACTGTTTAATTTTTTCTGACTAGAATTGATCATTGAAACTCAACTCAGTGGTAAGATTGACTTTTTCATCAATGCTTTGAGTGTTTAAGATAAGATGGTCCTCTTGTTCATTAAGAGGGTATCTGAAGAAAACATTGGATTTATCTAGATCTGCTGATAAAGAATAGAGCAGTCTGTATAAGGAGAACTGATGTTTATGCTTACTGTATGCCAGTTGCCTGCCTAGCCACTTTTCATAAATTAGATTCATTAATCTTCAAAATAAGCCTATAAGTTAAGCCCTATGTCTACTGTCACTTCATAATGTGAAAATTGAGGCAGGAAGCAAGTAGGAAAATGCCCAAGGTCACACAGAAAATTGGTGGTGCTTGTACATGAATTGGTTTTAGAATTTGTGCCTTTAACCCTCACACACAGTGACTATTTTTATAGATAAGTATTCCACGTGACTTTACTTCTCATTCTAAGGGTACATTAGTTTTCTGCTGCCTCACAACAAGTTACCATAAATTTAAGAGATCAAAACAATATACTCTTACTATCTCCCAGTTTCTGTGGTCAGGGGCCCAGGCTGAGCCTGACTGGGTCTTCTGCTCAGGGTCCCACAAATATACAACCAAAGTGTCAGCCAAGGTTGAGATCTTGCCTGAGTTTCATAATCCTCTTCCATGCTCACATAGTTGGTAGAAGAAATCATTTCCTTGTCTCTGTAGGACCAATGGCAGCTTGCTTCTTCAATGAAAGCAGGAGAATCTCTTTCTGACCTAACTGAATCCTAAAACCCTCTTTTAAAAGTTTCTAGTTGACTAACCCCATTTGATGATTTTTAAACTAATTTTATGACTTACTTGCATCTGTAAAATTTTTTCATTCATTAATATAATGTAACCTAATTTTGGATGTAACACCAGGGCCAGAGATTATGGGGTCATTTTAGAATTCTGTCCAGACAATAGCATAGTTAGTAGATCTTATATCCTCTTCTACAATGAGATGATGGGTAAATAATATCATACTTACACAATTGTTGATATTTCCATGAGGACTTGACTCATTAATCTCAGTTTATGAAAATATAAAGGATTTATTAAAAAGAAGTTTTACATATTAATTTTTTAAAGCTTTCCCCAGGACCCTCTGACCCTGAAGAAAGATTGATGGTGCATACAAATGAAGATTTTGAAGATATTTTTGATACATTCACTCTGTCAATTCATTTTCCATGGCATTTCTTAAAACTATATAATCATTTTTGTCATATAATTAATCTTCTGTTGGGTAAAAGGCAAAGTACATTTGTGAAAAAGATGAAGATGTCTCAGATACTCACGAAACATATCATGTTATCATTTCCTACTTCTGATTCTCTTCTTGTACTTCTATGCCTTCTACATTATATATTATAGACAAACAACTATATCTAAATACTTTTCACATTTCACCCCTTATTACCAAACCTACCTGTTGGAAAATTCCCTACGTCTTTAAAACTCAACTTAGATGTCATTTCTTCTATGAAATTTTTCTCAATTTTTAAGCTAAATGATAGAAGTGAGGCTGCAGGAAAGGGATTTTGGTTTTAGGTTCAGCTATAGGGAAGTACTAGGGGAAGAATAATACTGATTTGAACCTTTTCTGAAGAACTCTTCACTATTCTATATTTACTTATGTATAATCAATCATCATCTTTTCATTCTTGTGTTAATATTGATGATACACACAACTTAAACAGAGACATGTTCAGTTTTGCTCACAATTTCAGATGTTTCTGTTCATGACCAGTTGGCAGAAAGGCAGGAACAACATAGCAGGAGGGTATAGGCAGAGCAAAATGGCTCTCTTCATGGTGATCAGAAAGCAGAGAGCAGGTGCACATTCCCTAACAGGACAGAGCAAAAGACAAGATATATTACCCAGGGTTATGCCTCTCTGACCAATGCAGAAACACCCAGGAGTACACTTTAATAATTCCCTAAGTGACTCCCAAGCCAATTAGTTTGACAATCCAGCTTAACTGTCACATTATGTTACCGGAATAAAACTTTAAGAAGAAAATAAAATGGTTTAGTAACATATGGTTGAATTAAAAATATAAGTAGGATATTAAACTGTTTTATCACTAGAGAGGTTGAACAGCAAAACAAATTCATATGTTCTATCTAATGCTGGGACATAGTTCAATTATGACTTTCCATTTCAAGGAACCAAAACCCTGTGAAGACTCAATGAACATTTTATTCTTTCCAGAATATATGAATCCTTTAAAATATACTTGCAATAGTACTAAAAAGACCAGAGTCAGCTTTGATCTATTTCCACTGTCCAACTTGGCACAATTTAAGAATTAAAAATAATTACTCATAAATAAATTCAAAATACTATGAAATTATGATGACATTCTAAGTAGGAAAACATGGAATTTACAAAAGATATCATAATACAAAAAGTAGGTGAACATAAATAGATAAGCTCATTTTTATTAATTTTAAAAGACTAATAGTATTGACCTTTGTGAGTCTTCTGTTTCTTCTAATAAGTTTATGTTCTTTTATAAAGCATATATGCTTTCCTTTACCTATATTAGTAAAGGTATATGTCATGGTTTATGTCAGTGGCTCCCAAGCCTCATGTAATTATGGACTTGACCAAATCTAGTGTTTGTGATTGGCTCATTGTGTAGCGCTTGGATTGGTGGTGTGAGTGTTTCACCCACCCAAGGGTGGAGCCAGGATACAATGTAAGGGCAGGAAGAAAATATCTCTAGCTCTTGATAGTTCCCACCTTGCTGTTTGAGGTGGCCATGGATGGCAGCCCAGCCATGCCACCCTGCTGCTTGGAAACAGCTGAGTATAGACTGAAACCTCCAAGAACTGTAAGAAATAAACTTTCCCTTCCTTAACTTTAGATGTCAGGTATTTTGTCTCAGTGATGAGTAAAAAGTAACTAAGAAGTATATAAGGAGAATTTCAAATAATTGCAAGAGTTCTGAAAGAGTAAAACATAAACCTAGAATAAGAAAAATCAAGACTGGAAATACATTTCCAGTAGAAATACATTTGCAGAAATGAGGTGTATAAAGAACATAGATTTGAGACACTTTCTAAAAATGGATTAAATACTTCATCTCCTAGGAAAATTTTTTAAAAAGAAGTGAGATGTTTTTCTTTCCATGTCAAGCAGGAGACAGGAAAGACTTGGGGAAACAGGTTTTTAATACTTGTATCTTGCTCAAAGAAGTCTAAAGAAAAGTCTAGTTTTCCTCTTTCCTTTCTTGGAGGATAAACCATATTTGAAGGTTCTTTGCCTTCAAGTATAACAGTAGCCTTGGAAGATGGCCAGATAGCTGAGGCAAAATGTTGATTCCCAGGGGCTCTGGAAAGTGCTTTCAGCCTCAGCAAGAGGATGTTCTGATGCTAAGAGGATCAGACCACTGTTTCTGAGACTGCCCAGAGATGCTGCTGTGTGGGAAGGCACAATCAGAGGCAAATGGTCAGGACAGGAGAACGTGTCAGCTCAGTGCTCTGAAGACTTCTGTGAATCCAACAATACATTATCTGGAGGAACCAGACCACTCATGAGCATTGGAGCACTCTGGTGGTTTTTGCCCTTGCTCCATATGGTGACATTAGTTGCAATCTCTCTGTCTTTGGAAAGAGCATGGGAAGAGGGAGAAAGGGGAAAAAATTCAGCTTTTGTCACAAAGCAAGCATATCATAGAAAATTCTATTTAAAAGAAAATTTAATGCCCCATAATGACAAGTGTCAGAATGTTTTCTATGGCCTCATAACTAGTGAGGTGACTGTTTATGAGAAAAAAATGAATCTATAATAGAAAACAAAAAAAAACCCTGTATTTTTAAAATATATTTGGAGTAATATTTGAAGTTTTCACTTCTGCTATCTAAGACATATATCTAAGTACATCAAAGCATGGAGGGTGTGAGCCCAGACTCAGTGAAACCCACTGGGGAACGGCTCTTTCAGGCATACCTCAGCCTCCTGTTTTTGAAGGTCAGCACACTCAGAATACCTACAAACTGTTGCCACAGATAGAGGAACATACCCTTGAGTATTTCCCAGAAAAGTAGGATTCTGTATCACAGCAAGGGTTGAGAAAGGGTTGAGAAAGGAGGAAATTCATTTGATCTCAGTTCTCCAAGGGACAGATGGGCATTCAAAGAAGGCAGGTAAAATGTTCAATGTGAATTCACTTGAATTAGTCAATGCTTGGTGTGAGGTAATAGGATCAGGTTCCATGGCCTACAGCGAACAGGCCCTGGGTGAGTTCAAGCATAATGTTTTCAGACTTCTCTTTTAAAATCTACTCAATTCCATTTAAGAAGAATTTGGTTCCCAAAGGCATCATAGCAATAAGAATAATAGAATCAGAGGACCCAAAAGATAATTTACATGCATCAAGCAAACACAAGAGGGTTTAACATTACCAATTTCTAAAGAAAAAACTAAATTGCATCATAGATGGCTGATTAAAAATATAGAAATGAGGATATAAAACATGGCATAATAAGCTATTTTGAGGGTTAGGGATGTAGCTCAGTGGCATAAGTGCCTGCCTGGCAAGCACAAGGTCCTAGTTAGACTCATTGCCTAGCGCTTGGATTGGTGGTATGAGTGTTTCACCCACCCAGGGGTGAAACCTTGGTAAAATAACATCACATCACATCACATCACATCACGTCACGTCACGTCACGTCACGTCACGTCACATCACATCACCACACCATAACAACGTAACGTAACGTAACGTAACGTAACGTAGCATAGCATAGCATCGCATCGCATCGCATCGAGTCGCATCACCACACCATAACCACACCATACCATACCATACCATACCATACCATACCATACCATACCATAAGCTATTTCGGGCAAGATGGACTTTAGAAATTATTTTCTGGTATTGAATGTTGTACCCAGGGCCTTCACTTCAAACTACATCTCCAGCCTTTTAAAAACTTGCTTTAGTTTTGAGGCAGAGTCCTGCTACATTGCTAACTTGCCTAGGCTGAGCTTAAACTTGTGATCTTTTTTCTCAGTCTTTCCAACTGCTAGGATTATAGGTGTGTGCTAAAACACCGGCTGGACTATGTCTAGATAGATTGCATTAATTTTGAGACCTTATACAACATTAATATGATGCAAGTATGTCTACAATTATTATAAAGCATAACAAAGAAACATTGCCATTATCTACAATATATTAGAATAGTGTGAATCAGCATTCTAAATAATGCACACTCCTCTTCTCTTTACTTGGCCCTTATATCCAGAATATTTATGGAATAGGTGGATAATTATGAGGATAATTATCTCAGTCTTCCAGTTTGCTTCTACCAGTTTAGAGAGATTTGGAAAAAGCCTGTGAAAACCCATGGCTCATGATATTTTCAACTGTGTAAATGTAGTATTAATCACGATCATTCCTTTACTCGTGAAGGCTGATTTGAATATGGGAATATGATATGAATTCTAAATAAGATATAGAGTTTCTCTCAAAATTCCTCTATTATTAAGTGGGTGCTAGGAATTTTTCATCAAGGGGGAGGAAGTTATTTCATGATTACAGATAAAGGTGCCATTTCAGGAAAATGATTTGGATAGATGAGTCAGGGCCATGTCCAAGTCCAATATCACCTGCCCAGACAAGCACTTGTATGTCAGCATGATTGAAATAATTTTTTAAGCCATTGAAACAAATTTTTCATCACCCTTTCCATGTATACACTTTATTAAAAGAAAAACATGGTTGAATCTTAGGTTGAGGGAGGAATTAGAAATGAAAAAGGGAAATGGTGGTTAGAGGAACAGACGTTTAAACTGCCTAACTCCTATTTACTTATTTTGCTTGTGGTACTGAGCATGGAACCCAGGGTCTTGAGCATGCTAGGCAATTACCATGCCATTGAGATGTATCCCCACCCCATATTTTATTTTATCTTATTTTATTTTACTTTATTTTATTTTAAAAACAGGGTCTCACAAGTTGTCCAGGTTGGATTTAAAATGGTGATCTTCCTGCCTCAGTTTCTAGAACATCTGAAATGATAAGGGTGCTCCAATCCACCTAGCTGATTGCAAGTACTTTCTAAGCCCCAAATCAAAATGGTATCCATTTATGAGAAGAAAGCATTGGCTCAGTGTCAGTAGAAAGTGAAGCACTGGGCCTGTGCTAATTGTATCCATCCCTCACCTCTCCTGCTGAGATCTTTAGGATCTGTTACTGGTTAGGGGAAAGGTATTGTCCTGATGTTGAAAGATATCCACTGATTTGTATATAAGTTGAACTCAAGACCTTGGCTGCACTGATTCTGGACTAGCTCATTCCTCTTCTAGTTAGATTGTGTTAACCAGCTGGTGTTTTTCTTAAACATCACCAGGAGAGGAATCATCATGATTTTAACATTGCCAATTTATTTGAGCCTTCAATCTAAATTTAGTAGTGCAATTAGTAGAACTTATAGTGGTGAGATCTTTTGCAAACAGCTATGAATTGTATTGTTATAAAAAAAGATTTTTCCTTCCCAATATTTTCTTATCTTAATTTTTTGGTAGTTTATTTAGATTCTGCATGATTTCATTTCTTAAAGAGACACCTAGAAATATCAAACCACAAAATCAAAAAATCACAAAGTAAGCATTGTCGCCCTATTTCTTAACGTCTTATGCCCTCTGGTGGTAAACATCATATCACCTGCTATATTTTTCTTTGAATTCTCCAAAGTAAAACATTTTATTAGAAACAAAAGTCAGTTCTCTCTCCCCTTTTCTACATGGTAGTGTGTGTGTGATTGACTCCATTTCTCATTATCTTCCAGCAAGACTTTCAGGATACAGAAATTCCTGGACAAGAAATAAAACCAAAGTCATTCCATTTCTCACAGGAATCCTTCAGCTGAAAATCGGTTGTAAGATTTGGTTCAACTGTAAGGAAGCAACTGGAGAAGAAACTAGTGCAGCCATGTGGAAATGGGTATGTCACACAGAACCATGCTGCCTCCGGACTACTAGCATCTTACCATGCCGTGCTGAAAACATCTCCGCTCTCTGGACCTTTCCACATACTTTCCTGGAAAAAATGTTTTTTCTCTTTGTTTTAATTTTCTGCACTAGACTGGTTCAGTAATAAATATGTGAAATTTTTTTTGTTCACAAAAAAGGAAGCATTCATCATAATTAGCAACTCATTGAAAATTTGTGTGTGCGTGTTGTGTGTATGTGGGGGTGATAGAGAGGCAGACACAGAGAGACAGAGAGGGTTCACCATAGTTTATCGGTTACTAAGAATGTGAACTGAGGTAACAAGAGAGTAGTGATGAGTCTGGTGGTCTATAAAATTGGTCTAAAATTTATAGAACAGGCCTTTATTCTATTCTCCATTTTCCCACTTTCCTTTTTAAAGTAGAGGAGAAAACTTCATAATCATATGTCAGCACTTATTGCACATGGGTCGAGTCTTTGGTGCTAAATTACATCTCTTAGTTTAGACAGAAATGAAGCTGCCTGAAATCTGTTGAGTAAAAAAGTATATACAGGTTACAAGATCTAGGCACAAAAAAATGATCAAACAATTAAACAATGATAGCATGAACTGTTCTTTTTTATGAAATAACAGAGGTTAGTAGTATAATAATCTATCTTGCATACATACATTTAAATTTATATATATATTTATATACATACCTACATACAATCTTTTCCTTTTTTCCAACTACTTCTAAGATAACAATATGCAATATATTAACTAGTGTTAGTTTCTTACTATTTTTTTGAAATTCTATATCATTTCTAATCTTTTTTTCTGTTTTGTTTTTTGAAATAAAATTAAAAAAAGAAAAGTGTACACATAAGGTTATGTTATAAGATGCTCAAAATTCACAGGTATAAAAGGATCACTAAGGGTAATTTAGAAAAAATTATAGCATTGCCTAAATCACATTCTCTGGAAATAAGAGTAATAGTTAGAAAATTAAAACAGTGAGTCAGAGGAAATATATTGATTAGGGAAAGAATATAGGTAACAAGTATATTTTCTTTTTTTTTGCTTTTCATAAAGTAAAATTAAGATTTTTACTCAGAAGGAGAATATCCTTTTATTTTGAGAAAGTGTGAAATTATTCTTTTTTATTTATTTATTTATTTATTTTTTGGCGGTACCGGGGATCAAACTCAGGACCTTGCGCTTGCCGAGCAGAAATTATCCTTTTAAAAATAAAATTTGTGAACAAAGTTGGGAAGATTTTTAACTGCCTTTTCTCTCTTTTAAATATTTTTAAATTAAATTTATTAAATAATTTTTAATGTATTTATTTTTGATACCAGGTGTCAAACTCACGACCTGACCTTTTTTTCTTTTTTCTTTCCTTTTTTGGGGGGTACCCAGAATTGAACTTAGGATCTTCCACTTACCAGGCAAGCTCTGTGCTTCTGAGCTACATCCCCAGTCTTTAACTTTATTTTGAAATGATTTCACACAAAAATTTACAAACATCATACCTAGAACTGCCATATAGTCTCTAACTTCTCCAAATGCTAACGTCTTATTTGACCACAGTATAATTTCTAAAATCAGGAAACTAATATTAATATATTCTACTGACTGATACATAGACCACTAAACTTTTGCCAATTATCACATTAGTACCCTTTTTACAGTCCAGGATCCAGATTATGTTGAAATCAATGTAGTTTGTATATATTTGCTAAGAATAACACAGATGTATATTGTGGGCTTCTTAGTATATAACATTGGGAGATTCATTTTGTTGATATATTTTATTAGTGATGGTGTTAACTTTGAACACTTGGTTAAAGTGGTGGCGTGTGCCAGATTTTTTCCAGTGTAAAAAGCTACTTTTACCTTTGTACATGTTAATTATCATGTAGACAGATACTTTGGGACTATATAAATATCATGTTTATTGTCATATATTGCCCCAGTTAACTTCACATGGTGATTTTTCACCGTAATTTCTTTGACATTCATTACTTGGAATTCTACAGCAAAAAAGAGCTTTCTTTATCTATTTATCATTCAGTAACTTAAGTATATAAATGTGAACTTATGGATATTTGTCTAATTGTGTACTTTATAGTCTATTACTCTTGCCATTTATTTTGTATTCCAGATTGGCTCAAATTTGACTACTGGTCACCCATTCAGCTTGGTTCCGGTGTCTTTTGAGTATGCGATCAGTCCTCATTGTTTGGGGCACATCTTTCCTTTCTGGCATTGTTGGGTGTTCCAAGGTAAGGATTTTATTCTTCCCCCTTTCCAACTCTGAGGTTAGTCATTTCTCCAAGGATCTCTGGCTTCTTGTAATGAAGTGTGGTAGCTAGAAGCCTACATCTGGAAGTTTACTGTGCTCGTTACTCCTGGACTCATTACTTCTTGTCACATGGTGCTAGCAAAATTCTGTGCTTAGAAAAACGTGCATAGAAACATGTGCATAGATAGAAATATCTATCTGTGGCTCCTTTCTCCCCTTCTCCCTCTTTCTCTGTCAGTTCCTCCTCCTCTCCCCTGCCCCGTCTCTCTCCCCTCTCCCTCTTCCCCACCATGAGTTCATACAATACATTTGATTTTAATCTTACACCACATGCACCAGTAACTCTTTTTCCTGAAAGCAAGAAATGTGCATCTCATTATCCACAGTCTATTTATTTGCCAAATCCTAATATATACATGAACTAGTTTGAGAATTACTAACTCTGAGGTTGGGGAATTTATTGACTAGTGCATAATGTTTATTGCATGCATTTTTATCCTTAGTGTTGGAGTACATGGTCAAAAGCATGGCTTTCCTAGGTTTCTTCTTTTCTATTTCTTTTCATATAATTGCTAATAGATTTAGGTCCATTTGTTATTGAATTTAGTGTTGCCCTCTCATCCTATTTGATTTTAACCATTTATTCATATTTTTGCTATAGGAAATAGTATCATGGTTTCTAAATGTCAAAACATTGAGAGTTAGACTCTGACAAGTATCTGCCTGCAGTTTCACCTCATCCCCCTCTTTCTCCCCTTATTCCAGTATAGCACTCTTGTTAGTTTCTGAGTTAACTTTTCTGTGTTTCTTTTTGAACAAATGAGGAAATACCTTTAATTTTTCAGCATCTCTGGCCTCAGCGTCTTTATGATGAAATAAAATTTTTCTCCTCCTTCTATTAGGCAGAATTGCCTAAGTACCCTAAAAAAGAACCAAATTTCAAAAGCTTAGCATGATAAAACATGCTTTTGATTCAAATCAAGAAAGCACAGTAATGCAAACAGTAAAATAAGTTATAAAACAGCAGAGTAAAAACATAACCTACCAAAATTATTTTTCCCATTTATAAAAATCAGGTTAAAATATAATAATAAAAAATGATCATTCTTAAGAAAAGATTAGATACTCAGGAGTACATGTAAAAGGGAACATGAAACTGATAAACTTTTACAAGTTTGCAAAGTCAATCTATCTATAGGCAAAGTAAAAATATTGCTAATATTTGAAGACCTTTTCAAAAGTAAGGGGAGATATTTTTTTAAAAAAGATTTTTAAAAAAAGAGAAAAGAAAATAAGAAAGTTCACAAAAAGGGATAATAAAATCTTTAAAGATAGCAAAAGATGTGTGACCTCACTAATAATTAGAGAAATGTAAATCAAAGCTATCCTAGGTATCATTTCTCATCTTATCAGATGGGTAATTTTTTTAAAAAAAATAAGGCACCATGTCATTTAGAGAAATTGGACCTTTCATACATTGCTTGTGGAACACAATTGGCACAGTATTTTGGAGAGAAATTTTCTAATACTAAAATAACTTCATGTATGCCTTTAACTCAGTTACCCTTTAACTCAGTTATTTCATTTCAAGGAACTTACCTGAAAAAAATATCCTTCTAATAATATAAAAATACATTTGTACACGATTATTAATTGTGACAATTATTTGTTGTTGCAAAATATCAAAAACATGAATGCCCCAATATAAGAGAATGGTATTAAACAAATTATATATGTTTACACAGCTGTAAGAAACAAAAAATAACATTTCTATGAACTAATTTGAATTGTTTTCCAGGGAAATTTAAGATGATGCAAAAAAGTAGCTATGACATAATACTATTTATGAAGGAAAAAGGTTTCAGAGCAAGTAATGCACAAAACATTCTTTTAAATCAAGATCCTTCACTGTTAACAATCGAATAATATTCTGTCCTCAACATGTAGGTCCTAGAGTTCTCTGTGAGCTTCCATTTTAAAAGTAGAGAAAGCAAGTTCTTTCCTCACTGTCTTCTCCAGTCCTTTTTGCGGCCCTGTTATTGCTGTAGGAAGCTGGTGTTGGGAAGGACTTCGGGATGGGGAAGAACTCTTGAATGGACCAACAAAAGACATGGATTTCTATGAGAGTGAACATCATTGTTCTTGCTGGGCACAGAAAACGATCTATGATTTTATGTAATAAAATTAATCAAATCTAAGTTCTGTTCCACCTTCCCCTTTTTCCCATGGTGTAATTTCTGTTCTCCTTGTTTAAATCTTTCAGAGAATTTCCATGTGTCCCAGAGTAAAGGCAGAGCTGCTTCTCATGGCCTCTGCTGACTCAGCTCCATGCCTTGAACTACTTTTACCGTAATGCATGTGATTATTTATTTGCTAGTGTCTTTTGAGAGCAGAGATTAACAGGGAATTTTGGATTCTATGTCCTGTACCATGCCAAATACACAATAAGAACATAATATGTTTGTTGAATAAGTAAATGAATGAATGTTGTTTTCTTCCCTTTTTTGATTTCTTGGTATGAGTTTATCTCTCCTTCAGTATATTTTTTTTCTTTTCTGCCTGAGGAATGATTTTTCTGTATCCATAGGATTGTAACCATCATGAGTGAGGCTGTCACAAACTTTTCAAACTCTCAAGAGAAACTTCATATTAGTGTTACAAGATTTTTTAAAAGAAATAATCAACTGACATACATTTTCTTATTTTTCTTGCCACATTTTCTTTGTATGGGAATGATTTGCAGTTTTCACGGGGATGAACAATCACCAGCTATTTATAAAACATACCTGAAAATGTCCTTTGCAAATCTACCCTGATTTTTTAAAAAAAGTATCACTTTATGTCAAAATTGTGGTCCAATTCTAACAATAAATATTTTATAAGTTTCATGTGTACTTTTTAAACTGATTTTCTTGACATTTAATAGTAATAAAAGCTATTGCTTATTAAGACATTCTTCTAAATATATACAGTTTATTTTTACAAAGTAGATATTAATCACTATTTTATGAATGAGAACATTAAAAGAATTAGGTAACTCATCTAATGTCCCTAAGACATAGCCAGGAATAAAAAGAACTGAGGTCATTTTAAGGTTGCTAATTCCAGAGTCCACATTATCAAACTGCAAAAGAGCCCTTTTCCCATTCATACTTTATCCATCTGAACTTCATAGATATGTGATGTTATTTGTGTTCCACGTGTGTGTCTCTTTTATCCCCCAAATGAGAGCCTAAGACCTTCCTTTGGAGAAAATATCTTAATCTTTTTTGCTTTTACAATGTTTAGTATGGTGCTAAGTTATGAGGTTGCTTATAAGAGTTTTAACAAGTTAGAATAAATCTGTGTTTTTTAAAATTCTAACTTTGTTGATGCAGTAAATAAATTTGTGATTGTGATTATAATGATGTAATAGAAATTTAAGAGCAGGAATGGATCTCCATGACATCGCTCACATGTCTTTCTTCCCACTCATACTTCAGGATGAATGTAATGATGCTTCGATGGATAGTAACAAATCTGGGCACTTACTGCTTTGCACTAACACTAGATGATAAGGCATTCCTTTAACTCAGTCTCTCATAATTTTCTCTTCTGAGGGCCATGATTTTTTTTCTGAAAGAAGGACAATAAGCTTGTTGTCACTGTAAAAGGAGGAACTGACTTCTTTAATCTCCCAATTCTGCTTGTGTACACTAACACTTCTGTAGTGGCAAATGCCTTCCTCTACCAGAATGCCTCTTAATGCTTGAGAGGCTAAAATATTCTTACATTAAATAGGGTATATTTGGCTGAACATAGCAACCATCAACTGTAAGAAAATAATATCTTTTCATTACCAAAACCCACTTTATCCTTCATGCAAATCAACCATAGCAGGCTAACAAACTTTCCCGTACATATACAAATATACTGCATGTACAGGTCTTTTTGTTGTTGTTCTGTTTTTATAAAATATTATCTGGAAAGTTATATTTTTACTGTTTCCCCAAAACTATGTCAAACTCAGTAAGATTTTGCAAAAAGAATAATAAAATCAAAGCCAAAAGGGAAATAATTAGATAGTCTAGATTATATTTCTTCCTCAAACTTAGGTGCTATAATACTGTCTTTTTAGAACTTTCATTATAATCATTTTATTCAAAAGCAAGTTTTGTATCAATCAGTTTGGATTACAAAAATAATACATGTTTTTGGTACAAATGTTAGAAAAATCAGAGGAGTATTTTAAGTGACTAATAATTTGAATTCTCTTTAACTCCAAGATATGCACTGTTAATATTTTGTTATATTTTCTTTGTCCAGAGAAACCCATGATATAGATGTAATTGTAATTTGTATATATCTACAGATGTATAGTTTATATATCATCAGCTTTATCTCATTTGTAGTTTATTTATTGTGTCAAGTTGAGAAGTTAAGAAGCTTAACTAAGTAACTTAGCATTTCTACATCTTAGGGTATAGAGGACATGTCCTAGGGCAGCTGTGTACACTCTAGGATGTTGTGATGGTTGATTCATATGTCAAGTTGAGAACTTTAGAAGTTTAACTAAGTGACTAATCAGGAGGCCAGGGTCTTCTGATGTTTGTAAACATCCTGGGCCTGTGCAAGATGAGGGCACGGAGATGGTGTGAGCACTTCACCCACCCTAGGGTAGGGAGCCTGCATACAATTTAAGGGAGGAAAAGAGACTCGCTAACCTTCCATTTTGCTCCTGTTGCTTTATAGTCTTTCAGCAATATGAACTGTTGCCCCTCTCAATCATGCCACCCTGCCTTGGGACCAGCTGATTACACACTGAAACCTCCACAAAACTGACACAGACCTTTCCTTCCCTAATTCTAGGTGTTGAGTATTTTGTACCAGCAAGGGGGGAAAAATAACCAAGGCAAAACTCATGAACATTTTCCAGATCACTTTGTATTCCTCAATGAATTTTAAAAAGGCCTTTTGATGTCTATTGTATAACTATATACTTTTCCATCTAATGACCTGAAAGTATTAGGTATTTTGATGCTTTCACCAATATAAGCATAATGCTTTTCTAAATCCTGGCTGAATAAGATAGGAAACTATATCATGAACACATAAAGACAGGGAGATTTTTCTAAAGAAATGAAACAACTTTCATCTGCTCAGTGAAATCCTGAGATTAAGAAATAAAGAAATTGGTATTACATTTTTGTAAAATACTCCAGAGATTAGATGCTTAATTGAATTTAATCAAAGTAATTCCAGTGCAATGGGGACCTGCTTATATATGAAATCTTTCACTATTATACCAGGATATGAAAATGAAAAAAGGCAACCTTGTCCAAATTTTGGCGGCTTCATTTCTTAACCAAGCAACAAATATATCAAATACAACTTAACATACATTATGGTGGCTATCCACTGTTGAGAGGACAAAAGGAAAAAAATTAGAGGAAAAAACCAAGGGTTGTTTCCCAAACCTTGATCTTGGTGCAATTATTGTACTTACACTTATGCAAATAATTTGTCTTTCTCTAGCACTCTGCAAAGTAGACATCTGTTTTGAGATTTATCTATTGGAGGAAAATGATGACTAATTTGGCAGCCAAAATACCATAAACTAATAGGAATTAGATTAATACTAACAGAAATTAGACTGAGGAATATAGCATAAGGAATAAAAGAAATCTTTTGGTCCAACAACTGCCAAGCAGCCAATGGGACCCAGATTCCAGCTTTGGGCCCTCACTGCGTGCTCTGGCAGAATCCCAGGGCACAGAAAGGGACTTTGAGCCTGCTTCCAGGTGGTAAGACCACATGCTGTGTTGGAGACAACCCAGGGCCACACACAGGGGCAGGGGCCCAACCAGGCCACACCCAATGACCACCAAGAAGCAAGTAGGACCCAGTTTCCAGCCTCAGGCTCTGACCACGCACTCTGGCAGAATCCCAGCACACAGAAAAAACTTGGAATTTAGCTCCCAGGTGGTGAACCTTGGACTACAGCAGATTAACTGTGCCAGTGTGGTGAATATGCCCCTAAAATAGAGGTGTACAGTGGGTAAATAAGGCCAATAGTAAAGCCCCTCCAACTAACTGTAAGACCTTGGTGAGTCTGAAAAGAGTGTGGGTGACCACCTCCTACACACAGAAAACATCAGGCAGAGTGAAAATGACAAAACGAAAAAGAAAAATGCAGTCTCAAACATCTAGTCCAAACCAGAAGCAAGTGCAGGAGATATTGAAATAGAGGAGCCCAAAAGTAACACACCAGGAACCTCTAAAAAGATAGCAAGTGAAATAAAACAGCAACTCCATGAGGCTATAAAGGAAATCAAATTAGAAGTACTCTCCCATGTAAAGACAGAAATAACAACTTAGTAAAAGAGTTGCTGAGTGCAGCTAAAGAAGAAATTGATAAAAAAAAAAAAGTACAGGAGCATGGGAAACTGATTGAAACCTTGAATGAACAACATAGAAAACATGCAGAATTCATGAAACAAACTGAAAGAGACATCCAAGAAACAAGAGATTCTATTCAAAGCTTGCAAAACTGCTTAAATGAAGCTAAGGATAGGATTTCAGACCTTGAGGACAGGATCACAATTAGTGATCATGAAAGGATAGAACTTTTAAAAATAACAAAGCAGCATGAAGTGACAATCCAACGGCTTCAAGATGATGCCAAAAGCAACAATATAAGATTAATAGGCATCAGTGAAGAGACAGGAGTTGATGCAAATGACGTAGCCAAAATATTCACAGAAGTAATAGAAGAAAATTTCCCAAACATGGGGAAAGAATCTGATATGCAGATAAGTGAGGCATATAGAATGCCAAACAGTCACAATCAACATAAATCCATACCCAGACAAATAATAATTGAGATCTCAGACATGCATAATAAAAACAGAATACTAAAAGCTATTAGAGAAAAGACACAACTCACCTAGCAAGGAAAGCCCATTAGAATCACAGCAAACTTTTCAGCACAAACCCTCAAGTCAAGAAGAGCTTGGAGTGAGGTATTTCAAGCCCTGAAAGAAAACAACTTTCAACCCAGACTGTTGTACCCAGCAAAACTTTCATTCAAATTTAATGGAGAAACAAGATACTTCCATGACAAAGAACAACTGAAGAAATTCATGTCCACCAAACCAACCCTAGAAAGAGTACTGAAAGACATACTACACAGAGATAAAAAAGACCACAATCCCCAAAACAACAACAGAAAGAAACCACCAGGTAGGATAAACAATTAAATAAGGGGAAAAGCAGAAAGCAAACAACTGGAACATAACATGGCAAAGACAAGCCAGTACATATCAGTGACATCCATAAATGTAAATGGCCTCAATTCACCTATAAAAAGAAATAGACTGACAGAATGGATCAAGAAACATGATCCCACAATATGCTGTATACAAGATACACATCTGACCCAAAAGGAAACTCATAGATTAAAAGTCAAAGGATAGAAAACAGTATGCCTTGCAACAGGAACCCAGAAAAAAGCAGGGGTAACTATTCTAATTGCAGACAATGTGAACTTCAAACCTAAACTGATTAAAAGAGATAAAGAAGATCACCACATACTCATTAGTGGAACAATTCAAGAGGAAGAATTAACAATTATAAATATATATTCACCAAATACAGGAGCACCCAACCATGTAAGACAGACACTAACGGATGTGAAAAACCAAATACACAAGAACACAATTATAACAGGTGAACCTAATAGCCAATTGTCACAAAGAGATAGATCAACTAGACAAAAAGTCAGCAAAGAAATAACAGAACTGAATCATACCTGTGAGCAATTGGACTTAGTAGATGTTTACAGAGTACTCTGCCCAACCACATCAGAATACACATTCTTCTCAGCAGCACATGGGACATTCTCCAAAATAGACCATATATTATCCCATAAAATATTCCTAAGTAAATGCAAAGGTATTAAAATCATCCCATGCATAATATCTGACCATAGTGCACTGAAATTGAAAATTAATGGCAAAAAATTGCAAAACCTGCACAAATACATGGAAATTAAATAACAGCCTTTTGAACAACCAGTGGGCTACAGATGAAATTAAAGAAGAAAAAAAGCAATACCTACAATTCAATGAAAACACAGAAACAACATACTGTAATCTATGGGATGCAATGAAAGCAGTCTTAATAGGGAAAGATATAGCAATAAATTGTCATATCAAGAAGACAGAATGAGCACAAATAAACAACCTAACAATCCATCTCAAGCTTCTAGAAAAAGGAGAGCAAGCTAAACCCAAATTCATAGAAGAGAGGAAATTGTAAAGATTAGGGCAGAAATTAATGCAAATGAAACTTAAAAAAATACAAAGAATTAATGAATCAAAAAGCTGGTTTTTTGAGAAAATAAACAAAATTGACAAACCCCTAGCTAACCTTATCAAGAGAAAGAAAGAAAAAACCCAAATTCATGCAATAAGAACTGAAAAGGAGGAAATTACTACAGATCCCATGGAAATTCCAAAGATCATGAATATCTACTTTGAAAATCTCTACTCACATAGAGTGGAAAACACAGAGGAAATGAACAGATTTCTAGAAACATATGAACTACCAAATCTTGACCAAGAAGATAGAGCAATTTTGAACAACCCAATATCAGCTATTGAAATTGAAAACGTAATTAAAAACTTACCAACAAAGAAAAGCCCAGGTCCTGATGGACTCACAGCTGAATTCTACAAGAAATTTAGGGATGATATGATGCCAGTATTCCTTAAAGTCTTCAATAAAATTGAGAAGAAAATAATCCTAAATCATTCCTGGAAGCAAGTACTACTCTGATACCAAAACCAGAGAAAGATCCAACCAAAAAGGAAAACTATAGACCAAACTCAGTAATGAACATTGATGCAAAGATTCTCAACAAAATACTGGCAAATAGAATACAGCAAATCATCAAGAAGATTATACATGATGACCAAGTGGGGTTCATTCCACTAATGCAAGGATGGTTTAACATATGCAAATCAATAAATGTAATACACACATCAACAAAGCCAAAAACAAAAACCGCATGTTCACCTCAATAGATGCAGAAAAAGCTTTTGACAAAGTCCAACAAATGTTCATGATAAAAGCCCTTCAGCGACTTGGAGTACATGGTGTCTACCTCAACCTTATAAAGGCCTTCTATGACAAACCAATAGCCAACATTATACTAAATGGACAAAAGCTGAAAGCTTTCACTTTAAAATCAAGAACAAAACAAGGATGTCCACTATCACCACTCTTTTTCAATATAGTTCTGGAAACACTAGCCAGGGCAATCAGACAAGAAAGAGAACTAAAAGGAATAAAGATAGTAAAGGAAGAAGTTAAATTATCACTATTTGTAGATGACATGATACTCTCTATAGAAGACCCAAAAAACTCCATTAAAAGACTGCTAGAGGTAATAAACAAGTTCAGCAGTGTAGCTGGATACAAAGTCAATGCTCAAAAATCAATAGCATTCATGTACACAAACAAAAAACTCACCAAGAGAGAAATGATGGAAATATCACCCTTTACAATAACATCTAAAAAAATGAAGTACCTAGTAGTTAACCTAACTAAAAATGTAAAAGACCTATAAGCTGAAAATTATACTACACTGAAAAAGGAGATTGAAGAAGATACTAGAAAATGGAAGGATATTCCTTGCTCTTGGCTAGGAAGAACCAACAATGTGAAAATGGCCATACTCCCAAAACTGTTATACAGATTTAATGCAATCCCAATCAAAATACCATTGACATACCTCACAGATCTAGAGAAAATATTCCGAAAATTACTTTGGAAACAGAGGAAACCTCGAATGGCAAAGGTGATTCTGGGCAACAAAAGCAAGGCAGGAGGCATCTCAATTCCTGACTTGAATCTATACTACAAAGCCACAGTGATAAAATCAGCTTGGTATTGGCAAAGAAATAGACCTGAGGATAAAAGGAACAGATTAGAAGATACAAGCACAACTACAAAGACACTCAACCACCTCATATTTGATAAAGGGGCTAAATATGTTCACTGGAAGAAGGATAGTCTCTTTAATAAATAGTGTTGAAAAATTGGCTCTCCACTTGCCAAAGACTGAAACTAGATCCATGCATATCACCATGCACAAAACTAAAGTCTAAATGGATCAAAGACTTCAATATTAAAACAGAAACACTAAATCTACTGGAAAACAAGGTAGGTAGAGGTCTTGGAGACATAGGGGTAGGCAGAGAATTCATGAACAAAACACAAACTGCACTGGGAAACACTTCAAAGAATCAACAGCTGAGATCTCATATTATTAAAAAGTTTCTGCACTTCAAAGGAAATCACCAACAGAGTGAAAAGAAAACCCACAGAATGGGAAAGAATGTTAGTTAGCAACCTCTCAGACAAAGGACTTATGTCCAGAACATATAAAGAACTGAAAAACATCAAGCCCCCCAAATTCAAAGACCCTCTCCAAAAATGGGCATCTGAGATGAACACACAGATCTCAGAGAAAGATATACAAATGGCAAATAAATACATGAAGAAATGTTCACCATCACTGGTCATTCGAGAAATGCAAGTTAAAACAACATTGAGATTTCACCTCACTCCGGAAAGAATAGCTGCCATCAAGAAATCAACTGATAACAAATGTTGGCAAGGCTGTGGGGAAAAAGGAACACTGCTCCACTGTTGGTGGGAATGTAGACTGATGCAACCACTATGAAAATCCATATGGAGAATTCTCAGAAGACTAGGATTGGAAGTTCCATTCTATCCAGCTATTCCCCTCCTGGGTATTTTCCCAGAAGAACTGACAAGTTCATATCACAGTGATACATGTGCACCCATGTTCATAGCAGCACAATTTGTAATAGCTAAATCTTGGAAACAACCAAGATGCCCATCAACTGCAGAGTGGATGAAAAAGATGTGGTATTTTTACATAATGGAATATTACTCAGCTATAGTAATAATAAAGGATAATAATAATAATAAAGGATGATCTTGAGGTCTTTATCGGCCTTTATAGGCAAATGGAGACAACTTGGGACTATCTTCATTAGTGAAATAAATAAGAATCATATTTATAAATATATTGTTTCTCTAGTGTAAAAAGTGATAAGAACTATAGAGTAATAAAACCCCAAATGTGTAATTGCTATTGTAAAATAAAGAGGAAAAGAAAAGGCTCTAAGGGATATAACTGCATGTATGTTTGAGTGTGTAAAATAGATGACCATATTGCTGAATCTTTATTGGATCTTTGAGCAGAACTGTTTGCAGTCTCACTGTTTGAATGTCTACTATGTATCCATTAATTCTGTAACTTGAACAACTACATCCAAGATGACGATATGTAATTTATCAACTAGTGATTTCTTTTTTTCTTTTTCCTTTTAGAATTCTGTATTGTTGCTACCCTTTTTCTTTTGCTTTTTTTAATCTTTAAATAAAAATTTTAAAAAATGCATAATTGCTATTGTAAAAAAGAGAGGAAATAGGAAGTGCTATAAAAAACATAACTGCATGAATATTTGAGTGTATAGGATTGATAACCATACTTCTAAGTTCTTGTTGGATTGTTGAACAGATCTGTTTGCAGTCTCACTGATTGAGTGTCTACTTTGGGTGCTCTAATTTTGTGACTTGAACAACTATAAATAAAAGGACAATATGAAATTTATCAACCAATGATCTCTTACTGTTTATTCTTTTCTTTGAAATTCTGTAATATTTCTAACTTTTTTCTGTTTTTTTCCTCTTTAAATAAAAAAGAAAGCTTTTACTTCAGTATTTTGTGCAGTGGAGTAGAAAAGGCTTTTTATAGCCTGTAGATGCAAATTAAAATAATACATATTGTTTTATGTTCAAAAAATTGAAAGCTTGAAAATATTGTATGTGGGCAAGGATGTGAGAAATTGAAAATCACAAAATGCTTTGGAAGCATAGAGCAATTATGTAATGTCTTGTAAAACTAAAAGTATACATGTCCTACAGTGTATCCTAGGGGAGATTTGACCTGTGTAAAGAAAGTACATGCAAGTCTATTGAACACTGAGAAACACTGTTAGTAATCTAAGTGTCTGTCAGCAAAAGAATAGATAGGTAAATTTTGGGATAATCAGTTGAGGAATACTACTTTGTATAGCAGTGAAAATAAATAAGCCAAACAATGAAATGATCTGAGTGAACATAGGTAAGTTTCTAAAATGTAATGCTGAGGCCACCCCACCACTGCTGCACAGAGGAGGCCAGGGAGCTCTGCTGTGGTTTGGACCACTGGGTTTCTCTGTGTGCCTCAGTGCCCCCCACTGCCACAGTGTGGAGAAAGAACACAGAGCTCCACCCCAGCTCGGGCCACTGGGTGTGCCTGTGCACCTCAGTGCCTCCTCACCACTGCTGCACAGGGGAAGACCAATGAACTCTGCCCCAGCTCAGGCAGCTAATCCAGGCCTGTGCATGTTGGTGCCCTCTTATCACTGCCACACAGAGGACAGCCACCATGCTCCTTCCCACCTCAGGCCACTGAGCCGTGCCTGCGACCCAGGAAGCTCCTCCCGTGTGCTGACCCAGAAGACTACCTCGCCCACCCTGGCTTGGCCCATTGCCCTTGGCTAACCTCCCCATCTCTTAGACAAAGCACTGCTGTGAATGTTTGGCTCCCACTCTCCCTCCCAGAACCTTGAACTGCAGTGGACTGGCAGTGCTGGTTTGATGGGAGACTTGGTGGCCCCTTGCCCAGACAGAGGACTCTGGCAGGTTCCGGTCACTATGTACCCAACATCAACCACACAGTAGGATCCTAGGAGGTACACTACCAACAGTTGTGACTATTGGGATTAAACAACCAGATATTGGCCCAGAAGGTGAAAATGACAAAGTGAAAAACTAAAATGAAATCTCAAACATCTAGTCCATCAGGCACAAGAACAGGTGACAGAAAAACAGAGGACTTTAAAAGTCATACACCAGAAATCTCTGAAAAGAAAGCAAACAAAGTAAAGAAACAAATCTATGAGGCTATAGAGGAAATCAAATTAGAAGTAATGTCTGTCTTATGTAAGACAGAACTAACAACCTTAGTAAAGGATTTGCTCAACATAGCTAGGGAAGAAATAGATAAAAAATACAGAAACATGGGAAATTGATTGAAACTTTGAATGAACAATATAGAAAATAAGCAAAATCAATGAAACATATTCAAAGAGATATCCAAGAAACAAAAAATTCTATTGAAAGCTGGCAAAATCATTTAAGTGAAGCTGAGGATAGAATTTCAAACCTTGAAGACAGGATTGCAGATAGCGACTATGAAAAGATAGGACTTGTAAAAACAACAAAGAGCAAAAAACAACAGTCCAGCAGCTTCAAGATAATGTCAAGAGAAACAATGTAAGACTAACAAGCATCAGTAAGGATGCGGGAGACAATGCAAAGGACATAACTAAGCTGTTCACAGAAGTAATAGCAGAAAAATTCCCAAACATGGGGACAAAAATCTGACATACAAATAAGTGAGGCATATAGAATGCCAAACAGTCATAACCAACATAAATCTACACCAATACATATAATAATTAAGATCTCAGACATACAGCATAAAAACAAAATACTAAAAACTGTTAGAGAAAAGACTCAACTCACCTATCAAGGAAAGCCCATTAGAATCACAGCAGACTTCTCAGCACAAACCCTCAAGTCAAGAAGAGCTTGGAGGAAGGTATTTCAAGCCCTGAAACAAAACAACTTTCAACCCAGACTGATGTACTCAGCCAAACTGTCTTTTAAATTTAATGGAGAAAAAAGATACTTCCATGACAAAGAACAACTGAAGAAATTCATATCTACCAAACCAACCCTAGAAAGAGTATGAAAAGACATACTACAAAAAGATAAAAATGACCACAAGCTCCAGAACAACAACAGAAAGAAACCATCAGGCTGGACAAGAAATTAAACAAGGGAGGAAAGCAGGAAACCAATAACAAGAACATAATATGGCAAAGTCAAGCCAGTATATATCAGTAATATCCATAAATGGGTTCAATTCACCTGTCAAGAGAAGCAGATTGACAGAATGCATCAAGAAACAGGACCTCACACTATGTTGTATGCAAGAAACACATCTGACTCAAATAGAAACTCATAGATTAAAAGTCAAAGTATGGAAAACAGTATTCCATGCAACAGGAACCCCCCAAAAAAGCAGGGGTAACAATTCTGTTTGCAGACAAAGTGAACTTCAAACCTAAAATGATTAAAAGAGTTAAAGAAGGCCACTACATACTTGTAAGTAGAAAACTACAAAAGGAAGAACTAACAATTATAAATATATATGCACCAAATACAGGAGCACCCAACTATATAAGACAAACACTAATGGACATGAAAAACCAAATATACAAGAACACAATTGTAATAGGCAACTTTAACACCTACTGCCACAAAGAGGTAGATCAACTAGACAAAAAGTTAGCAAAGAAATAACAGAACTGAACCATGCCTGTGAGAAAATGGAGTTAGTGGATGTTTACAGAGTGTTCCACCCATCTGCATCAGAATATACATTCTTCTCAGCTGCACATGGGACATTCTCTAAAATAGACCATATATTAACTTATAAAACATTCTTAAGTAAATGCAAAGGAAGCAAAATTATCCCATGCATAATATCTGATCATATTGAACTAAAATTGGATATCAATGGTAAAAACCCCCTGCAAAACCTGCATAAAATCACAGAAATTAAATAACCTTCTGAACCAGTGGGTTACAGATGAAATTAAAGAAGAAATAATACCTACAATACAATGAAAATGCAGACACAACATACTGTAAGCTATGGGACACAATGAAATCAGTCTTAACAGGAAAATATATAGCAATAAATAGTCACATCAAGAAAATGGAGTGAGCACAAATAAATAACCTAATGCTACATCTCAAGCTTCTAGAAAATGAAGAGCAAGTCAAACCTGAAGCTCATAGAAGAGAGGAAATTGTAAAGATTAGGGCAGAAATTAATGCAATTGAAATGAAAAAAATTACAAAGAATTAATGAATCAAAGAGCTGGTTTTTTGAGAGAACAAACAAGATTCATAAACCTCTAGCCAACCTTATCAAGCAAAAGAAAAAAAACTCAAATCCATGCAATAGGAACTGAAAAGAGGGAAATTACTACAGATCCCATGGAAATCCAAAAGATCATGAACACCTACTTTGAAAATCTCTACTCACATAGAGTGGAAAACATAGAAAAAATGGACAGATTTCTTGGAACATACAAACTACCAAAGCTCAACCAAGAAGATATAGCAATTTTGAACAATCCAATATCAGCTACTGAAATTGAAAACATGATTAAAAACTTAGCAAAAAAGAAAAGCCCAGGTCCTGATGTATTCATGGCTGAATTTTATAATAAATTTAGAGAAGATTTAATACCAACACTCCTTAAACACTTCAATGAAATTGAATGAAAAGCAGTCCTCCCTAAATCATTCTTGTAGGCAAGTATTACCCTGATACCAAAAACTAGACCCAACCAAAAAGGAGAACTATAGACCAATCTCATTAATGAACATTGATGCAAAGATTCTCAATAAAATGCTGGCAAATAGAGTGCAGCAAGTCATCAAGAAGATTATACAACATGACCAAGTGGGATTTATTCCAGGAATGCAGGGATGGTTCAACACATGCAAATCAAAAAGTGTAATATACCACATCAACAGAGCCAAAAATAAAAATCACACGATCATCTCAGACACAGAAAAAGCTTTTGATAAAGTCCAACACCTGCTCATGATAAAAACCCTACAGAAATTTGGAATAGACCATATGTACCTCAATCTCATAAAGGCTATTTATGATAATCTAAAAATTCATGAATGTTAGTATAATCTAACATTATACTAAATGGACAAAACCTGAAAGCCCTCACTTTAAAATCAGGAACAAAACAAGGATGTCCACTATCACCACTCCTATTCAATATAGTTACAGAAATATTAGCCAGAGCAATCAGACAAGGAGGAGAAATAAAAGGAATAAAATTAGGAAAAGAAGTTAAATTATCATTATTTGCAGATGACATGATACTGTACATAGAACACCCCAAAAACTACATTTAAAGACTAGAAGAGGTAATAAGCAAATTCAGCAGCATAGCTGGATACAAAGTCAATGCTCAAAAATCAATAGCATTCCTGTAAACAAACAAAAAACTCACTGAGAGAAAAATTATGGAAATATCATCTTTCACAATAGCATCTAAAAAAATCAGATACTTAGGAATTAACCTAACCAGGAATGTAAAAGACCTATATGCTGAAAATTATACTACTCTAAAAAAGGAGATTGAAGAGGATGTTAGAAAATGGAAGGATATTCATTGCTCTTGGTTAGGAAGAACCAACATTGTGAAAATGGTCAAACTCCCAAAACTGTTATACAGATTCAATGCAATCCCAATCAAAATACCACCAACATACCTAACAGATCTAGAGAAAATATTCCTAAAATTACTTTGGAAACAGAAGAAACCTAGAATAGCAAAAGCAATTCTGGGCAGCACAGGCAAGACAGGAGGCATCTCATTTCCTGATCTGAAACTATACTAAAAACCACAATAATAAAATCAGCATGGTATTGGCAAAGAAATAGGCCTGAGGATCAATGGAACACATTAGAAGATCCAAACACTACTACAAAGACCCTCAACCACCTTATATTTGACAAAGGGGCTAAACATGTTCACTGGAAAAAAAGATAGCCTCTTTAATAAATGGTGTTGGAAAAATTGGCTTTCCACATGCTGAAGACTGAAAATAGACCCATGCCTATCACCATACACTAAACTAAAGTCAAATGTTAGATCAAGGATCTAAACATTAAAACAGAAACAGTAATCTACTGGAGGACAAGGTAGGTAGAAATCTTGAAGACATAGGGGTAGGCAAAAAATTCATGAATAAAACACAAACCCCACAGAAAATACCTGAAAGAATCAACAACTGGGATCTCATATTACTAAAAAGTTTCTGCACTTCAAAAGAAATCACCAACAGAGTGAAAAGAAAACCCACAGAATGGGAAACAATTTTAGCTAACAATGCCTCAGGCAAAGGACTTATATCCAGAACGTATAAAGAACTGAAAAACATCACACACACCCCGCCAAATTCAAAGACCCTCTCCAAAAATGGGCACTGGAGATGAACATACAGTTCTCAGATGAAGATATACAAATGGAAATAAATACATGAAAAAATGTTCACCATCACTAGCCATTTAAGAAATGTAAATTAAAACAGCATTGAGATTCCATCTCATGCAGGAAAGAATGGGGGCCATCAAGAAAACAACTGATAACAAATGTTGGCAAGGATATGGGGAAAAGGAACACTTCTCCACTGTTGGTGGGAGTGAAGACTGGTGCAACCACTGTGGAAATCAGTATAGATATTCCTAAAAAAACTAGGATTGGAGGTTACATTCAATCCAGCTATTCCCCTTCTGGGTATTTTCCCAGAAAAATTGAAAAGGTCATATCACAGAGATAAATGTCTACCCATGTTCATAGCAGCACAATTTGTGATAGCTAGATCTTGGAAATAACCAAAATGCCCATAAACTACAGAGCGGATTAAAAAATGTTGTATTTTTATACAATGGAATACTATTCAGCTATAAAAAGGATGATCATTAGGCCTTTATAGGTAAAAGGAGACAACTTGAAAATACCCTTATTAGTGAAATAAACAAGACTCACATTAGTAAACGTCACATTGTCTCTCTAGTGTAAAAAAATAAAAACTGACAGGATAATGGGATCCAAAAAAGTATAATAGATATTGTGAAAGTGAAAGGGAAGGAAAGTGCTCTAAAGAATATAACGTTATATAGGGGCTGAGGATTTAGCTCAGCAGCATAAGTGCCTGCCTTGCAAGCATGCAGTTGTTGATCCCTGGTACCAATAAAAAAAAAAAAAGAGTATAACAGTATATAGAGTATGTAAGATAGATGACCATGTTATTGAATTTCTGTTGGAACATTGAAAAGAAGGATTTGCACTGTCAATGTTTGAGTGTCTAGCCACTATTTATGCTTTGATTTTGTGACTTTGGCAACTATTTTTTAAGACAATAAGGAGCAACATATCAACTAGCAATTATATGATGTTAATTTTTTTTTGAATTTGGTATTGTTCTACCCTTCTTTTCTGTTTTTCTATTTTCTTTAATTTTCTTTTCTTTCTTTGAAAAAAGAGAATAATAGGTAATATAACAACCATTGTTAAATTTCTTTCATTCTGTTTTGAAAACCTATATTGCTATTGTTTTGAGTTTGCTGTTTCTGTTTATGTCTTTTGCTTTTCATTTTTCTTTTCTGATTTTTCTCTTTTTAAAATAAAAAATAAAATGTAATGCTGAATTATCAAAGCAAGATATGAAAATATACACAAAATATGAATTTGCAAACAAAAAAATAATCATTATTATACACATTCATGCAGCATAAATATAGAAACATCATGGGAATGAAAAGTATGAAAATTCAAAGTGGTGCTTAATGCTAGAGAAAGAGAAAAGTGGAGGAAGACTTGAGCTGAGGGTGGTACATAAATAGCTTAAATACTATCTTTAGTATTTCTTATGAAAAATCAGACAAACCTTGAAAAAAAAATGAACATTTTTAATAAATTCATATGATAAGCATATGATTATTTATTTTATCTAAACACTTTTCTATGCACTTGATGAATTTTATTTAAAAAGAAAACAAACAAAGTTTCTGAGGTCCTGGAGCTAAGAAGTGGCAGAAGTGGATTGGAGACCAGGTTGCTCTGAGTGTGAATCCACACTAATTTGTCCTACCCTCTTTCTATAAGGAGACATCTCTGGCTTCTTTCTCACTTGTGGCATCGGCATATTCTGAAGGAACTTTCATCACTACCTGCAAACTGTATTGCTTTTCTTTGTTCATGAATTTCTGACTTTGCTTGATTCTGAGGTTCGAAAGGCTCATTTGCTTTTATCTGGAATAGTTGACACAGAGTTGATTTTTAAGTAAATATTTGGTGAATGTAGGAATAAAAACTAATGATAGGACAACTAGGAGACTATGATAATACAATACAGAACTAATGGGGGAATTTGAAAAATTAACTGAAATGAAAAAGAAGTAGACTAAAGATAAATACACAACTTCTAGGATATAAGGCATGAAAGTAGAAGATCTGAAAAAAAATCCAAAGGGTCTTACTGAGCATGGCTAGATTTTGTGTGTTTACTGTGTGCGAATGTCTAGACACCACATGTATGATCTCACTTAATCCTCCCTCTCTGCATTCCCTATGAGATGTGTGTTATTTCTGTGGAAATACTAAGAGGCTAACAACTTGCCTGGCTGGAATTAGAACCCTAGCTTCTGAATCTGTGTTGCTAATCACTGTGGCTTGTTATCAAATGGAAATTCAGAAAGTCAGAGAGTGAAGGGAATTGTTTTAAATTTTGTTTTTTAACATAATGAGATACAGATGATGATAAGTCTTTAAGGTCAAAAAGTCTTGCGTCACTGCTAAGACTCAGGAAATGGATGAACTCTGGTGACCAAGGTAGGACTTTAGAAATATCTATCTTAAATACATGTAACCAGGGGGAGCCTTGACTGTACATAATTAAAAGTAAAAACATCATAGATGAAAAGGTTGTCTGCTTTCTTACTTTTGTCATATGACAACATTTTAAAATAAAACAACAAAATCCTTCCCTTTTTTGGGTCTAAGTTCTACACAATTGTTTTTGTTTACATTTTAAAGCTTCTTTGTTCATCCTTTAATTACCGCTGTTGAGACTGAGTGTGTAACTAAGTGTCAGAGGACATGCTTACCATGCCAGAGACCCTAGGCTCAATGGTTAACAAGCAAAAAAAAAAAAAAAATCATTGTTTTTAATATGGAAGTTGTTCTGGGAATTTTGGGTAATACAGATAATCTTTGAGATTCACGGACTCAGCTAGACAGTAGTTTAAGAGGACTGTAAGATTAAGGGTGCTCTAGAACATTCACTAACTTGGTAGATAAAGGGGAAGGAATCAGTAGAATGAGAGAAATTAAAGAGAAGGCATGTTACATAGTATATTCATCAACTTTTTTTGGTATTTGGAGCATGATTCTGTTTTTTTTTCCACACTCTTGAGTGATGTTGGGCCTAACCCAACATCAGAGTCATAAAGTACTTGTACATAGGGTCTTGCTCTCACTGTGGCTCTTGAGAATCATAAAATCACCACCAGGGAAACAGGCCCAAGTTATACTTCTGGGTGATGAGTGACACATGGCCTAGATACCTGTATCACCTCAGCGGTCATTAGACCCATTCCCAGATCATCCAGTCCCAGATAAATCTTTTGCTGATTACTAAATCCTGAGTGAGGATAGTTGAGATCAGCCAAGCCTGCTCACATAAGCAAAACCATCAACTTGTGGGAAATGATTTATGCTTGCTATTCTAAGATGCAATGTTTCAGTGTGATTTCTTTCATAGCAAAAACTAACTCATAGAAAGTTCTTGAATAGATGAGCAAAGATAGGATAAAAGGCAGAGTCAGAACATAAATTAATCTTGGATAGAAGAAATATGTATGTGTGTGTGTGTGTGTGTGTATGGAGAATACATGTAACTGTGTAATTATACAGAAATACATATATTTGAATACTCCTATATATCCAGAGCCAGAAGAAAGGAATAAAAGTCTGGAATTGAGACTACTTAAACTAAAATCTTGCCATTATTCATTTCTGGCTGAGTGATCTTGATACATCTTATTCATCTGTAAAGCCTTTACCTTATAAGTTGTGGAAAAAATTCAGTAATGCATAATATGCAAGGGTCTGGTTCAGGACACCTACTAAATATCAGGTAAATATGTACCTGACTGCAAAAGCAGCATGAATATAAGGCAAAATTGTGAATATAGCATAAATGTAGAACAAAACTGAGAGAATTTACATGAGTTAGTAATCATCAGGAATATAGGAATAGAGTATGTTCAGAGAGTGAAAAGTAGAGCAATATGAATTTTCAAAGAGGAAATGAATGTTAACATTTTAACAAAGTGGTTAAAGAAGACTCTATTAAAAAGAATAATGGTAATGGTCCAACTGAGTCTCAAAAAAACCAAAGCTATGGAAGACTGGGTGCAGTTCCAATTATCTGTCATAATTCTCAGTAGCTTAGGTGTTGAATTGAGAACAATAGTGGGATAGAAGTGCAATAGAGGATTTAGCAGATTAACAAAGGAGTGATGAGCGCTAGGGAGCTGGTATGAATGTCTAGAAATAGCTGACCATGGCACTTGAGCTGGTCTGCAGGCACGAAAGGCCAATACAGGGACTGAGTGACTGAGAGGTGAGAGCATGGGGCCAAAGGGTGAAGAGCAGGAGTCCTGCAGATAACACCTGAAATCAGGAAGCTGTAGATCTCCTAGCGAATAGCATCAACATGTCCTTAGTGACTCTCTCTCTTGCATAAAGCGAAAGGCCTTCTCATGCTGTGATGTGTAGTTTTCTTCCAAGAAGCCTTATTTCTTTCCAGTGTTTAAGAAACTCCAAACTATTTAAAAGAAAGGAGGCAATTGAGAGCATATTTGCACTAAGCAGTACAGACAAAACTGTCCTGTATCAAACCACCGAAGAATCTTTGGAAAGAGTTCTGGGTTTAATATCCAGATCATCTTGGTGCCTTTTCTCTAAGACACCATGTTTATGGGATCATCAGTCTCAGGCACTCAAAAACTTTTCTGCAAGTGACTGTTATTTTCATCTCTTGTTAAGGCAACAAATAATTGGAGTTTCTCTAGTGCTCTAGAGTTTTTCTAATGCTTTGTAGTATTCCCTAGTCTCCTGTTTGAAACCTGTGAACTCTCATCTCTCACTTCTGCCTCCTCAAGTTTGATCCATCTCTCAGCCCAGCACTATACAATCTCTTTCTTCTTAGAGTTCATCTGCCACTTAACACGTGCTTTTTTTCCCTATATTTTCTTTGAAACCATGAATAAACCCTTTTGAAACTATACAAGGATTTGTAGAATACTTAATCCAAATACTTCTTCATGCTAATGAGAAAACTAAAACTCAGAAACTCATTTGGTAAATGATATACCCAAGATTAGATTACAGAGATCCTTTATCATTATTTGGTAACCCTTTCACAATGCTATTATACATAAATGCCATAGAAAATGTTCATTCAGGACAGGGACTACTTCGAATCTATGTGTGTTGGGCCCTCAACAAATATTCACCCAAAGTCATATGGTATGTTATCAAATCACACCCAGCAGATGAAAGAGAAATAAATGCTTATGTAGACAGGTTTATAGTGTTTAAAAAGTCATTAGTGCTTAGACATATAAAGTTAGAGTTTCCATTTGTCACTTAAGATGCTCAAGTGTTTCAGTTTTTGTTACTACAAGCAAAATGAAGCTGATAGATCTTAGATTTGTTCCCTTATTTCATTACCAAGTCTGGTTTAGGATTTACACAAGCCAGTTTTGACCAGGAAAGGTTACAGATATTTGTTTGAATTTCAGGAGAGAAAAATTCTACCATGAAGTCCTTTGACTAGTTAGATAGAAATTGTTTACTTTGTGGATATTGATTTTAATTTCACTTCAGAAAAAAGGCACCAGAGTCAATTTAATAAGTAAAAATGTCACAGTGTAACAGGTTATCAGTGTTTCCCTGTGTCTTCTCCCTACCATACTCAGAAGAGGTTGGGCATCCTTGCCTGCAGCTTTTTCTAACCACTCCTCCCACCCATTCTCCCTTATGTCAACACATTTCTCTCACTCCTGCCATTCTTCTGGTGCTACTCCCTGCAGGCATCAGTGCAGCAGAGCACAGTCTGGAGAAAGTGTCAGCAAAGGATGAACAGAGAAACTTGGAGTCAACTGTTCTTGACAACTGATTATTTTCCACTTGCTATGGAAAAGAGTAGAGGTGGGGAAAGTTTGTGGGTAACTCCATCCCATCACCAGAACTACCAAGGAAATATTGTCATGGTCCCTTCTGGAAGCTTCTGGTGCCATTTTTACACAGTTACAACCTGTATTTCCAAACCTAGTTTATACTGATACTTTGCAATCCAAAGAAAGATAACCCTTTTTCCATACAAAAAAAGCAAAAAACTTATACAATTGAACTTAATTTGGCAATATGAATGGGAAATAACAAAACAAAAGCAAACAGAAGGTCACATATTGGGAACTGAACCAATACTGTTAACAGAAATGATCAGCTTTTCCTATTACGAATGTTAAAAAAAAAACAATCTATTAGTCAAGATTACCTGAAACATAAGATATGTGACTTTTCACTCATCACTTTACACAACTGAATTCCTTTGAAAACGGTACAAAACCTGCCTTTCCCAATCTAACTATTCCACCTGTAACTGTTAAGAAGAAATTCCCCAGGATAGGTCAATCAAAGCTCATAGTGACCATTATCACAAGTTATTACTCTACAAGCTTATTTCAAGGTGGCTTTGGGTGATCTCAGCAGACAAAGCCTTAGAGTCATTCTTCCCACTGTGCTCGGTTGGGAATTTCCAGCCATGTGGTCTCCTTCCCACTCTCCACCTCAGCTTTCCTCTTCCCTTTCCTTTCCTCATATCAGAGAAATGACAAACACCACCTACTTGGTCAGTTTTACAAGTCATTTGTCTTAATTCCATCAACAGGAGCCTACGATCTAAAGAAAAAACATTTATTTGTTTAAAAGTATAATCTGAAGGCAGTATTTTTACAGAAAAATGCTCTCACCCTCTCGGTGCTCGTATGTGGTGCCTTTTCTTCCAGACTTGTTTCTTTCCAAATGACTACATCTTTTGCTGGCATTTCTCTGAATGTGTAGACAAGACTTCTTTACAAGTCAGAAAAGCTACCTGAAGTTGCAGGCAGCTTCCTGTTGGTCTCAGGTTTTGCAGAATGCATGCTTGGGTTGCAGAAGGTGGGCAAGGTGTTTGAAAAAACAGGAAGCAGCTGTGAATGTGTGACTTTATTCCCGGAAGAAGAAGAAGCGGACTTAGAGATGCCTATAGATGCTCCTGCTGCTCATCTATGAGCATGTTGCAAGGCCATCAAGTACTTTAAAACCCCCAAACCAGCTTCTGAGTGGTAGGATTATTTGGAAAATCGAATACATCCCAAGGCATGGTTGAAACCCATGGCTTTTCTATTTTTACTTTTTGCTATTGATATTGAAGTGTGGGAATTGAAATTGGGTTTTAATAGCAATGAAAGAAGTAACAACCAAATGAAAATTTGAGGTAACGGATTTGTGTAACTTTGTAGGCTATTGCTTTATTAAGAATGTGTTTTGATTCATTGATTAGTTTACTCAGCAAAACAGTATTGAGTGAAAGGCCCTGTGACAGGCCCTAGAAATATACTGAGAACAAAATAAAAATGATTGCATCTCTATCCCATTTCAGTTCAGAAATTACCTACAAAATTTCATATTTTACATTTGCATTTTTGTATTTGTATGTGTCTGCATGATTGGTGATGCGTTTAATAGAAGCGTTTCTAATATAAGTTTCCTCCTCTAGGTTGAATGCTCTAAACTGTTGATGGCTGGTTAGTCCAAGTGTGGCATCCTCTGCCCCTGACCTCAGGCTATGCATTTAGTGTCATTGTTGGCTAATTAGGTCAACCCTGTTCCTTGACTGAGGAGAGCACTCCTGGTCCGCATAGTAAATACAGACTTGACCAAACACAAACTGGACTACAGAGTGTTTCTGGTTCATCCAGGAGCTATAGCCACTCTGTTCTACAGCTTTTCAGAGACTTTATTTTCACAGCTGGTCAAAAAAGCAAGGCAAATGGTAAGCAATAGAGTTTCCTTATTTTTACATACACAGTAAAAAAAAAAAAATACATGCGTTGACTTCAGTTTCTTCATCTAAAAATGAGAAGCTGGATTAGCTATAGAACTGAGTTTTCTCCATGAAAGAAGTTAGAAAAGGGATTATGTGGTAGAAAATCTGGGTACACTTATCTTCTTTGATCGAAGCACCCAAAGGTGGATGAGTGATTGTGTAGAAGGAGGGGCATGAGGAGGACACTTCTATCACTTTTTCCTGCTTTTTAGCTACAGAGGGCTTGGAGCAGATTCAGAGTGGGGAGTCAGCATAGCTGAATTCCAAGGCCATTATTCTACAGTTGAGATGATTCTCCTGGCTTTATTAGGTTTTGAAGTTTGTCACTATTAGATGGTTACCTCTATTATGGTAAGCAATGTTAGGGGAGTGGCCAGTCTTGCCACACTCCATAATATCATTATTTCCTCAATTTGTACAGCAGAGCTTTCCAGATAGTAGAGACCTAGATCACTGCCTTTTTCCTACTTCCCAATTTTCATAGCCACGCAACTGGAACTTTAGGGTAACAGGATGAAACCCTTCCAAGGGAAAGAAGATTGGAGCCCCTAAAACCACTTGGTAACACCATGTGCTCTCAAGAGGTGCATTAACATTGCAAAAAACACCTCTCTATTTACAATGCACTTGCCAAGATCAAAAGGTTCATTTTCATAGCAAGATTTTAAAGAAGAGGTTTATCATGGTGAAAACCCAAGAACCATGGCTCTTAGCATCAAAAAGCAAAAGAACTATCACCTGAAAATGATTCCCAAAGATAGGGCACCTGGAAAATAAAAGGAGATAATCAGTGAATTATCATGAACCTTCAGGCATAGCTCTGTACATGTTGTAATTAGAACTCTTTGATGACTTGAATTAGAAAATCTTCAGATAAATAATGCTGATTTGTTGGTCAGATGCATCAAAGAAAACGTCTGAATTCCTTGGGAGGAAAATATTTGGATTTAAATTCCAGTTTTGCCTTTTCTTAGCTATGTGAAGTTTGGTAACTAGTTTAGCATTTTCCAAGAACTTTTTCTTTTTGAAAATGGAAATAAATATATTTCCTTCAAATAATTGTCATGAGTATTAAAGTACATAAAGCATACAGAATGGCTTAAATCAGTGTGATCATACTTCCAGGTTCTGGAATTAGGTGTTGACTTGAGACGGAAGCCATGGCATTGATGTTGGAAAGGTCAACTTTGTTCTTTGTACCTTAGACACCTCTGACATGACAATTATAGATGCTTTAGTTTTTGAACAAACTGGGACAATAAATCACTGTCATCTACTACACAAGGCATTGGAGATGCAAAGACAAATGAATATGCTAGATTGCAGTCTTATTGGAAAGGAAAGTATAACATGATTAGCATGTGGAAAATATAAGATAAACCTCGAGAAAATCTCAGAAATGAAGAGATTTTTACTGTTCTTCCTGGAAAGGATTAGGATTAAGTGACAGAAATTAATGTTAAAGATTGCTTATAAGGATGGATCTCATAGGCAAACTGAAGGACAATCAAGCTGTCCTCTTATTTCTTGTCCCATAGAGAGCATTGTGACCAAAGAACTGGGATTTTGGGGGAGCAAAATCTCCTAACCAATGGCATCTGTAAATTTCTCATTTTGGTAGATGTAGCCTCAGTTGCAGCAGCAATAAACTTTTCTCTGACATAAAGCAGGCATCCTTGGAATTGGACAGATGGGTGCCTTATAAACAGGGTATTATACATGTAACATGTAACCTCTTTTTGTCTCATTCCTCACATATAAAATGGGAGGATAGGAAGAGGCCTTTCTGGTTGCTGTGAGAATATGAGATAATATGTACAGCACATAGACAGCATTCAATATATATTAGTAAATAATTTATCTGGAAAATGAAGTTTTCCCTCACAGAGAGTATAAAGATTTTGTTTGTTATTTAGTTTGCTTGTAAATATTAGTCTCTTCACCAATTCATTGGATTTTCTCTCTTCAGATCTCTTCTGGGCCCAGCTATATAAAGATTTCCTTTAGCTTATTTCTATCAGTCTCCTGGGTAGTATGCACCACTCTATACTAATAAGTTTTCTGGACCATTTAGGAAAGGATCTTTCTTCTGGGCTGATAATATCTTGTACTGGCACAACTACATAGTAGTCTGCAAGTGCACTAGCTTGGTTGAAAGTGCTGGACTGGTGTACAACCTGCACATGCAGACACTATGACCCTACTTTTCCTTCTCCTTCACCACATCCTACCCTTCACACTTCAAAACTGACTGAGGGAGGGAAGATTATTATGAATTGAATTATGTCCCACTCTCTTACCTGAAAATGTGTATGTTAAAGTCTGTATTAGGATTCTTCAGATAAATAGAAACAGTAGGGATAGATAGATGATAGATAGATAGATAGATAGATAGATAGATAGATAGATAATAGATAGATGGACACATAGATCTTTTGGGGGGAGTACCAGGACTCAAACTCAGGACCTCACATTTTCCAAGAAGGCACTGCATCACTCAGCTAAATCCCTGGCCAAGATAGATTTTTATAAAGTTTTGGCTCTTCTGACTATGGAAGATAAGAACTGCTGTGTAAGTTGAAGATCTAGCAAAGCCAGTGTTAAGATCCAATTTGAATTGGACACCCTGAGAACCAGCAGAGTGAATGGTGTCTCATTCATAGTTCAAAGATATAAGAGCCCAGAGTGCCAAGATGCAAGGGGAGAAGATAGATGCTCCAGCTCTAGCTCTGTCTTTCTTTCCTGTTGAGGCCTTCAGTGGATTGGATGATGTCTACTCCCACTGGTGGCACTTTACTCACACTGTATTAGTCCTATTGACTCAAATGCTAATCTCTTCCCAAAATACCCCACTCTCATGAACATTCTCAAAAACAGTGTGTTGTCAACTGAGCATTCTTTGGCTCAGTTAACACATAAAATTAAATATAAAAAATTTCTAACCCTTATTTGGAAATACAGTCATAGAAAATATAATTGTGTCAAGGTCATACTGGAGTAGGGTAACCCAATAATTTAACATGAACTAGTATCTGGAAAAATGTGAGTAATTTGGACTTAGACACACATACAGGAACAGTGTATTATGAAAATAAAGCCAGGTATTGGGGTAATTCATCCATATATCAAAGAAAGCAAAAATAGGAAAAAAGCTCTGGAAGCTAGGAAAGAATCATGGAATAAATTCTTATTTACAGTCCTCAAAAGGAATGAACCCGAGTGACACCTTGAATTTAGACTTCTGGCTCCCAGATTTTTTTTTTTTTTTTTTGATACCGGGGATCAAACTCACGACTGCCCATTTGCAAGGCAGGTGCTTGTGCCGCCGAGCTAAATCCCCGGCCCTATCCCAGATGTGAGAGAATACATTTCTGTTGCTTATGCCACCCCACTGTGGAATCTAGTTAAGGCAGCCCTAGAAAACTAGCACAAGGCCATAACTGGATCTAAATGAGAAGGAGTTAAGAGTCTTGAAGGAGTACTAGTAATTGGGTAGTAATCCAGTAATTGGGTTAGGTCAGTTAGTGGATCTGTTCTTCCCTCCTTCTCTGTGTCTATGATCTTTGTCATGTAACTTTTCAGTTCCCCATTAAATAAAGTGCTTTTTTGCCTATTGGTCACAGCAGGAGAATGAACCTCTCATAGAGCAGAGTCTCTCCAGCAGAAGTATCGCCACTAAACCTCAAACGGATGAGAAATAAACATTTACTTCTATAAACTCTTGAGATCTGGAGATTTGTTACACAGCATTTGTTGACTACTACTTTCATTTTCTTATTTCTCTCTAGTCTAGTTTTGTCTATAGAATATTACATTTTGTTATGAATCTTCTTTCATGCTTGTTGATAAACACTGCAAAATCTCTATTATAAAAAGAAGGTACTGGGTCATATGGAGATAAGAATTAATGTGCTGGAAAATCTCTAAGAGTTCCTATCAATATCAGTATGTTTTCTGCTCATAATATTGAATGTTGTAAGAACTTTAGCATCTTAAATTTTAACATTAGCATTTTTACATTTAGACAATTTCTTAAAATATTCAAATATGACCATGATTGGGTTGTTTAAATTTTATCAACTCTGTTTCCCTTGTTTGTAACAGGGAAATGAAAATACCAACTTATAAGCACTCCTGTGAGAATAAAATTTATGATTATGTCAAGTGGGAATGCTAGTGGAGATATCATCTGGATGTAATGCCAAGACAGTCAGAAGTTTGATGGAGAGAAAGCTGTGTTTCCCAATAGGATTTTTTCTTTCTGGAAGTTCATAGAAACAGACCCCAGAGAGCCAATCACTTGGTTATAAGATGAGAGATTGTCTCCACACCCTTCCTTAGGTATGAGGAAGCTTTTTTCACAGGTGAGATTTGGGGTTTGTTTGGTAGAGCATCAAACAAGACTTTTTCTATCCAGTACAAGATATTAGGCCACAGTCACAGAAGATAGTTTCTGGGTAAGAGAAGTCACAATTTCCCTTTTACAGTCAGCATTCAGATCACTGATTTTGTTCTAGGAAACAGTTTTGGGGGAGAAGGAAAAAAACCGCTATGACAAAGTAAGAAAATATCTGTAAATGTGAGAGAAGGTTTAAAACACCGAGGATATAGTTTCCTCCACTGAGGAAAGAATGTCTATGTAGTATTTTAGTTGTCTTTAAATAGTTGAAGTTTGAGAGATAAATTTTGTTTTTCTGTGTGGCTATAGGTGTTAGCATTCAAGAAAATGGGCTGGATGAAGGAATCAATTTTAGTTTAAAATACAGGAGAAATTGCATTATCTCTCTGAAAATGGTATGGAGCACTTTTTGAAAGAATGTGTTCCTAACCAATGGATATGCTTTGTATTATCTTGAGAACCATGTGCAGAGACTTTGAAAGAAGAATTCATATATTAGATAAAAGGTTGAACTGAGTAGTCTCTAAGTTTCCTTTAGTCTTGAGGATTATATTTCTAATAGCCATACCTTTGGTTGCTCTATTTTCTACAGTATGTTTTTGCTAACTTTGATTTGCTTAAATCAGGGTCCACTTGAACTCAGGCTAACATTTATACACTTGCTCCAGCTGCAGGTTCTGCAGATCCACAGATGCTCAATTGGATTCAAGTAAACACTGTGCTTTTTTTTCCATGATATTATTCAAATGTAGATGACAGTGAACTGACAAGGGAGCAGCACGTGGAGTTTCATCTCCTCTGGGAAGTAGAAGACATGCCACCAAACAGGTGGCTCCAATTACTAACGCTGCTGCTGCCAGGGGAAACCAGAGGGGAAAGAATGACAGGTAGACGGGGCCGGCCCGGGAGTGCCCTGGAGAATCACCAGCGGATACAGTCCCGTGAGGCCCACTCAGTGAAGATTAATTGGAAAAAAAGGGCAAAAAGCTACTGTGTGTTCTGTAGGCGAATCTGTTGTGACAAAACCGACTTCCTTTTCTAAGCTCTGAGGCTGTAAAAATAAAAAGAAAAGAAAAAGATACAAACTGAGGTTGTTAGGATGACAACAGAGATATGCTGAGATAATGACTTTCAGATTTTGAATGGAGCTCTGAAACCCTGAGCACAGCCTGACCATGCTGAGACTGTTCCGGATGAACTCTGAGGGGTCCTGCTCCCCACCTATTGCAGTATATAGCTGATTCATTTGCTCAAGTTTGCTTAAAATACCACCTCCTCTCCTTTCAAAGTACAATGACTAAGGGAATGTTCTCTAAGCACAAGGTCAGAAACAAGCCCTTTTAAAAGCACTGGGAGTTCATTATAATGGGAAGGAATGGAATAGTCAAGGAGGAAGACACTTTGGAATATGTGTTTGTTTAATAGATGCTTTAATTTATTTCAAAGTAACATGATCCTCCTGAGTGCCTCTAATCACAGGACCATTTCCAGAAATCGTTTTTAATTAGTGTAGATTTTAATCAGCCAAAGCATACAAGGGGGTGGTACACTTAGGAGCTAATTCAGGCAGCCTTCCCTATTTCCCTTGGAAAACAGAATTCCGTAATTAACAAGCCGTGACGCTGCAATCCCAGTATTGAGATAAGCATCTTCTCTACAACTGTGATTAATACTATGAAAAGTCTGTGTGCCCTATTAGTAAAATGCCTGGTCTTTGGAGTCAGATGACTTCTGCTTTGCTTTTGACCTACACAGCTCCAGAGGCTGCATGAGAAGGTTACATACAGCACCACTTGGTTAGCATCTCGTTGAAACCACGCTGGTCAGTCTTATGTTCCCAGGGAGTCTTAAGACAGTGTTCTATTCCTTTCATTTTCCTTCCATGGAATTCAGTTATTTAAGATAATACCTTTGTAAAACTTGATTGATAAGCACAATCAAGTTGGTTTTAGGATACGCAAGTTTCTGATCCCTTGTTTTTTGGGGTTTTGTTTTGTTGTTGTTTGTTTTGAGACAGGATCTTGCTCTGTGGTTCAGATTGGCCTCAAACTCATGGTGATCCTCCTGCCTGAGATTACAGGCATCAGCCACAACATTCAGCTTTGATCCCTTATATTGGGATAATTTGAAGAAGTAAAAAATGAAGACTAAGAATAGAAAAAAAAGGAATGCAAAGAAATTTGTGAGAAGTGGAGGTTTGTGGAGATATTAGGAAGGTAAAAATAAACTAACCCCCTGTGTCGTTTGTCCCTCCTGTGAGGGCAGGAGCTATGCATGAGCTTTGACCTACAAGAAACTGCCAAAGTTAGAAGGACACCTCTCTGAGGTAGTTGTATTCTAATCACAATAAAAGAAGTTTTATGACATCGTGAGACAGAAACAAAGTCTTATTTGTTTGGTTTTCTGACTTCTTTGACCACATATATGTTTAGTTATTATTTAATTACTTTAATTACTTAGAATGATTTCCAAGATGTTAGGGATTTACATTACTTGGAATACACCCCCATATACAGAGTTCTTACGTGATTCACAAGCCCTAACACTGGCTGGCCTTTTTTAGAAAAATTTTGCTGATCCTTGTTTTGCAAGTAACCACTATCATTTTGAGGTCTCTTTTCTTCAATCTATTTTAATATGCTGCAGATTTTTAAGGGGGGAAAAAACTGTGATGTTACTTTATATTATTCTATATCTTACATTTTCCCTCACTTTAATGTTACATCATGAATATTTTCCTATATTAAGGTTTTTTATGAAGGCATATTTTAATGGAACAGGACTCTCTATTAGTTCTAATTTCTTTAGAGCTCAAACTTTTCAAAAGGATGAACATTTGGCTGTTTTTTAAAATATAGTTTTTATTGCATTAAAATACACATAACAAATTTCACTATATTAGCTATTAAGTGTACAGTTTAGTGCCATTAAGTGCATTCACACTGCTGTGTAACCATTACCACCAGACATTTCTAAAACTCTTTCCATTTTGAAAAAATAAAACTTTGTACACACAAAACAATAAATCCCTATTCTCCTCTCCCAATAAAATTTTGATTTTTAGTAGTTACATAATGTTTTCTTTTCATATTTCCTGGCTGTTCTCATTTGGTGTTTCTCTATTGACATTGGAAATAAAAACTGTTTTTGATCATACTTCAACTACATTGCAGTTTGGGGTTTAATAGAAAGTTTTGAAACTGTGTTTAAATTCTGTCTCTGTGACTTAAAATTTAGGATTAAATATTCTGAGTCTCAATATTCTTACCTGAAAACCAAGCATAGTAAAACTGGTATGGTTGTTGTGATGCTTAGGTAAGATACAGTATGTGTAAATCATTTAAAATAGCAACCCAATGAAAAATTAATTATTATTATACTATCAAAATGTTTGCTATCAAACAAAGTTATTACTTATCAGAAAAAGAAATATTTTAATGAATTTGTTGAGTGGCAAGGTCATTGCATTGAAATGATAAGGAACAGAGGGCAATTTCAGAAGTGACTTTTTATAAGCTCAATTTTTCCTTGGAAATTTACTGCTGTCCTGGGAATATTGCATGGTACAAAAGCTGAGCACTTCTGAATGGCATTTAATTAAAATGCAACCCAAACACGCTATGTAAGGAATTTTAAACAGTCTTACTCAATATAAAATATTCCTAATGTCAGCACATTATGTCTTTTGTTTTTCATTAATCATTTCCCCATTAGAATATATTTAACAGTCAATCAGTGAAAAACACAGATTGGGATTTTGTAACTTTTTACCAGCTTTTTATTATTTATCTCTATTTTGTGAAATTTATAATTATTTTATATCCCATTAGCAATTGTCTAGGGGATAAGGATTTAAAACATAAAACATTTCCAATCTCTCTAAACTTGAGTTCTCAGGTGTCTAATGATTTAAATTAGGATAAAGTAATCTGAAAATGTTTTGTTCTGTGCATACCACTCTTTCAAAGCCTCCATCTTTGTAGGTAAAGTAAAATAGATGTTGTGAAGGATATATTTTGTTAAATACTAAGGATTTGCTAGATTTTCAATTATCCACATCCTTCCCCACAGTTGCTAAAGTACGTTAGATAATTTTTAAACTCAACTGTCTTCTATAGCATCCTATTTCTATGCAATGGTAGGGAAATTCAAATTTAAGACCCAAAGAGTGAAAAATCTACATGGTACCTCCAGCACAAGGGATGACAACAAGTTTGAAAGTTTTCAGATTTGTTCCTCTTTTTTTTTTTTTGAAAACAAGTGCAAAGTGTTATTAATGTAATATATGTAAGAAGAATTTTTTTTCATATATATATATATATATATATATATATATATATATATATAAAAGCAAAGTAAATGAAGGGCACCTACAGTTTTATTTCCAGAGTGAATCATCAGAGTAAATCTGCTCCTGTGTAGGCAGGCTGTGAGGGAGGCCTCCTTTCCTTCAGGGTCCCATCTCACCTTTTATCTTCTCTGTGTCTCTTGTCTTTGTGTAAAGATTTCATGTGGGGTATGCTGGAGAGATAAATGCTGTGCACACAGTCAGAGAGCTCAGAGTGTGTGTACTTGGAGAGCCAGCTGTCCTGCAAATGTTTCTCTTCAATTTCAGGTTATGGTTGGGGAACAGAGGCCAACTGAAAATTCACACCAAAACCACAAATAGAACTTGGATCCCAGAAACATTTCCTGGTTTCTTTTAGTGCAGAGAGCAGAATCTAGCAGCCTGTAGATTTCCCACCATGTCTAGAGCTATTTCCTGTATCACACGCAAACGTTATGGCGCTGAAAGCGGATCAGGGTGCCTGTTGGCATCTTGCTGTCTACATGCTCATGGTGTTGAGTGTATCAAGCTGGCCTTTTTAGGAAAGTGATGTTTGGCTTGTTGCGTGAAATAACTTCCACCCTAGCTGTGAAGTAAAGGAGTTGCAGAGAGCTATTTGGGGAACAAATCGCACAGATAAGCTAGCATTTTTTTTTCCTGACTGAGTGACAGTGTGCTGAGTGGTGGGTGGGTTGTAAGATAATGGCTATGGAGCCCTAAACAGCCTGCTATTCTCCTTTAAAGCATGTGTGGGCAATGTCGGTGTAAAATGACAGGAATTCTACAAGTAAAGGAAAAAACTCCATAATAACTTCAAGACTAATAAAAGTATACATTTTGCTGAAAGTTGTGTTTTTGAAACCTTATTTTATGGGAAAAATAAAATTTCATAGCAAAATAATAGGATAATGCCAATAGTTAATACACTGCATATTGTTATCATCAAAGTAGTTACTCAGAGTATAAGATATGGGCATAAAAAGTTCTCCAAATTATATTAGCACAATTCTTTCTTTTCAATGAACTAAGAGAACCTAGTAGTATAACTATTTTGCATTTTTCCCCTTTTTCCTTCCTTCCCCCTTCCCCTACCTTAGTTTCTCTTTCCATTTGAACAATTTCTTCTCATTTCACAATATTTATTGTACATTTTGGTTGCTATTATTCTTTCAGTTTCTCACACCAAGGAGACAATATGATGTTTACACATGTGAGTCTGATTTATTTCACTTATGAATATGGTCTCAAGTTGCATCCATTTACCTTTAAATGTCTCAAGTTTATGCTTCTTTATGGCTGAGTGGTATCCAACTATATAAAAAGACTACATCTTTTTTATCCATTCCTTAGTTGATGAGCATTTCGATTGTTTCCAAGATTTAGGTATTACAAAGTGCACATCTCCAATCATGTGTGTACATATATCACTGTGGTATGATGTCATTAATTCTTCAAGAAAGACTTAGAAAGGCCATAGGTGGGTCAAATGGGACCTCTAATCCTAGTTTCTTGAGGAATCTCCACACTGATTTCCACAGAGGTTGCACCAGTCTACACTCCCACCAACAGTGGAGAAAGTTTCCTTACCACAGTTCCTCCAGCATTTGTTACAAAAGTTATGTTTTGAATGTTGTCATTAAATTTTATGGTGATGATATATTTAAAATATAGATGTAGATCTATTCAGAATGAAAGTAATTAGGTTATTTTTGCAAGAAATTGAGGACTTAATACATATTTTAACTTAATTTCATAGTTATTCCTATCATCTGGTTTTCATAAACACCATCCCTTAAAAGTGTCATGTTGGGTATTATAGAAAGGAGATTTCAGATGAAAGAAAAAGCACAATTAAGCACATTAAGCTAAGTCTGCTTTTCCATATCATCTTCCATAGATAGCAGCCTCATTATTTCTTTTTTCTGGTCTTCACTTCATACTGCTTTTAAAACAATTTATTAGTGTATGCTTGCAATGCATAGTGGGGTGTTGGCATATATTCACATCACAGCTTGATTCTTTTTCATTTCCCTACCTCCTGTCTTTACCCGCACTATCTATTGCTATCCTATGAACTGTTAAGGTATTTGTTTATTAAAGTAAAAGCCTAATTTTCCAAAATGATGGTAAAATAGGCAAGTCTTCACAGTATGATAAAATAAATGTTTTCTGGTAGAGTGCAAAGCAGTAGGGTTTGAATTTGAGAAAAGGATTGCCTTAGATTCTTAGCCATAGGACTATTGGATTAGCTTCCATTTGACTTCCTAATCTCACTTAATCAAGAGCCTTTCATAAGAGAATAATCTGTGACAACCAATAAAACAAGCTGAATGTATTCACAGATACAATCTGAGTCAACTGAAAAATTAGTGTTAAGAGTTGGAAGGGTCCCTCTAACTGGTTTCACCAAACTCTAAGTTTTCTTTTTCAGAAAACTGAACCTCAGGAAAAATTAAGTGAACTACACATGTTTATTTAGCTAGTGTATTCATTGATTTGGTGTAAGAGTTTGGGCCTCAGATTTAGTCTAGTACTGCTTCTATCAGCTATATAATGTTATTTCCAAAACATAAATTAACATAGTAAAACATAGAAGTAGAGAATATTGTAGTTTTTTTTGTTGTTGTTGTTGCAATTTTTAGTATAGGATAGAGATCATGAGACAGGAGAGTTCTATTTTATAGTCTGGGGCAGATTTTGGTGAGATAGAGGAGAAAGGAATAAACATTTAAAACAAAGTTGGTAGGGTGGTGCTTTCAGAAACTGTGATAGGAAGGTCACAGAGGGACTATATGCATGCATATATATATGTGAAAGATATATATTGTCTGGTCATCTGTTGCTTAAACCATTTTCCTTTCATTGGCCAAGTTATACCAAGGTCCTAGCTGAAGGTTATACTAAATGCGCCTTTTTCATTTCAGTGTCAACCTTCAGCACAAGAAGACAAGAGTCAGTGACTTTGGAAGTACATTTATGAGGATTTATTAGGAAAAGACAAGTGTGACTAGACCAAGCCTAGGTGTAATAAGAGAGAAACATTTTTCTTATCAGAGACTACTGCAGTGAGTGCAACTACTTACACAATATCTGCATTTACCTTAACAGGAATTTGTTAGCTGTGTATCTCTTTTCCCCTCCTTGCGTGATAGCTAGACTTCCTCATCTTTGAATTTCTTTTCCTGAGGACTTTTTCTGACGGTTGAAACCTCCTATAGTCAGACAGATATGCCAAACAATGAATATTCCTTGGAAGTAGCCCTCAAATAGCAAATGACAAGAGTTGGTACTGTAAATGTCCCCATTTTCTTATACATGAGAATTTGTTTTCAATTGATTTTTTTTGAGTGTCTACACAGTAGTAACTGACTTCATGGCACCTATGATCAGCTTCCTTACTTTCTCTGTCTCACTTCTGTAACTCCTTCCTAAAATTTCCTTCATCTTTCAATGAACTACCTTAATTCTTATTTCAGAGTACTTTTTTGAGGCAATTTAAATAAAGGAATAATTATTACTTATGAGGTTGGCAATAGAGTCTCACAACAAACCTCAGGAGAACCCACCTATATCAACCATTCAGTTGTGAAAACAGCAAACCTAATATTAGTAACTTAAAAGAATAGGTGGCTAATTTTCTAGAGTAAGTTCAACTCCTCATTGATTGCGTCAAGGAATGAGGTCTATTCTGTCTCACCATTTCATCAGCTTTGACTTTCATTCTTCAGCTTTTTGTTCATAATGGAAAATATCTGTTACTCCTCAATCATCAGAGCCACATAGAGAAAGGGGGGAAAGTTAAAAAACTTTCCTTTTTTAGTGCTTTGTCATTTTAGTCAGGAAAACAAAATCACTCCAGGCTTCTGTACATCTCATTGGTTGAGCAAACTCACCTGCCCACTATCAGACCAATAAAACCTAAAGGGTGTGAGATCAGAATAACTGGTTTAAATTCTGGGTCATTTCTGAGACATGTACCTATCTAAAGAAATGGGGATTCTATCTGCAGAGAAGAGGCAGAAATGGCTTGGGTAAGCAACATCTATTTATTAGCATTATGGTAAATAGATTAACAGTTTTCTGTCTTCACATAATCTATTTCAGAACAATGATCCATCAGCAGACACATACTCATAGGCAAAAGGAGATAAATGTGGAGGTGGGTAAGTTTCATAACTGTGTTTTCTCATTTGCTGAGTTCTAGAACTCTTTAGAAAAAAGTTTCTGACTCAGTCTCAGCAAGTGAAATTCTTTCTGCAGCCCAATGAAGTGTAAGCCATACTAATTAACTATTACTTGTAAAAAGGGCTCTCCTAGGCAAAGAACACTGGGTGAAAAGAAGACAGAATTCTAAACAATAAAGCTATTTAGAGGAAACTTGTTAAACTAAATTGGAGAACACTCACAAGAATAAAATCTGAGTCTATTTAGTTACCACAAAGATTTCCTTGCAAAGATGTCTGTAATGAATCCCTGAAAATGAGTTGACCTTCTAGCATTAATCGTAAAACACTGCATGCCCTTTGGTTGTCTAAAAAGAGTGTATTCAAAGTGACAGCTAAAAGTTCTCAAGAAATAGAAAATTTACTTTTTATTTTGCAGACAAAAATCTCAAACTTTTACTTTCTTTTCACTGGCAGAAGGGGAAGTTTAAAAACCAATGAATCTACTAAGATATGTAATCTTAAACTGCACCAAACAATTTCTTTCAACAAGAACAAAACATTCTTGCTTTGAGCAGAACCTACTCCATCAAGGGCCAGACATGGTGTTTTTGTCAATCACATGGTAACTTGAAAGATTACTTATGCCTTCCTAAGAGCCATGTAGAACAATTTAAGGAATTAAATGTAACTGGCAAATCACCAAAACCAGTTAACCTGAACTAGAATCCATTCTACTTTGTGAAACTTTATGAAGCAGATACAGTTAATTCTGATAATCCCAGATTTTTTGCTTAGAAAGCCTTTTAATTCCTCTTAGGAAGTCAGACAAAATCCAGAAAAACATTGTGTTCCATTGATATGTGCCAGACAGTCTCGCGTGCTTCAGATGGATCAACATAGATTAATCTCCTCAACAATTCAGTAAGACCCACCCTCCTGTTGCCACCTCCATTGTACAGAAGTAGAAAAGCAAGTTCTGAAACTAGGTTCTCAAGTAGAATAACTAACAGGTGATGAACAGGATTCAAGACTCCACATCCTACTCCAGGAATCAGCATCTTAACTTCTCCCATAGCCTGGGAAATTATACATAAGATCTTTACTTTAGTAACTGACTTGGCACATCATTCAGTCACAAAAATATCAAGAAGAGGAAAAGACACTCCTTTTAAAAAATAACATAAAGCAACCAATTGTAAGATACATTACATTATTTACTGGGTCTAACAGTAATTGTATTATTAAAGAAGTGATAAAACTGTGTAATCTATGAAACCATCAAAATCTTACAGAGAAGTTAAAAAGATCTTCAAAATATGACTCTAGACTCTGTGTGTTTATTGCTTCAATACTAGGTAATTTTTGATATGTTAGTGAACAGATCCTTGATAATTTAAGCCCTATAGGAGGTCATGTTCTGAGCTATACTTTGTCTAGTCATTTGGTTTTATAGGACTTTGACATTAATTGTTATGGGAGTGTCAGATATATTTTATTTAGCACTTTGGAATAATTGCAATTTCGGCATGAATCTTGGTGCATAGTAAACTTTTTGCAAAAAGTAAATTATAGTTAAAAATGAGCAATTTTATTTTCACCTTTTTATAGAAACTGAAAGAGTATATATGATCCAAAATTTATAATAAATATTGTGTAAGGGTAAGAAACTGCTCAAAGAAGAAAAATAAATGGGGTAAGGGAAAGGAGAAAAGAATTAAAGGAAAAGGAAAAAGACATACATTTGTGTGTGTGTGTGTGTATATATATATATATATATATACATAAGATAGCTAAAATGACTATACTACTAATTGTATTAGTTCTTTGAATAGAACAGTTAATACTCATGATTAGATTAATTTTACATGTCTGTATTTGGTAATCTAAGCAACCCTTTGGAAGGTAATAATATGCAATATTATAACCATTGTTACATTTCTATCATCTTGTTTTGTAAATCTATACTGCTACTGTTTTGATTTGTTGTTGTTGTTTGTTTGTCTGTTTTGCTTTTTGTTTTGTGTCTTTTTTCTCTGAAATAAAAAAAGAATAAATTAAGACGTATTTACCAAGTAATATCAAATAGTCTGAGATCTTAAAAAAGTGGGAGAAGGAGAAAGAGGAAGAATTGTGGATGGATTAATTAGTATTTTTAAGCAAACGAAAATATAGATATGTTCTGGTCTACCTTTTCAAAAAGCATTTCTTAGTGTGACCTCCTTTTTTTGATAGTTGAGGTGTATTTCACATATCTTCATCTACTTTAATGGTTGGATAAGAACTTACTATAAATAGAAGGAAGGTTTTATTATCTCAGTCTAGTAGTGGATTGCATGCTGGTGAGTGATCCTACTCCTTGATCAGTCTACAAAAACATGTTATTCTAAAGATTTGTGAAGATATATAACTTTTACCTTGTGTGCAGACCATTTTTTCATCTTTTCATCCCCCCATTCAGTAATTTTCAAGTAGGCAGGCATTGATCCAATATATATCATAATCCAGGCACTCTTTTAAGCTATGGAGAGGCAGCAATGATGTATCTCTCGGTCTGTAGATGGAAACTTTCAATCAATATATAAACAGTTATGTATCAGGTGATGATAAGGTTTCTTTAAAAAAAAAAAGACATCCAGGGTGGGACTGAGGTAACCAGAAAAGGTATTTCTGATAGGAGACAGGAGCAATTATTTCACTGGGTTTCCTGATATCTGCTAGTTATCTGAGCCACTGTATCAAGAAATACTATTGTTTAAACTTAAGCAATTCTGTGTATGCTGTATTGGGATTTTCTGTAACCAAATTGGTTGTCTGCTGATAGTTCCCTTAAAAGTTTATATACTCAAATTATGAACATGATATGAAGTGTATGGCTTTGATTTCTCATTAACCTACAGTGGATTCAATAAATGTTTTCTAAGGAGAATTATGGCCTGACATATACACACTAACTTAATCACTTCCAGACAATTAGGGTACTGTCCATACAGCAGCTGTTCTCACAAACCCTTCATTATCAAAAGAACCACAACTCTGCAATAATTGAAGTTTCTTTTAAACCATACATTATTTATTTGGTAAACAATACCTGCAGTTTGAATAGTTATCAAGGAGTATTTCTGTGAAAAATCACAATAGAAAGCTAAATAATAGTTCATTGTATGAGCTGCTTGTTATGTGTATAGTGACATGTTAAATATTTTATTCTTTTTTTCCACTTTGTTATCACAGCCACCCTTAGACAGGTCCTGTTATTAGCCCTTTGGCAGATGAGAAAGTGGAGGTCTAGAGAAATTATGCTACTTCTTAAGGAAAGCCAGCTGTCTGCATTGGATCAATGTCAGGTCTATGAGCTTTACCAGATGCATTTTTTTCTTTTTCTATTTCCACATATTTGTGTAATTCTGACAATTTTAAACCATCCTAAATTTTTCTTTGAATAAGATATGAAATTAAGTAAGTAAATAAATAAAATTTCATTTCACAGATTTTTCTTACATGTCTTTTAGGGACTTTCTCGGTCTATGTTTGGAAATGCTCCTCTCACTACCTGTCTTCCTGTACGGCATCACTTCAACCACTGCTGACTCCTGCCTCACACTCTCTGTCTGCTTCTTCACTGACAGCCATATTCATGTGGTCCAAACGCCATCCTAGTTTCTAGAGTAACCGTTTAAGAACACTAGTAGGCATTTTCAAATTTTTCAGTTTTGTCGAGTGGTAAATATCAGTAGTTTTTTGCTCCAAGCGAATTTTAATCCTTTCTTTGATCTGTGAAAGCCTAGCGCATTTAACCCTTCTTATAGATTAATGCATCAATGGTCCATGGTTAAAGAAGAACTAAATGAAGGAAGATACTCCTGAAAGCATTCTTTTTCCCTTGCCCTTCCTTTTTTGGCTTTGATCATTTTTTCTTATAATTGTCATCTACAGTTCAATTGTAAATGCTAGGGTATGTATATCAAAGGTTTTATAATTAGAATATTCTAATTACTTAATCTATTAAAGATTTAAAGAGGCAATAAAAATTCATGAAGTGAATAATCGAAGAATGAAAATCTAAAGATATTAGACAGAATATATGTGAATTCAATTATTGATACTTTGTCCATATATACAAATCTGTATTATTGATTTGTATATATGGACAGATTCTGGAAATACAGTGAGCAATATAAATACATGTTACTTCTCCATTTCTCACTCTGTCTGTTTGACTGGTTGGGCTTTAGGTGCTGCCTTTTTCACAAAGAGACAAATACATAAAAATGAATGAGGGGCACTGATGTTACAGAGAACAGATCACCATTTTTCTAAATTAAACCTAAATTTGTAGTTTAAAAGTAGGTAGTAGATTCCAAGTAGGTTTGGTGACAAAAACAAAACAAAACAAAACACAAAACATGTGACTATTCATATCACGATACAATTCTTGAACTGTACAAATGAGATGACAGATTTTCAGATTTCCACGGAGGAATATTGAGACACACACATATGCACACACACACACAAATCAAGAGACATAAAATATCTTAGAGGCTAAGAATCATGGCCTGAGCCACCCAGTCTCCTTTTGATGTCTCATTCCTCCATTTATTACCTGTATGATCTTGAATACATTTAATTTTTTTAATTTACTCATACCTAACCCAGCAACAGTGTTATCAATCCATAATATTTTATAAGTACATTTACCAGTAGTTAATTGATACTTGGTGCTCTGAACAGTGTCTTGTAAGTAGCATAGTACCAATCTGTGTGATTGCTGTTTTTTAAATGCCTTTTTGAAAACTTAATTTTGATATACATAATGATAACACTATTCATAGAGAATTTATACCTGTACATATATACATCTTGATTCTTTGTTCCTCCTTTTCTCCCTTTACCCATTCTTCCCTTCCTTATTGACAAAAGCTTTGTTTCCATTTTTTTCTTCTATTCTCTTTTCGTTTTTTCTTCTTACTCTCTTGTTCCCCTCCGCATTTGATTATATTCTTCCTACTTCTCATTATCTATCATCCATTTTGGTCCTTATTTACCCTGTTGGTTTTTCACACAAGAGAAACAGTGTGTTATTTAAACAAGTGTCTGATTTATTTCGCTTAAAAGTATGGTGTCAAGGTGCACCCATTTACCTTGAAATGTCTGAAGTTTAACCTTTAAGCAAACTAGTACTCTATTGTATATAACAAAACACACTTACTTTATTCATTCATCTGTTGATGGACATCTGGGCTATTTCCAAGATTTAGCTATTACAAATTGTGTTACTATAAATATGGATATGCATATATTGCTGTGGTATCTTTGAGAAAGATTCCAAGAAGAGGAATAACTGGGTTAATTAAAACATCTAGTTTTAGTTTTTTGAGGAATTTTCACATTATTTTCCACCATGGTTGCACAAGTTTACACTCCAACCAACAGTGAGGAAGGGTTCCTTTTCCCCTACAGTACAATCATTATTTATTATTGGTTGATTTCTTGATGATAGCCATTTTTTCTGCTGCAATAGGATTTCATATACAAAACTAACTGCATTAAGTTTCATTTTATACTTTAGTACCTTTTGGTCAAAAACCATAGCTTTACCTATACTTTTATATTTTGAAGTTTTATAGTTACATAACAACATTTATGTCAGAAGAAAAGTCAGAAATAATGTTAAAATCTAACTATGTGTCAATTAGTAAAATTTGAATTATTTTGCAAGAAACACAACATGTTCTTAACACTTGCAGAGTTTCTGGAAAAGCAAGTGCCAGGAAGGCATCAGATGTGCAAGAGATTATTGGATGAAATAACCCAATAATGCCTTTGAAAGCTCTAGGAGAAGTATACAGGTGTTAGAGGGGTCTTCAGACAATGAGATGATTCTGCCACATATCACAGGAGTGAGAGGTAGGAAAAGGATTGGATAGAAAGAGCCTCAAACAGTGGTAGTTCTGAGAAAGCCTCAGCCAGACCAATGGAGGGTCCATGGCAAAGACTAGGCTTAGAGTATTCTCACCTTTGATGTGATTGGCCTGTTTCCAGTACTCTTGATGTTTACAGTCAATGCATAAAAGTACCTGAAGTATAACATGACCTACATGGGTATAACATGACTTACATAGGTACAACATGATGGACTGTAGAGGTGACAATCATAGTTGTCAGTCAACTACCTGCCTACACCAGATTCTGTGAATGGAAAATCTGAGCATTGCACCTACATGGTTGCTGCAGGTAGAAAAACTAAAACTAAAATGGTAGAAAAGTATATACTGCTAGTATTAGCAACAAAGGAGCTAGCTATATTAAAAATAAGAAAAGCAGAACTTTAGTCAAAGGAATAACTCCATAAAAGTTACTCTCAGCTGTTACTTTATCATTCCTTTCTCTTTGTAGTAATATGTATTTTTTACAGTCTTTACATAAATGTCAGCACACAATCTTTTTCATTTGGTGAATGTACTGTATTTTATTATCCACTTAATATTCTTTAGCACTTCACATTTTCACTTTTGAATATACCATGGAAATCAGAGTACTGTATATCATTAGTTCACAGAGACAGTTCTCATTGATTTTTATATCATCAGAGTACTCAATTGTACAGATGTGTCAGGTTGTTCAAAATGCTCTGTGAAAGGAAACATAGGAAAGAGAGACCAGAAAGAAATGAGATAGATTGCTGATGTGTGTAGGTGAGGAAAAGTATAGAAGACATGGAGTGGAGAGGAGAGTGATGCTTTTTGAGTGTACCTTATTATGTAAATTTGACTTTTGGGACATGCTACAATACAATATCTAATCATATCAACTTTGTGAACAAAGAACTCCAGAATAGACTATAAACAGAAGCATGTGAATTTGACTCTTAAAATTTATAGCAAAACTACAATGAAAGGTAAGAATTAGCAATTTGTGAGTATAGTGCTATGACCTTGTATCTTCAGTTGAAAAACAAACAGAAATGTAAAGAAATTTTAATTCTAAAAGTTTCTCAGTCCTACAAGTAAAATTTATAGCAATGAATGCCCATATCAGGAAAATAGAGCAAGTTCAAATAAACAACTTAATGTTGAACCTCAAGCTTCTAGGAAAAGAAGAGGAGATGAAGAACAAAACTTGCATGAGAGAGGAAATTATAAAGATCAGAGCAGAGATTAATGCAATGGAGATGAAGAATATGATGCAAAGAATCAATGAATCAAAGAGTTGGTTCTTTGAAAGATTAAATAAAACGAACAAATCCTTAGCCAAACTTCTAAAAAAAAGGAAAGACTCAAATCCATACAATTAGGAATGAAAAGGTTGAAATCACAACAGATTCTGCACAAGTCCAGATTACCTATACTAACTTCAAGAACTTGTATTATTGTAACATGTTTTTAAAGATAGTCTTGCTATGTAGTTCCGGCTGGTTTTGAATTCACTGTGTAGCCCAGGCTGGCCTCAAACTCATGGTGATCTTCCTGCCTTATCATCCCAAGTGCTAAGAACTTGTATTCTAAGAAGTTGGAAAATGCAGAAGAAATGGATAGATTCCTAGGTATATATAAATCACCAAAGCTGAATCAAGAAGATATAAAAATTCTAAATGAGCTAATATTAGGCAATGAAACTGCATATATAATTAAAAACCTACCAACAAAGAAAAGCTCAGGCCCTGACAGATTCACTGCTGAATTCTAAAAGAAATTTAGAGAATACCTAATACCACTGCTTCTTAAGCTCTTTAATGAAATTGAAAAGAAAGCAATACTTCTTAACTCATTCCTGGAATCAAGCATTACCCTGATACCAAAACCAGAGAAGGACCCAACTAACTAAGAGAACTATAGGCCAATACCCCTATTGTACATAGATGCAAAAATCCTCAATAAGACAATGGCAAACAGAATGCAGCAAATCATCAGGAAGATTACACACTCTGACTAAGTAGGATGCATCCCAGGGGCTCAAGAATGGCTTTATATATGCAAATCAATAAATGTAACATACCATATGAACAAAGCCAAGGACAAAAATCATATGATTATCTCAATAGATGCAGAAAAAGATTTTGACAAAGTCTAAGATCTAGTCATGATAAAAACCCTACAGAAAATTGGAATAGATGGCCTCTGTTCCAACAAAAGCCAACATCACATCAAATGGACAAAAACCTAAATCAAGTACAAGACAAGCATGTCCACTGTCACAGTTTTATTCAGTGTATTTCTGGAAACTTTAACCAGAGCAATTAGACAAGAGAAAAAATAAAAGTAATGATAGGAAAGAAATAAATTAAATTATCGTTATTCCAGATGACATAATACTCTACACAGAAGATCCACAAAAAGACTTCTAGATTTAATAACCAAATTCAGTAACATAGCTGCATACAAAGTCAACACTCAAAGACCAATAGCCTTCCTGTGTATGAATAATAAACTATTGAGAGATAAATTATGGAAACAACACCTTTCATAAGAGCATCCAAAAAATGAAATACCCAGGGGTCAATCTAACAAAGGAAGTAAAAGACCCCTACATTGAAAACCATGGTACTCAGAAAAAAAAACCACTGAAAAGGATATCAGAAAACAGAAAGATATCCTTTGCTCTTGGGTAGAAAGAACCAACATAGTGAAAATGCCCATACTTTCAAATTGTTATACAGATTTAATGAAATTCTGATCAGAATTCCAACAGCGTGTCACAGAATTAGAGAAAATAATCCTAAAATTCATTTGGAATCAGAAGAGACTTAGGATAGCAAAAGTAATCCTGGACAACAAACGCAGATAGTGGGCATTACAGTCCCAAAGATGAAACTATACTACAAAGATATTGTGATAAAAACAGCATAGTACTGAAAAAAAAAAAAACAGACCCAAGGATGAATGGAACAGATTAGAAGCTTCAGAAACAATTCCAGACATACTTAGCCACCTTATCTTTGACAAAGGTCCAAACATCTTCACTGGAAGTAAGATAGCCTATTTAATAAAAAGTGCTGGAGAAATTGGCTTTCCACATGCTGATGATTAAAATTAGACGCATATCTTTCACCATGACTAAACAAAAATTGAAATGGATCAAAAATATAAATCTTAACAGAAAGATTAAATCTGCTGGAATATAAAATGGGTAGAATTCTCAAAGACACTGGTGTGGGCAAAGACTTTATGAACAAAATCTCAGTTGCACAGGAACGATCATAAAGAATCAGCAGCAAGGATCTAATCTTATTTACAAGGCTTTTTAACAGCAAGAGAAACCACCAACAGAGTGAAGAGACAATCTACAGTGCAGGAAAAAAATTTACCAGTTTTTCCTTAGACAAAGGACTAACATCTAAAATATGTAACAAACTCAAACAAACAAACAAACAAACAAACAAAAAGATGCCCCAAATTTAGACCCAATCTAAACATGTGCATCTGAAATGAATAGACACTTCCCAGATAAAGAAATAGAAATGGCAAGCATACAAAAATACATTTAACATCATTAGTCACTTTTAAAATGCAATTTAAAACAATGCTGAGGTTCCATCTCATTCCAGGAAGAATGGCTAGCATCAAGATATCAACCAGTATCAATTGTGATGGGGCTGTGGGTGAAAAATAACCCTTCTGCACTGTTGGTGGGAGTGTAGACAAGTGTAACCACTGTGGAAATTCCTCAAGAAATTAGGACTAGAGGTTCCATTCAACCCAGCTGTTCCCCTTCTTCGTATCTTCCCAAAAGAATTAAAAGCATCATACCACGGTGATATATGCACATACCTGATTATACAACACAGTTTGTAATAGCCAAATCTTGGAAAGAGTCCAAATGCCCATCAACTGATGAGTGGATAGAGATTTATTTTTATACAATGGAGTACTACTCTGTCATAAAGAAAGATAAGCTTGAAACATTTCTGGGTAAATGTATGCACCTTGAGACCATACTCTTAAGTGAAATAAACTGGACACACATGCGTAAATACTACATTGTTTCTCTGATGTGAGAAAGCAAGACTAAAAGTAAGTACCAAAATCTATAATTGGTATTGTGAAACAGGATTAAAATGTTCAAATGGGGAGAGAAAAGTCAGCATCTCCCATGAATCAACCATGCTGGAACTTGGGGGAAATTTTTTTGCTTTGTTCTGATTAATGGTATTGCTAGGCAGGCTTCCTGGTAAGCTGTGCAAGCCAAGCACATTCCAGGGAGAGAAAAGTCATACAATGCATATAGTCATAGTGCATTCCATGAGCCTACTGGCCTGCGGGCTGAGAATCATATTCTGTCCCCCCAACCCTAGCCCCGTGAGCAACTGAATGGTTCTGAGGACAGCCTGAGTTGATAGCAACTAAGGTACATAAAGCAACTGAATGCTTGTATGGTTTGGTTGATTCTTCAGGTCTAGGACCAGAGGTCTGAGCATCTCTTGGAAGGATGACAGTATGCAGTATAGCAAACGTGGGGAATTCTCTTCTATCTTGTCTTTAAGGTTCAATATTGTTTTCACTGTTTTGCTTTGTTCTGATTAATTGTTTTGCTTTATTCTTTTTTTTAGAGAAGAAATATTTATTTATTATTTTGAAGGTAGTAAAATACAACAGAACAAGATGGAACAAAGCCAATTGAGACAGTGTAGTGAAATTGGTAGAGAACTTCACAGCAGGTTACCAGGATAACAGTAATAGGTACCATAGTATATCTCATTATCTTCACAATAGTTGTCCTTTTAATCAGATATAGCAAAATCAAAGGAAATACAGAACATTGTAGAATTTATCAAAACAAAATATTGAATAGAGCAATACCATTAATCAGAACAAAGCAAAACAGTGATAACAATATTTGCCTTCAGAGAGATGGTAGAAGGAAATCTTCTTCTTTGCTATATTGCATATGGTCAGCCTCCCAAGAGATGGTCAGATCTCTGGCTCCCACTTGCTCTGAGGGGGGGATGATTGATTCTCAGCCTGCGTGCTGGTTGTCTCATAGCCATTTTCCAGGGAGGTGAGCTGGTTGCTTGGTTTCCCAATGCCCTAAGTTCCAATATGGCACAGATCTCAGGAGACATTGGTAGTTCTCGCCCTGGGGCAGCCACAGCTTGCCAGTCCACAGCCACTTACCAGGGTGGCAGAAATATTTATTATGAGGAAGAAAGCTTCTGTCTGAGAGAGAGACAGAAGGGGTGCCGAGTGGGTTACTCTGTTTTCTTTATTCAATATTCTGTTTTGATTGGTTTTATAGTGTTTTGGTTTTGGTTTGATTCTGCTATACCTGATGGAATGGACAACTATTGTGAAGATAACAAGATATACTATGATAGCTATTACTATTTTCCCAGTATTCTGCTTTGAAGTTCTGTACCAATTCTGTTGCATTGTTTTGATTGGCTTTGTTCTGTCTTGTTTTCTTGGATTTTACTACCTTTAAGAAAAAAAAGTTCAAATGGGTAGAGAAACTAGGGAGGGGAAAGAGGAATGAAAAGAAGGGAAAAGTAAAAAAAGGAAAAATGGAACAAAATTTTTTAAAATGGAGAAGGGAAGAATGCTGGAAAAATTGGCTCTCTATATGCTGAAAACTAAAAGTAGACCCATGCCTGTCACCATGTACTAAACTAAAATCTAAATGGATCAAAGATCTAAATATTAAAACAGAAACACTAAATCTGTTGGAAGACAAAGTAGGTAAAAATCTTGAAGACATAGGGGTAAGTAGAGAATTCATAAACAAACTGCATGGGAAATACTTTCCAGAATCAACAACTGGGATCACGTCTTCTTAAAGAGTTTCTTCATGTCAAAAGAAATCTCCAGCATAGTGCAAACAAAACCCACAAACTGGGAAAAAATCTTAGTGAACTGTCCCTCAGACCAAGGACTTCCATCTAGAACTTATAAAGAATTTAAAAAATATCAGATCCCCGAAATTCAAAGACCCAATCCAAAAATAGGCAGTCGAGATGAATACACAGTTCTCAGATGAAGAAATACAAATGGCAAATAAATACATGAAAAAAATGTTCATCATCATTAGTCATTAGAGAAATGCAAATTAAAACCACACTGAGATTCCATCTCACTCCAGAAAGAATGGCCAGGATCAACAAAACTACCAACAACAAATGCTGGAGAGGCTGTGGGGAAAAAGAAACTCTTCTGCACTGTTGGTGGGAGTGTAGACTGGTGTAACCACTGTGGAGGTCAGTCTGGAGATTCCTCAAAGGTTGGTATTGGAAGTTCCATTTGACCCAGCTTTTCCACTTCTAGGCATATTCCCAGAAGAACCGAAAATATCATATCACAGTGATATATGTACACCCATGTTTATAACAGCACAATTTGTAATAGCCAGATCTTGGAAACAACTTAAGTGCCCATCAACTAAGGAATGGATAAAAAAAGTTGTGGTATTTTTATACAATGGAGTACTACTCAGCTATAAAGAATGATCACATTGAGATATTTATAAATAAATGGATGCAACTTGAGACCATACTCATAAGCAAAATAAATCAAACTCACATTTATAAATACCATATAATCTCACTAGTGTAAGAAATGGTAAGAGTACATAAGATTCTATGGTAATCATGATTCCCCATTATATTGCTTTGAAGACTTGTAATGTTTTCATTCATTAGTTGGAATGGTTTTATTCTGTTTTGTTTGATTTTATTATGTGTGATGGTATGAACAGCTATTCTGAAGAAAACAAGACATTATGGTAGATATTGCTGATTTAATATCATCTTGCTTTGAAGTCCTACCATGATTTTGTTTTTCTATTGCTAGTGGTTCTATTGTGTTGTGTCTTATTGGATTTTAATATGTGTGATTGTATAAACAAATTATGGAAAATGAGATGTTATAGTAGTCATTGTTCATTTTCTGTTATTAGGTTCAGAAATCTCTGTAATAATTTCATTCTTTTGAATGGTTTTATACTATTTTGTTATACTTGATATTACTGTGTGTGAAGCTATGCTCAACTATTTCAAAGAAAGAGACATTATGGTAGCTACTGTTAATATCCGGTTGTCTTGTGAAGTGCTGTGCTGCTTACATTTTTCTGTTCTGATCTGATTTGTTCTGTCCTCTTTTGTTTTATTCTCTTTAAAATAAAATTTAAATAAATGAATAAAACAGTAAGAAAAAATAGAACCAGAAAGAGAGAGTGTGGAGACAGAGAGAGAGAGAGAGAGAGAGAGAGGAATTTTTCTAACCCCCCTCACCATGATTCCACTCTAGTTTAAGTCTGAGGAAAGCATCTAGAAGTACAGATATCCTGATTGCATAGGTTTGCCAAATCTTGGTTACTAAATGCTATTCCCCATTACAAGGGAGTTGGTTTTCTTGAAGTAATATCTGATTTTAGGACTGATTTTGCTATCCAACAGGAAAAGTACAAGATGAAAAAGAAAAACCTGATTTTAACAATAAGACATGTCAGAAACCTAACAGAACCAGCCCAAAGGGGAGGGCAGCTCCTGCTTGAGTCACTGAATCTGCTGTCTGTGAAAAACTTCCTTCTCTTTGTTCTCTATAAAACCTAACTTTATATCTCTGAACATCTCTCTTCATTTCTTTATGTTTTCCGTGGCTCATCTGAAGTAGACATTAGGAAATATGCTCTAGCCAGAGTCTATAGCATTTTTCCTACCTAGAATTGCCTATGAAATTGTAGGGTTCCCAAGTTTTTAAGATTTAAATGATCGATGGTTTATTTTAATGGTATCCTTGGCAGTAGACTTCCCTCAGACACACAGCAAACCTCTCATCTGTTTGTTTTATCAGTCCTATGTACCAACAGTCACATCCTAAATTTCTCTCCCCAATGTAGGCTTGTATGACTACTTTATCCATTTCCTCTCTCCATGTCTTTCTCTGTTAATGGCTACCGCTTTGGCAGGGACACTAAAAGACAAGCATGGGACTGCCATAGCTTTGTGCTGATTTCTGCCAATGTAACAAATCACTTTATTCAAATGGTGAATAAAGTAGCTTTGAGATTTTAGATTTTGGTCTTTTACTTCCTAAATTCTACAGGAGTTAGCTTTTCTAGCCTTGTGAAGTCATGCATTTGCAAGTATGATTTCAGGTCAGTGTTTGTTTAAAGTCATTTTTGTTTGTTTCATAATATTTGCAAACAGTAGCAAGATAAGTATTGCACATTGACCTTCTTTCCAATCTCTCCTCAGGCCACGGGCTCAGAAGATATGGTATGTCCAGTTACGATGAGACAATATTACCAAATATTTTTCCTGTGAATTATAGCAATTTACTTTTTCCAGTTTATGTTACCTAACTCTTCACTCCCTGCATTTACTCAATCAACAAGTTAATATAATTTTTTTAAAACTGTAGTAATGGTCTGTTTTGAAGTATGACTTTCCATGTTAATAACACTAATTGCTGTAGCACATAAATTCTAATCTGTTAATTATTTTGTGTATCATTATGATCTGTCAGTGTCTTGGTTGGTAAGTCATTTTCTCTACATAGTAATTTAGTCCCCCAGACTTTTTCCATATTCTGCCTCCAGCGCCTTGATATCCTCACCTCCAAACAAATAAAGGAATCAAGAGCATGAAACCTGTCATGGACACATATCCCTTAGCTCACAGTCTGCTGTTTAGAAGTCATCATATATACACCCTACCTGACTGATAGTCTACACTTTGGAGGAGGAAGCACAGATAGCATATGCTTTAGTAGCAAGTTTCTAAGGGAACATTCATTTGCTTTTCCTTGGCCTGTATCGACTTTGTCTCTTACTGGCTTGCTCTCTTACTATTTACAACATATTTTGGTTAAACTTAGACAAGCAACCATATAAAACTTGACTCACTTCTCTGCTTCCATTCCTAACACTGGTCATCAAAGTAACATATTTTTCTGTATAGCAAAGTCAAATCCCTAATGGAAAAAAAAATCAGCATTTTTTTAAGTGTAAGGCTTTTTCCTCTATTAAAATTCACCATGGCAACAACAGCTCTGTAAGGAGAGTAATAGTTTAGAGAGCATATTTTATGACTGAAATCTGGTGATAGAGAGTAAAAATAATGCCTTATCATTTAGACACGGTTTTCAGAGCTCTTTCTAGTTGTTGTGCTGTTCCGTTGTGCCTTTTCAGAACAGTTTGTTCTCTCTGCTCCGGACGTTAATGAAAGCAAGCTTCAAGCATGCCCATGTTTTGCAGAGAGACATTATAGTAGTGGGTAGGTATGTTACGGGTTTAACCATATCTATCAAAAAATATGTTGGAGCCTTATCTCCTAGCATCTCTGAATGTGACCTAATTTGGAAATAAGATAATTTTAGATGTATTTATCAAAATGAGACCACAGGGTAGGCCCTAATTTAATAGCACTAGAGCTCAAATGGGGAGATAATGTTGTACTTTTTCAGGATGGATAGAAGTCTTTCCCACAACCAGGGAGACTGCTGATATAGTCACTAAAGTCCTGTTACATCTAGCCCTCTCTCAGAACCCTTGTATCTCTATTGCAACTAGTGGTCCTCTTAATGTGACAACTTTGCTTCCCACCTCAGAGGGCCACCCTCACCATGATTGTATTGAGGTCCTAGAGATAACTCCCACCCCTTTCCCTCACATGAGTAGCACACTCCTCTCTTTAGCCTTTGACACATGGTTTATAGATGGCAGTTCAACAAAAGAGAGCAGGATACACAATAGTTAACCAGTCAAAAGTTATAGAGGCTAATCCACTGCCACCTGGGACATCTTCCCAGGGGGCAGAACTTATTGCCCTTACAAGGGCTCTTATACTAGCAAAGGACAAAGTCATAAATATATACACTGATTCAAAGTATTCATTTAGCATTTTACACTCCCATGCCTCTATCTGGCAAGAAAGGGGTTTCATTAACTCTCAGGGAACCCCCATCATCAATGTGCCTCTTATCATTAAACTTCTAGAGGCAGCACTATTCCCAAAGCAGGCAGCACTTATTCATTGTAGGGGACATCAGAATTCTGCAGATCCCACTGCTCAAGGCAATGCCTTTGCATTCACAAGCCAAATTAGCTGCGCAAAGGCCTTATCTGTCTCATCTCCCATTAGTTCCAAACATTCTACATCAACCTAATTATTCACCAGAGTAGCTGCAGTTACTTCATAAGCCAGGATACACACAAAACACTCAGGGATGGATTTTCCAGGGACCAAAACTTGTTCTCCCAGATCAGCAGACCTTAGACATCATCACTGACTTACATAACTGTTTCCATATAGGATCACAGCCCCACTAGTTACACATCCTTCTCTAAAGGCTATCATTCTTCAGATTACTCACTCTTGTCATATCTGCACTAGGACCTCTCCTCAGGGACACATAGCACCTCCTTCCTTCCCTACTCATCAATTTCGTGACACACCCTGGTCAGGACTGGCAGGTAGATTTTACACACATTCCCCACCACAAAACTCTCAAATATCTTCTCACTTTTGTTTGTACTTTTTCAGGATGGGTAGAAGCCTTTCCCACAACCAGGGAGACTGCTGAGGTAGTCACTAAAGTCCTGTTACAGGAGATCATCCCAAGGTTTGGTCTGCCTCAGAGTATTCAGTCAGATAATGGTCCAGCCTTTATTTCTCAAATCACCCAACAGGTATCCTCGAGCTTACACATCACCTGGCGCCTACACATTCCATACCATCCACAGTCCTCAGGAAAAGTAGAAAAGGCAAATGGCCTCATAAAAACACACCTTACAAACCTTTTTTTAGAACTTCACCCGCCTTGGCCTCAACTTCTGCCCCTAGGCTTAGCCAAGCTCACAGCACTTCCCCAGGCTCCTACATTTTTAAGCCCTTTTGAACTTATGCATGGCAGACCATTCTTACTCCACCATCTTCCTACCCCCCAAAATCTCCCTCCTCTTGCTGACTACATCCCAATCTTCTCCTTCCTCCAACACTTGTTGCAACAGTATGCTGATCTCTTCCTTCCCCAACACTCTGAAGGGACCAAACCAGACCCTCCCATATTCCCAGGAGATCTAATTTATCTTTAATGTTCTAAATCCACAGCACTACCAACAAGGTGGAGTGGCCCCTATCTGGCTTCTTGGTAACCCCAACAGCCATCAAAGTTGCTGGACTTCTACCCATCCTGATTTCACATCACTCAAGCTAAGCGGTGCCCTCCCAACCCTGAATCTAACCATCCTGAGTGGTCATCTCATCTTCTGGCACCTACACATCTCTGTCTCACCAAGGTCTCACAGCCACAACACTCAGGCTATGTCATGTTTTGTTATCCAATTTGGTTTCTAATTCCTTACATTCTATTAATTATCTTTTTTACAGCAGGACTCCTGACAGTCTTTCCTAAAGACTCCCACATCATGGGTAAGATTGTCTTCATGATGTTCTATATGACAACTGTCTTAGTTCTCTCTACCCTCAACTGTTTAGTCAAACATGAGATCCCTGAGGGTCTAGGCTCTTATCTCCCTTATATTGACACAGCCACAGCCCTCCGCACCCCTCTTATTCTTTCCAGCTCAACTCCCGGACCAGAGACAAGCCCTACTTATCTACATTTTAACTGTTACCCTTTCAGATGGAGAAATAATCACCTCTCATAACTTCACTCCTTCTAACCCCAAACTTATTTTTTAGAATCTACCTCACCATGATCCTAATAAAGTGACACTCCTGCTGAGATTCTACCTCACCATGGTCCTGATGAAATGACATATAAAATCAAAGGCACCTTTCCTTTTACCTCCCCTAGATCCTTAAATATGATAGTGGCCTGCCTCCTCATAGCACCTTGCCTCTTTGTTTTTCCAGTCTAAGCTGTGGGCATTCACCAATGATGAAGTTGTCCTGGCTAAAACACCTGGTACCAGCTTCTACATGGGCATCAACCATCATCCCATCAACCTTCCTAAACCCCAATACGGTGCCCCCTTTCAGCAGGAAGTAATAACAGAAAGACGTCACCCTTTTCCTAATAATAAAAAGATGGGAATTAAAGGATTATACCCTAAAAAATAAATTACACAGCATTATGGTAGAGGAGGGAGGATTAAGTATGTTTACTTTGAAGCCACTCCCTCCTTCCCATATGACAACTTCCTTTTTGCTTTCCCAGTGGCGAGAAAAAGGCTCCAATCAGCATGTCATCAAATGCCTGCCCTAAGCTCCACCCTGTCAGAATTTATAAATATATCCCACACCCTGCTTTCCAGTACAGGAGGCGATTAGACCAACTATGGTCTGACTCCTCACCACGTCCTTAGAATAAAGGCTACTTTTGCTTATATTTTTCTCTTTTATTGCACTGAAAAACCTATCAAACTGAACCTCTCATACCTTGAATCCCTGAACTACTGAGTGAGGCAGAGTATACTGCCCACTCCCTTCTCCCACCTCATGGGCCCTAACCCTATAGCCAGTTCTATTTGTTATGAAAAAATCTAAATTTCCATTGTGTTAGGCCACTGTATTTCAGGATTTATCAGTTACCGAACCTTAACTAACATACTCTTTATCTCCTCTTCGGCAAGTACCTGGGGATAAAGTCAATACAGGCCAAGGAAAGAAAAAGCTTTAAATTGAATAAGAGTTTAAAATGTTCATGGTGTTATTTCTGGATGTGTGTGTGTGTGTGTGTTGAAAAAGAAACAAGATTTAATTAAATGAGAATGGTAAAAATTTCTCCTCAGTTTGGGGAAAAACAAGTGAGAGAATAGCTAAAAACCATAAATTTACTCTCTTCTTATATCCTCCCAAGTTTAGCTCTTTTAATTAGGGCTACAGTTTACAGCTGGTTACAGCCTATATATGTTTCTTAGATTCAGTAGAAATAGGTGTATTGATAGTTCAGGGTAAATAAAACAACTAACATTTAAAATTTTTAAAATTTCAAGTTATTTTAAAATTCAAAATTGTGTTGCTAGACAAATTAAACAATGCTACACACTGTAGTTCTTTTGGGTTACTATAACAAAGTATCATAGATTGAGTGGCTTTAAACAACAGTTATTATTTCTCACAGTTCTAACATCTCTAGGAAGTCCAAAGGCAAGACACTAGTAGATTCACTAGCAAAAGCTTGTTTCCTGATCTGTAAATAGATCTTCTTTTCGTGTCCTAGCATAGTAGACAAGGCAAGATAACTCTCTGACTGCTCTTTTACAAGGCCACTAACCCCAGTGATAAGAACACTGCCCTCATGCTCTAATCACATCTCAGTGGTCTCACATCCAAACAGCATCACTTTAGGAATTAGATTTTTTGGGGGAAGGGAGGAGTTAAATTTTAACATGTGAAATTTGGAAGGACACAAGCATTCAGACAATAGTACTATGTTTATTTTTATTAATTTTTTTCTTGATTCTCTTTATCCCACATTCATATAAATACATAAATAAATAAACATTACTTCATTCTGTGACATTAGCTTTCTACCTTAGTTATATTAAGAGACAGAAATATCATGAACTATTAGTTTGGGAATTTTCCTACAAACTATTGAGCTTTCTACTCTCTCTTCCCTACTATGCTAAGCCTGGTGTCTAGATGATTTGTTTCTTTCCTTTAAGATGAAAGCTCTGGCTGACACACATGTTTAACTGTCAATTTCCCTTTGGTTACCAGGCACAGATGCTTAGCTGATGGTCCATGCTCGTGAGTTCCTTTGCCAGCCTTCCTCTCACTGGGAGGGCAGCCCCCAGGTGATGCCTTAGTGCAGTCCTGGGGTCCAGCTTTCCAGACTGGAAATTAAGAAAACAATGCCACCAAAGGAATGAACCAGAACAGGTTATGAGTACTTATGTGAACTAAAAATGTGCAGGAATAGTTATAATCTGGGAATGTAAAATAATAGAATGGCAAAATGGTAAAGTTAAAAATGAAAGCTGACATTGAGTGTTAGGATTACCCTAAGTATTTCTATACCATAAAAAGATATCTTCATTAAGATGTCATTTCATCCTCCAGGTGAGATTAAAGGTCTAATATTTCTAGGATTAAAGATAATATGTTACATTATTATTTGTTATGTACCAGGTACTATAGTACCTACAGTACATATTGCCAATGTACTATGTATATTCTACCTAATTTTATCCTGATAGCATGCTGCTTTGCAGGCCTTCCTTATAAACATTTTACAGAGAAGAAACTGAGGAACATAGATGGCAGGAGAGATTTTCCAGATCACACTGCCAAGGCATGTTGGCATCTTGATTTAACAACAGGGTTGTTAGCTTCCAAGCCTGCACTTCTGGCCAGGGTATTGATCACAACTGTTCACTGAGCCTCTACACTGTATAGATCCACAACCAGGTATGGCACACTGATAATTTATCTTAACCCTTATGATGAACTTCAAGGTCATTCTCTATCTACAGATGAAATTGCATGGGTGCAGTGAGGCTAAGAAACCGGTAAAATCTATATGTATAATCTGGTACTCAGAATGCTCTCTCTTCACTTTAGGATTATAATACAGTTTATCTAAAGTCCAGGACATTTTTAAGAATAAAAAAAAGCCTTATTAACAAATTATGGTAAGATAATAGTTTTGAATCACTAGAATTCTTGACAGTCCTCTACCCTACTGAACCTAACTAATTGATGATGTTTTACCTCAAATCTTTGAAAAGTTCTTCCAAATGATACAAGATGTAAATATTTCTCAAGGATTTTATGAGCTGATATTGTCCTTCACCTCCCTTCTTCCTGCCTGCGTACATACTCTATCAGTCTCCTTTGGAAACAATTTACTCTTCTCTACTTTAAGTCTTTCAAGTAATAAAGCAGAAAGGGCAACAATTCGGTCTTTCAAATGTATTTTCTTCAAGTGTAAAATGATGGCTTATGGGAACCTTAGAGAAAATAACATCCTTTCAACTAATACAACAAAGCTGAACAAAATGGGAGGAACATGGCAAGGACTAATAATTTAAGGAGAAATTTATAGGTCTGCAGATCTCATGACTAAGAAGCAGTTTGCTGCCTGCATTTGAAGCGGTAAGGCAAACAGTCAGCAGAAACAGCTGTGCACAGAATCTCTTCTGGATATAGAGATCTCATCCCAGACCTACTGAATCAAATCTTCGATGGCTGAGTTCTTCACAGTCTGTCTCTTTTTAGAGCCTCAGCAGTAGTCCTGATTCATAGCCAACGAGAACAAATGAATATAACACTTCCCCTCCATCAGTCCCAGCAAGTTTTTCTTGCAGAAATTTAGAGTGTATATGCTGGTGGTTATCCTGCATGTATAATAGTTATGGACAGTCTATCCTGACTTTTCTTCAACATATTTCATACAGAAGTTTTTTTGTTTCATTTTTAACTTAAAATGGCCAAACCAAATCTCACTTGTCTAAGTATTTGCAATTTCTTTCAATCTCTTCATTCTCTACATCTTCTAGTACCTATGTGTATACACAAAACGTATATGTATATGTATATATAAAGTTTTAAGATAATTTAGTGAGTATATATATATAAAATCTCAAAAAAATAGGTAACATACTGTATGTATATATGCTGAGTTATTTTGAGATTTAAAGTAATTGCCTCTTTTCTGAAAAGAACTTTTCATGTTCATTTATTTTCAGGATTGTGAAAGATCCCTTGAAATCATTCTTGACTTTTGCTTAAATTATTGATAATAAACATCTAGTAAATAATTTTGGAGAAATCCTATGCACTAACTTTTTAAAGAATAATGTTTTATTTCATGTTACATTTTTGGCAGGCTATGAAAAAATTAAAAATTATTAATGCTTATGATGACACAGTTTTGAAGTATACATTGTGATTTCAAATAAACAAGTATTTGTTCAGTGTCATTCATTTACTACGAAATTATTAAAATAACTTTATAGTAAAAGACAACTCAGGTCAGGCTCTATCCTGAGGAAATAAAACAATATAATCTTTTGCAGGAAAAGATATTTAAGAGTTGACATTAAGTCTCTATATAATATAATGTATTTTTTGTTTAAATATTTAATCACTCATAGAATGAAACTTGAAAATATTAATCTTTTAAACAATGAATATTTAATAAATTATTATTAGCCCATTATCATTCAGGAACAGACTGTCAAAAGCAGGGCTATTGAGAATTAATTTGCACCTGATTATTGACCTTGTTTATGATTTTACAATATGACTTAAGTACCATTGGGATGTATGCCTAGAAGAAAAATATGAATGTTGTCTCTACTCTAGAATATACAAAAAATTAAAGAGTACAAATTGATTTTAAGTTAGTTTTCTTTTTACTTTGTATCAATTACCTAATTATTTTCAATTAATAAAGCAAACTTACTGAATTGGACAAATCTGTGGTCTGCTTATATTTTACAGATGATCACAGCATTAATAAAAGTCATTACAACATGCATACCTAAAATTCAAAATTTATGCCATCAAGTAGAAAACATTAAAGTAATATATGTGCCAAGATTTGCTGTTAAAGAGTGTGGGCAGGTAAAAAAAAAACCCAGCCAGACCTACCTTTGCATACCTGCCACCACGAGGACACTTACTACCCTCAGGTAGCCAGTGTGGGCAGAGAGAAACAGCCAGATACACCCTGTGCACCCACAGACCACCACTGCAGATGCTTCCTTCCTGCAGGCAGCCTGTGAGGGCCAGGAGGATCAGACAAACACACCCCTGTGTGAATTCCACCACCTGGGGAGATCCAGTGTAGCCGTGCAGGCTGAGAGAAGAAACAGCTCTGCCACTATGCACCCATGGCCTTCAGGGAAGCTTCAGTGTAGCCTCATGGGTCTGGAGAAGCCTGCCCCATGCCCCAGTATCTCCCCCAGGTGCCTGGTCTATTCCCTTGCATCACAGAGGGGCAGCCAATGTGGGAACACCTGAGACCCCACAACTGGTTTGTCAGGAGGAATCAAGGAAAATGTCAAGATGAAGGAACAAAAGGCAATCTCAGATGTCTAGCCCACACGGAACAAGTCTGGGAGATATAGATATGGAAGAAGTTGTAAGTCACATACCTGAAATCTCTGAAAGGATAACAACCAAAGTAATGAAACAACTTCATGAGGCTGTAAAAGTAATCCAATCAGAAATAGTATCTCAGGTAAAGAAGAAATCACAAGCATAATGAAAGAATTATTGAGTGTACCTAAAGAAGATGTGGATAAAAAAAAAAGAGGCACATAGGAAAATGGTGGAAACCTTGAATGAACAAAATAGGAAGGAATTAAATGCATAAAACAGATTCAGAAACATATCCAGGAAACTAAAAACTCCATTGAAAGCTGACAAAACTTCAAACTTTGAAGACAGGATTGCAGCTAGTGATCACAAAAAGAAAGATCTCTTAAAAATAACAAAGAACCAGGAAATAACAATTCAGTGGCTGCAAGATGAAGTAAAAATAAAAATAATTTAGGAGTGATAGGTGTTAACAAAAAAGCAGGAGGTCAACACAAATGACATAAATAGACTATTTATAGAAGTAATATCAGAAAACTTCCTAAACATGGGAAAATGACCTGGCATATGGATAAGCAAGCCATACAGAATTCCAACTAGCCATTACCAAAATAAGTCTACACCCAAACATATAATAATCAAGATCCCCAAAATTCAGCACAAGAACAGAATATTAAAGGCTATCAGAGAAAAGAAAAAGATCACAGGTAAAGGAAAACCCATTAGAATCATGATAAACTTCTCAACACAAGATATCAGGTGAAGAAGAACTTGGAGTGAAATATTTCAAATCTTGAAAGAAAACAACTTCCAACCCACATTGATATACCCTGCAAAACTATCTTTCAAAATTAATGGAAAAATAAGATACTTCCACTATAAAGAACAACTGAAGGAATTCTTGATCACCAAACCAACCCTACAAAGAGCACTAAAAGATATTCTAGAGGGAGATAAAGATGATCATGGTTTCAGCAATAGCAGCAGAGGAGAATCAGCAAACAGGGCAGGCAGTTAAACAGAGGAGAAAAGTAGGAGGCCAACAGCAGGAGGCTAGCCTGGCAGGGACGAGCCAATGTGTACTGGTTGTAACCATGAATGTAGATGGCTTCAATTTACCAATAAAAAAGAAACACAGGGAGAGTGTTTCAAGAAACAAGATCCATCAAAATGCTGTGTAAGGAAACACATTTAACTCAAAAGGAAATTCATAGACCAAAAGTCAGAGGAGAGTAAATGATTGTTTCATGCAACAGGGAACCAGAAAAAAGCAAGGGTAGTTTGCCCAACAACCACAAAATGGCTAAGAAAGATACAGTATTTTTCTACAATGGAAAACTACTCAGTTATAAAGGGTAATCTTGAGGCTCTTGCAGGTAAATGGATGCCACTTGAGATCATACTAATGGGTGAAATGGTTCAGACTTGTATGAATGAACATCATGTCATCTCCCTCACATTAAAAATTGAAGGAGTTAGTGAGAGTGAAATGTACAATAGATATAGTAAAAGTGATAGGGAAGAAAATGTCTAAAAAGGGAAGATGGTAACCATTGTTAATTTCTTGTTATCTTGTTTTGAATTCCTGTATAGTTTTCATAGTTTTTCTAGGTTTGGTTTTATTCTGTCTTGTTTTGATTTTACTATGTCTTATGGTATAGGCAGCTATTTTGAAGATAACAAGATATATTATGGTAGCCATTGTTGATTTCCTGTTATCTGATGTTGAAGTGTAACACTTACATTGTTTTGGTTTTATTCTTTTTTATTTTGCTTGATTTTATTATGTCCAATTGTATGGGCATCAATTTTGAAGAAAACAAGAGACCTTATGGTAGCCATTGTTGATTTCCTATTATTTTTTTTAGTCAGTACCAGGGATCGAACTCACTACCGTGTGCTTACAAGGCAGGCGCTTATACCGCTGAGCTAAATCCCCAGCCCCCCTATTATTTTGTTTTGAAGCCCTATATCACTTTGATTGTTCTGTTCTGATTAGCTTTATTCTGTTTTATTTTGTATGGTTTTATTATCTTTAAAATAAAATAAATTTTAAAAAGATTTGCTCTTAAAAATGATAAAAGAGTGCATCATAATTTGTAACATCTGGTGATGTTATACGGTGCTTACAGGGCATTTTTTCAGTATTACATTTTGAAAATGCAAGTAACAAAAGATTTTCCTAAATAAGAATCTTTTGCATAGTAGGATACAATGGTTCTGTTTTCAAAACACTTCCCAAATCAGCCCAAAAATCCCATGGCTGCATTTTATGTTCTTTTGGGAGAAACTGGGTAAAGCACCAGAACCCTGCTTTCCTTGGTCCATCTCAGCTGTAGAAATTGGATCCTTTGCTGATAATTCAGCCATGTATTACTCTGTGGCACTAAGAGGTTTGGCCAATAGATGACATATTTTCTCAGTGGGTGAGTTTGCCTTGGTCTTGCTATAGGCTTGGTGCTTTGGTGTACTGGAAACACAGGCTCACCCAAATCAGTCTTCAACTCTACATAACCTCTTGCCAGCTTCCATGTACTTGGTATCTAAGTGTACTGGACTTTCTGACTCATCAATTTTCTGCCTACTGCAATTCATTGAATCTGTAGCTGGCTTGATGATGGCTGGAGAGGGTGGTGCTAGTTCTCTTCTTTACTTCTTCCCCTTTGTCTCAAACCTGGGTCTCATTGTCTCAGTTTATTTTTGCAGATGCCACTTCACACAAATAAGTAACTAGAAATCATCACCCAAACACTAGTGTGAACTTAAGGGAAGCTTATATTTAGACTGCTTCCCATACTGCCTTCCAGTCACTAGATTTGATTCCTTGCAGATAGATAATGATGTTGCTTTAATGGAGCCTGAGTTTGGGATGCAGGTTAGAGGCCTGGTTGCTATCAACTTGAGATGCGTTTTCATATCACAGTTTTAGTTTCTCTCTTCTCTTTTGATTCATGCAAAGCTCTAGACAAAGCCAATCTGTTAAGTACATCCTGAGTATTTGAGAACATGAGCTATAGTCTGACAAGTCATATTTTGGCTCTGCCAATTATCAGCTGTGACATTTTGCTGGTTCTTTAAACTCTTTAAATTTCAGTTCCTTAAATTGGAAAATGAGGTTACCATAGCACATTTTTCATTGCATGTTTATGATTTTTTACTAAGATAAATTGAAAATGCTTATTGTATTATGATTATTATGATATAATGTAAGGGTTGAAATAGAAGTATAAAAGTTAAATGTATTAATATTACTCTGATATGCTATTTATACAATAAATTTAGTTCTAATATTTAAAAATAAATGTTTGTTCACTAATACCTTTTTTGAACTTTTACTACCCTAATATTATTCTTTTACCTGAGAAATCACTCAGAACATGAAATTTGGAAAGATTATGGACTTTAAAACTGGAAGAAACTTTCCTTATTAGTTCCTTATTCTCTTCATCCTATAATTCAGTAATTATTTACTCGGCCCTTGGTTCATTTACTTATTCATCCAAAAAATATGTACTGGGCACTGCTCCATGAAGCTGGGTGGGGTAAAATAGGATTTGTAGGCTATGTAAATGAGCTAGATTTTTCCTACAGGTGATGGGGAATGAGTAAAGACATCTGGCCATGGAGAGACTTCACATTTGCATGTAAGGACCACTCTAGTTACGATGTGGGGACCAGAAAGAGAGAAAGCACCAAACCTTGTGTGTGATGGCAGTCACCATGAAGAACCATGACACTGGGCCTTTGTGCTGCCTGGAATAGCCTCCCACGCTCTTTCTCCAGGCTTCTTAGACTGTCTCTACGCTGTGTTCCCCAGAACACTGTGCTTATCCCAATCTGAGAATTTACCAGAACATGCCAAGATGATAGAATTTCTAGCTTGCCTTTTCAACTAAGTCATAAGCACTTTGACGGTAAGACTTGTGTCTTATTCACTATTGTATCATTGCATAATACTTGTGTTCAATGAGTATTCAATTAATAGCAAGGTAGGCTAGTTGAAGACTGGCTCCACCCATAAAACTCACAGTTTAATAGAAGAAGGATGTCAATAAATTATTACCATGGGTAAAATCCATAGATTACTGTAGAAGTATAATAAATAGGATAGAAGACTGGGTGGAGGATGAGTTATGATAACATTCCTGAAGAAGGCAATAGTTTCTTTGCACCTTGAATGTGGACAGCAGTGTATCAAATAGTCACTTCAACTGGAGAGAACAACATTTCCATCAATCAATCAATCAATCAATCAATAAATAGGTGAGCAATGATTGATTAGCCCGAGTCATGTTTGGAGCTTGGCAGCAGAGTCTCCTGGGTATTCAGGCCAAAGAATCAGGACCACAAAATATAACACCATCTATAAAAGTTACATCCAAGGTCCGACTAGATCTTTTGGTTTCAGGGAAAGTTTCAGTAGGCTCAGAGCCTTACAGGATCTCCATTTGTAAGTGGTGATCCCATTGGTGGACCATAGATGTAGGCAAAGACCACGGCTTAATTAGCCACCTCAGTGTCTTGGTGACAGTGGAGGGCTCATCTGCCTGCATTCTAACAAGTCTGTTTTATTTTTTAGTCCAATCTTTTTGCATTGTACTTTGTCAAAGACTTATGGCAATAGTGGTTCATGTGATTTCCCTTGGAATTCTTGTATGGAATTTGTCTAGAACTGGTTCTTTGGACTCAAAGTTGTGGCATGCACTCATACAATCATCTAGTATGCTTGGGATATTTTTGGATGAGTGTATTGATTACAATGTTTCTTTTTCTATTTGTTACTTTGGTTGACTGGGTTTTTGATAGTGCCTACTGGAGTAGCAGGTCATCACCTTATTTGTAGAGCAGCCTTAACTCGTAGACTAATGTCCCCATCTTATGGCATCCAACTAGATGGAAAAACAATTTGATATGATATAGTAAATAGAGCAGGGAAGGTGAGGACAGAAACTGAGAAGTGGAAAAGATATCTTATAATGTATGACAAAAATTATCTCTTTTATGTTAAAATTTTAAATTTGCATATGTCTTGGATGTCAAAGTCATTGAAAATACATTTACTTTAACTTCTCAAATCTAAATGGAAAAGATAGTGACACTAACATGGCCAAATCAGTAAATAGAAATAAAAGTCCTTATTGTCAATCTTGTGTCTTCTATGATTTTACTCTTCCCCCACTACCTCCTTGCCTCTCTTCCTCTGTTGTTTTTCTCTCCTTCTCTCCCATCAGTTGTTTTCCAGGCTATACAGCTTGCACATATTTGCTTCAGTATCGTTAGGATAAGGTAAGTTGAAAAGAGAACTTAAAATATGAGGGCTACACGAAGTCAGAGGCACACACAACAGCTGAAATAGCCCTTGGTTCCAATTTTTGCCACTAGGTGTCGGTAAATAATCTAATTGAATAGCCAATTTATGGCTCCAACAAATGAGGAGACATGAAACTGAATGAAGCAGAAATAAAATTTAAGATCATGTGGCCCAAATGAAATCCTGAAAATGATCTGTAACAGCTATTCCAAAACAGCAAGATGAGTCCTTGGAACATGAATTGGAAAGTTCATAAATTAACAAGAGCACATTTAGCAACTTAATTTTTATAGGAAAAAATTGATAAATACTGTTTTATGTGTCCCCTTTTTCCCACCTTATTTTTCCCTCCATTAAACTGGGCATCCTGCTGCTTGCATTTTCATGGACATAACTGGGTTTTTATGTGATCTATTGTCTTGGCTGAGATGTTAGCATCTTTAGAGTCCTACTGTACTCTAACCCTTCATTGTTTCTTATATTTTATTGCTAAATTTTTCAGTGCCTATTTTAACAGTGCTGATCTGAACTACCTGAAAAATAAGCTGGAAAAACTAGCATATAGGAATATGTTTGAGTAAACTCCTATTTATCCTTCAAGACTCAAATCCAATGCTTTCTATGGTAGTCTGCCAAACTTGACCACAGGTAGTCCTGCATTCACAAACAGAGCTGCATACTCTCCCATGTGGCATCTCCCTTCTGACACAGTAATTAATTCTCATGTATCTGTCTTCTCCACCACTATGGGTCCCAAAGGACAAAGGCCACTTCAGAAGTCCCCGGGCAGCTCTTGCTCCTGTTAGCATGCTGCTTCTGACTCTTCACTCCTGCAGCCCTCGGCCCGTCTGTGCACAATGGCAGCTCCTGTAAGCATTTCATAAGAATCTTCTCTTGAGTCTCAAGTCACTTCAGCAGGAGATAAACTAATTGTGTGTTTTGTGTTTTAAAATTTTGTTCTCTTAGAATAACTGCTCACTAAATTGATGTGGAAATAGATTTTTGTTTTTTTTGTTTGTGTTATGCCTATTTGAATAGTGTCTTCAAATGTTTGTATAAGGAGCTGCTTATTATTCATCCATTACCAACTCACTTAAAAACAGTTGTGTAGCAAAGAAGGAGTTGTGATTATAAAAGATGCTAAGTAAACACTTAAGAGTAAATTTCTAAGCAAATTACTGCACTTTCCTTCCTGAGAGAAATAACTTGTGATTAAATAATATGTTTTTATAAATACTTTAATATACTTCCAGAGCCAAATAATTATTTCAATATGTTATCAGTAGTTATATTTAAATTCTCTTTGTCAATTTTTAAAATAAGTATAAATTACTTTGGGAAACTTACAACATACTGAAAGCACCACACATTCATGTAGTATTTACTGCCTACCTGGTACCATGCTGCAGGAGGGAGGAGCTAGTCTCATGTCTAGATTTGTGACCTTAAGATGTTCACAATTGATAGAAACATAATGCAATGAATTTAAGTTCACTTTGCTAAGGATCAGCAGCCAAAGACTTAATGAATTTACAAGAGGCTGTGTTTATTGGGCAGGTTTCATTGAGCATCCTGATATTCAAACTAGAATTTTAGCATCAACAAAGTGAGAAAGTTTTGTAGTTTCTGCTTGATGCCTTAGCTAAGTGAAAGCACAAGTCAGACAGTATCTACAGAAAGGTTTAAAAGCTAAGAGTTATAAAACTTTATTAACTCTCCAGCTGCACTTTTTAATCTAAATGGTAGTTATTTCAGTAAATCCAAATGACTATGTTTTTATTATGCCCCTATATTAGTTAGTTTCAAAGTTTCGCACACTTCAAAAATCATCAGTAAGATTGTTAAGATAAAGATTTCCTCCTAAAACTTATTGAACTCAAATTTTCAGGGATGTGGATGCAATGTGATTTGAATGAGATTTCCAAGTGATTTTGATTTCAGAAAGATTACACAAGCAATTTGATAAGTGTGAGGTAAAACTTGGCTTTGTCAGGCATGCTCTACTTGCTAATGGTATTATGGTCTAATCTACTAACAAATATTCCTCCTGAGGGGAGGGGAGGGAATATAACATATCAGACACTCTATTCTCTCTTTTTTAGTATATACACATAGAGTTTTATCAGAAACTGCCTTACCTACAAGACTCCCATTCCAGGGATGGGAAAAATTAAGATTTAGAGAGGTTAGGAAACTTGGTCAGTGTCAACTGTGAATAAGAAGTGAAATCAGCCATAAATTTGCTGGGATCCTAACCCCTATCCATTTATGTACAAACAGCTTATCTCACACGGAGAATTTTTAAAACACATTTCTTGGAAGATAACAATTTAAGCCATTCCAATTAAAAAGCAAAGATGTGAATTTGTCACCAGTGTGTTCTGAACTGGCTGGTGACAACTCAGTTGGCAGGGCAAAAGGATACTTTCTCTGCTGCTGACAATCTCCTTTGCCTTCATCCAGCCCAGGCCTCTTCCAGGCATTCCTGTATCAGAAGCAAATGTAGACAATTTTAAATCAGCTGTAGACACATCTAAAGCCTAGCACTCACCACACCCCTTAGCTGGTGATCCTGAGTTCCCTTAGCAGGTGTTTTAAAGGTGGAGTGGCTCTTAAAAAGAAATCAATTTGCCGAAATAATGCATTAGCTTTCTTTGCACAAATCATTCCTTTAACAAATGAGCAGTTGGAGCTTCACCAAGGGCAGAGAAGGCAACTTGTGACACACTCAATCTTTATACTTGGGCTAGTTCACTTATTCCTGAGGACAATCTTGGGAATAACCAGGATGATCCTGAATTTGTGATCACTGCTCTTGCTGATGTCTTGAAGGGTCAAAAGAATAACAGTGCTTGGGATAAGTCAGTCCTTGGTATGTGAGATGATCCCAGAAACTAATGATGCAAAACATTTTATGCTTAGCTACAGGGCAATCAAAACTCTGGAGAGCCTTTGTGGTCATTGAGTACTGGCCCAGTGAGGGCCATGGATTTCTTCTTCACTTTACTGAGCAGCTCAGAAGATAGCTACCTGTCATAAAACACTGCTGGGGAAATATTTGCAAGCCAGAATTTTGCAAGTAGATTTTCATACAGTATTTGTTATCAGAAACAGATGATGCAGTTTTTTCTTTAATTTGTAGTAGCAATTGTAGTCTCAGTTCCCTGAAGTACACGAAGAGAAACTTTAGTACTATGTCTTCAATAATGAGAATCTTGAATTCAAAGGCTGACATTGTAAAATAGTCATCAAAAACCAATGGGGAGGGGGTAGGAGGATCATCACAATTTCAGGGCCAACCTGGGTTATATAATGCGTTCAAGGACAGTCTAAAGTACATAGTGAGTCTCTGTTTTAAAAGCCAAAACAACAACAACAACAACAAAACTCAAGGAGGGTAAATAAATGCAACTTTAAAATTCATCATCTAAGTTTGTGTCAAATGAAATCATTGTTACATAGATTCAAGTGTTTATAACATTTAAAAATAAATATCATTCCCTGGATTTATAAGCAAGCTTTGCCCTTGCATTTGCCTATTTTAAAACAGGTCAGTTTTTGCACATGTATATGTGTGTATACATCTTACTTCCAGGAATGACACACTAGTGTGTCTGCATTAATAGAGTGATGAAGCAATCTTTCTTCAACTGGAGGCAAAGGTAATGTAAAAGCCCCTTTACTTCTCCTAAGGGTGCCTTGACAATTTTTCTAGTATATTTCCTCTCAGAAATCTTTATTATTCTTTGTGTATGATATGATCATCACTTCCCTGAAAATGATGACTGGAAGCATAAGCATTAATATTAGTTTTTTAGCTTTCTATTTCAAAAAATTTCTGTTTTGGTAACTGAAGAACCTGATTTAGCCGGGCTCAACAGGCTTCTGTCACCGGGCTGTATGGGGAGATAAACCAGCTGATTGTGTAACAGCAGAAATCCCCCATGTGGGCAGTTTGGAGTTGGCAGAGGTGGTGGGAATTTTCTGGGCAATGCTCTGGATGACCTATCCTATCTGGTCTGCTTTTATCTCATTGTTCACTAAAGCTCAACCCACCTCCATGGTGATGTCTTACCCTGTTATGGGTTGTTTACTCCGCAGTACTAGTTTGTATAAGTAACACAGTGATAGAACCCAGAGGAAGTGTTATTTCCATCAATTCTTTAGGAAAGTTCTTGTATATGAACTTACTGGGTTATTAACTTTTGAAATGAGACTTCAATAAGGTTAGACTGAATTTATACAAGTCAAAATAAGTGGAAAGGTAGGACCCAGGATTTAGCTCAGTGGCATAAGCACCTGCCTGACAAGGGCAAAGTCATGAGTTTGATCCCTGGTTTAAAAAAAAAAAAAAGTAAATGGAAAGGTGAAGTTTTCCTCTAAATAAAATAAGGCCACCACTCATTGACACATGGGCACATATATGCATGCTACTAAACAACAATATCTGATCAAGAAGAGTGCTAAGCATGGAAACTTAAGAAAGGGACTTACTAATTTCTTTGTATTTGTACAGAAAAAAATGGGTATATTTGGGGTGTGTGCGTGTGTGTGTCTGTGTTTGAAATACAGTGATAATCCTATTATATTCAAGAATTCATCATTTTGTACTTGGCATTATTTAGATCATGAGAGGGCACGTTGGCCAGTTTGTTTACTCACATAGATACATTGCAAAGTGAGCCTTAACTTCTTCTGTCTTCTATTTTGTCCTCATAGGAGCAGAAAACGCTAATCTGAGATTTCCCAGAGACTGACCAGTCATTGTCCGCTTCTTCCTTCGTGACACACAGTGGCTTTGTATGATTTCTTTCAGGCCAGCACTATGTTCAAATAATATGCTACACTTCCTAACCTCCCTGGCAGCAGGAGGAAGCCAGGAAGAGCAAGCAGGAGTTGTAGGGTGGCATGCCAAGGTTTCCACTCAGTCAGCTGGAAAGCATGTCCTTGTATTGGTCCCTTCTTTTCTTTTTTCTCTGCCTAGAATGTGAAAGCCATATCTGGAGCTGCAGTGGATATCTTGAAATCTTGAGGTGACCCTGAAAATGTAAGCTACAGGCCAAGCATGTGTAATTGGCAGAAAGATTCCATCCTTGGTGATTGTGCAGCACTTTAGCTGTCCTGTCTTTCCTATCTTCAAACCAGATCCAGAGCCTCCCAGTCCAATGAGCATCTAAGCTTCACCTCTCCTTTGACAGGTTGCTCTGAGGAGATACTGGGATGCAGGCAGCAAGCACTCATCCTCCACAGTACGAAGACATATGGTTCCTGTGCTCTGCACACCTGCTCAGCAGTAAGGGACAAGGTTGGAACCAGAAAGTGTTCAAGGGAGGATGCTATAGTTCTGTCTGCTTGTTTGGCTTCCACACTGTGTGAATCCTGGATGGTTTTGTGTACTTCCTGAGTGAGAAGTGGAAGGAATGTTATTTAGATAGAAGTGCATTTAATTTGTGATAAGACGAGAAGTGCAGTTGTTTTGTGAGTAGTCACAATTTGCAGGGTGTTTTGGAACTGAGGATTTAGTGTATTTCCTATGCTGCTCCTCCCTTGCAAAGAAGGTTGAACTAACGATTACTATGAAGTAAATGGAGTACTTTGCCTTTCCACATTTCATGGTCTTAATCTTTCAGTCTTTGCCTTAATGGCTAAAGGAAGATTAAGTTCCTTCTTATTTCACTAAAAGTAATTTTGACAGCACCTCTCAGCACCATTGTTCTGCTTAGAAAGGTAACTAAGTACCACCTCATTTTCTAAAAGGGTCACAGGAGTTGAGTATTTTGTAGGCTATTTGGAAAACAGAATTTAGTATTCAAGCCACTGTAATAATGGGTAATAACCTAGAGTTTGAATCTCAAAGCAGTGTATACACATGTGTGTATGAGTCTGTGAATGTGTCTGTCTATCTGTCCCTCTGTGTTTGTCTTCATGGCTGACTCATACAGGGCCAGGTACATCAAATACAACCCCCCTAACTGTAAGAAATGAGTACCTGCATGTATGTTTAAGGCTCAACTGCCACAGGTGACTCTATATATCATGACAAAACCTTGTTTTTTTTGTAACCTCATGCTGGAAAGCACAAGTAGTTTAAAAATATATCCAGATCTTATCACCAATGAGGGTGGCAAGTGTCATTCTGTTTTTCTTACAGTTTAGGAAAGGGAGGAAACAGAAACTGATTAAGTGACTCAGTCAGGATCACAAAGCATTTGTAAAACTTGGGTTCCCATTTGCCTTGATTTAGTTTAATGTAATTTGTTAAAGAGGGTATACATTTTTTTCTCACACAATTTTTTTTGTCCTGAGATCTGAGTCACATAGCATAAATTCACTTTTTGAAGATACAAATCAGTTGTTTTTATTACATACAAAAATAGTGATCACTACTTCCAGAGTATTCCTATCACCTCAAAAAACAAAACAAACAAACAAACAAAAAACAGTCCTTTAATACACTGGTGACCAATCTTTGTCCTTTTCTTTTCTTAGTCTCTGGGAACCATTAATCTATTTTCTATCTCTATAAATTTGTCTGTTTTTGGCATTTGACACAAATGAATCATACAATATATGATCTTTTGTGTCTGGATTCTTTCACTTGGCATAATGTTTTCAAGGTGAATATTTCTTTTATGACTGAATAATAGTCCATTATATTTATATACCACATTATTTGATGGACTTTTGGGTTATTTCTATTTTTTAATTAATTGTGTTGATACATTTTTGATATACCTAATGATCATATTCATCACAGGGAATTTCTATCTGTACATGGTATATCTTGATTCATTTTCTTCCCATTTGCCTATTCTTTCAATCCATCTTCCCATATTCATTTACAAAAGCTTTGTTTTCATTTTTAGTCAACATAAATAATGCTTCTGCAGCAGCACAAATAGATCCCTAAAGTATTATACCAAAAGACAAGTCAGATACAAAAGTGTACATATTATATGCAATTTTTTTAAAAAAGTTTGATTTGATAAAAAGCAGATGGTGATGGCTTAAGGTTTGGAATCCAGGTTAGGGTGACAGACTGAGAAGTGACAGGGAACTCTTTAATTGTTTACTTACTGAGACACATTGGGGTTCAGTTAGAGGCTACTGTGGAAAGGCTACAACTCTTGAATTTAAGAAAATTCTATATCTTTACAATTGTTACTAAAATATAGACATTTGTAAAAGTACCTTAGACTACACACTTAAAATAAAATCATCTTATTTGTGTACTCTACTTCAATACACTTGATTTAAAACAAATAAATCATGTTTCTGTGAATCTTTTCAAATTTTTGTGTAGATATGTATTTTCAGTTTTCCTGGGCATATACCCAGAGTGGAATTTTTGAGTTATAGCATAATGCTGTCTTTAAATTTTTTGAGGAATAACAAAGTTTCTTTATCAAGAGGCTATACTATTTTACATTCCCAGCAGAGTATAAGGATTCTGTTTCTCTACATCTTAGCCAATACTTCTTAGTGTCTAGCATTGTGATATTAACCACCTTAGTCAAGGTGATGGCTACTGATTTTTAAAACAGTAATAATTTTTAAAAGATATAAAGCTAGAGACTTAGGGCACTTTCTAAAGTGGGAGAGTATATTACTTGACCCATGGAAAGGGATTCATTACCTTATGCTTTATTCGTGACAGGCTTTTTGCTGTCCGTGACTTGTAATATATAATTGTAATATATAAGGGAAGCTATTCAGAGCCTTACCTCTCTGCATTCCCAAAGCACCATACTCAGTTTGTAAAAAGGCTTTTCAACTTAGTTTACAACTTTTCATAGATGCTTTTCTACTATCAGGCCCTAGTTTAGTGTATTTACTAATACTATTCAGCATTTCTAGAATACTCTTCATTTCCCCATTTGATGTGTCACTCATATTAATAGTGATAGTAAGAGTTAAATATGCTTGTAGCACTCATTGTAAGTGGTATTCTTAAAACAACTTTGTGGTGCATGTTGTTTTGATCTAGAAAGTCTGGAGATGGAAGAAATTGAAGGTAAAAGGAGTGAGCTCAGTTTCCTTGACCACATAGCCAAAGATGATAAGACTGATTGGAGAAGGTATTATTTTGGTCTCATCTCCTCTGGTTTTTAAAGACATGTCCCTTAACAGTGGGGACATGTTAGGACATGTTCTGAGAAATGTGTTGTTAGATAATCTTATCCTTGTGTAAACACTAAACAGTGAGTTTGAACAAATCTAGATGGAATTGTCTATGCCAATTGCTCAGCACAGCCTCTTGATTCCAAGAGATACATGATGTTACACTGGCATAATGCAACTCAGTGTCATATAGTAAATATTTTTTATATATAAGGAGGGGGATTGCATTCTAAAACAATGATTAAAATACAGTAAATACATAAACCAGTAATGTGGTCATTAATTGTCATCAAATGCTAGGTACTGTATATAACTGCTATATTTTTATAAAACTGCTATATTTTTACAAAAGCTTAGTAGATTTTTTACACCAGCATCTCCACAAACATACCAGTAATGTACTGTAGCAGGTCATTACATTGGCTAAGATGTCATCAGGCTACAGGAAATTTTCAGTCCTACTCGAAATGTATGGAACCACAACTGCAGTGGGCTCCACGGTTGGCTGAAATATCATTCATATTGTACATGGCTATAGCTTTCTTTGGTCTTTTCCAACCTCTGAAACCTTACAGAATTCCCTTACGCTGGCAAATTTTGCAAAATAATTTCTTTTTTCCTCTCTCTCCCAATGGCACAGTAATCCAAAGAGGACTGGAAGGCTAAATATATCTATGATTATTTAGTTTTGTTTAATTATAATGTTAATTATTCTATGAAGTCAGTTCTGTCTCCAGAGACAATTCTCTTCAGATATATATATATATATATATATATATATATATATAATAACTACAAAATAAGTTTGTAAATTTTTGTTCTGGTGGTTTTAAGTGCAGTCCTATCCATAGGATCACAGCAGGTTTGGGATAATTTCTTGGTATGCTAGTTAAATATGATCAAGTCTAACCACTTACACATGCCCCAGAACTTATTTTTTTCTTGGTTATGAGACAAAATCTAGCATCATCACTCCATACTGAAGGAAGGATGACTCTCACTTAAACAAAATATCCTTCTATGGTATATTCTAGGATTTTACTGGTTTGTAAAATGTGTTATTAGAATACTCAGAAACAATATTAAAGTGAGCTTCAAAGTTTTGATGCTAAAGTTCCATTAAAGGGGAATGCAAATTTCAATGATCCATTCAAAATAAAAAGTTAAGGATCTTTTTAAATTGGGATAGTTTTTCTTAACATAAAATATATATAGTTACAAGTTTTCTAAGTTTAAAACACAAGAACACATGACCTTAAATGCTTTTTCTCTCTTTTCTCAACGTCCTAACCCTTTCAAGTACATCAAACAGAGATTGGGTGTCTAATAAAATACAGCCATGATCATGCATTTTATTTGCATGACATGAGAACCTTGCCTTTTCTTCTCCTATTTACTTCCTTTCTAGATGCAAAGCTAGAAATTGGGCATTTTTAAAATGTTAGGTTATAATGAAAGTTAAAAACAAAGAATTCTTATATTTCTTATGGAAGGAGAGAATTGGGGAAGGAGAATGTCCTTAAAATCTTAAGGGGGAAAGTCTTAAGGGGGAAAGGATAACTGTAGAAAATAATAACAAATTAAGTTTAATTAGCACAGTGTAATAAAGTCAACCCCTGAGAACTCTTTTTCCCAAATGTTGTAAAGAATAAGATTCTATTCATTACAAGGAAAACACAACGTCAAAATAAATGAATCCATTGATCTTGTTGAAATCAGGGTCTCATTTGTTCTTTTCTATTTTTAATTGGCAGATAATAAGTGTAGATTGTATGTGGGTGTGCTACAATGTGATATTTTGATATATATTTACAATGCAGAATGATTATCTTATTTCATTTTTAAAATGCTTCCCCTTAACTCTAGTTCATAGAAACATTCAAGGGTAAATGTGCTTCTTTTATTGGATCTTTTATTGGGTGTTTTTTGGACACTCACTACCTGAAATAAGATATATATAATTGATCTTTGGATGACTCTTATGATTGGTACAGTACTAAAATAAATGGACATAAATTGCTTTCCATTTAAAAATTTTAATTGGCATATATATGTGTCAGTGACTGAGACATTTGGATATGTTCAACTTTGAATCAGTGCTGTATTTCTTATTAAATCACACAAAATATATCTCATCTGTCAGAATCTATACTATTTTTTTCTGTCTCTCTGTTTCCCAAGCTTGGGCATAGCTTCATAATCTGTGTTTTCAACTCTTTCAGTTTCTGATTTATTGATACTATTATTGGTTATTCTGCTTCTCAAAGTGACTTGTCAACTAAAGGTTACCAGGCCTGAGTTGCTCCTCTCTCCCTCTGGAGTTGGATTCATGTTCTTCTCATCTCAAACAAAGAATTGAATAAAACAAGCCAAAGCAATGACTAAGTTTATTTGAGAAAGTAAAAACGAAGAGTGAAGGAGAAAGTGGTTCTGTGGATAAGACTTGGACTAAGTAAACGGAGAAAGAAGATGAAAGTACACGCTGTGTCTGGGAAATGCAGTGTGGGCTACCATGGAAAGTCATGACAGCAAGCTCTTCATGGTATCAGGGTGTCCTTTATATTGTCCAATCTGGAGGAAACCCATGTGAACTTCTATATATGGGTCCTGAGAGGCAATGCTGGGATCCCACGTTTCAGGCTAATGTCAGGTCTAGGCTGTCCTATTGAAAACCTGCTCAAGTTCTCACAAGAAATCCACATGCAGGCCTCTGGGAACCGTTCTGTGTATGTGCCTAGGATCTTGTAATTAACAGGTAATGTCTGCTAACCCAGCCAGCTGTGCCTAACACTAATCTTCCTCAATTCTGCAATGGGGTTTCAGGCAGAAAAATGTAATGCTATAGTAGAAATGGAGTCAGAATACCTGATAGAATCCAAGGTCTATCATTTGCTTACTTTTAATGGTAGATATTTACTCTAGGTAAATTTTTTGACTTATTTTTTTATACAGAGTCTTACTTTCATGTATCTTAGGTTGGCCTCAAACTCATGACAATCTTCCTGCCTCAGTCTCTGAAGTGCTCGACTTACAGGTGTGCACTGCCACCCCCAGTTTTGGTTAACTTCTTTATCAATAAAAGAGGGAAAATACTTGATACTTATACAACTAGATTTTAAATATAGTTTGTCATACAAACTTCTACTATTCTAATATATATGAATCAATGGTGCCTTAAAAAAGCAAATATACCAGCAGTTTCCCTCTGGTCATTCCTCTCATACTCATCTCCACATTTAATGCTGATATTAATATCATCAGTATTTAAACAAATTATAATGAGCTTTCCCCAAAAGGGATTTTCCTAGTCTTTAATTGTTCAATATTGACATTTTTCTGCTTCACAGAACTTTTGGAAGTGGGTGAGTAATGAATAAAATAAATATTGATGCATCTTACAAAATTTCGATCCCAATGTATCAGACCACTTTGTTGTAGAGAGCAGTGTTGGAACACTCAACAACGTTTCTCAAAGGATTCAGCGGAAAGACTTAACGAACAAATTTATGACAGTAGGTCACAAGAAGAAGTAGAAGAATAAGGGAAAAGTGAGAGAGAATTTGATATTCATCTCCTTCCCAGATGAGAATGAGCCATAAATAAAAGACTAAGCACCATGGGAAAGGCATGGGGTCCTTGGAGCTATGTCTAAAAGTGCATTCTGAGGCTACATATCTAATACTGAGTTCCCAAAAAGCAGAATAGTCCAGAAGACAATTTTGGGAGAAGAAGGCACTGGAACTATTTGCTGGTGTAGGATGCTTTAGCCATCAAGACCATGGAGGAGCAGTAAAGGGGGCACAGATGAAGTCAGCAGTGGAATATATATAGTGAGGATTACAGATTAAATGTCCAACAGTAGTGTTGCTACCATTTAGCTCACCCCAACCTTAGTATGGAATTATTTCAGTGACCTAACAATATTCTTTGTGAGCCACTAAGACATTGTAGAACATTTTGTTCTTAGAAGATGATGTGAGGCTGACAGTTTTAGGTTGTAGGATTATAATAATGAATAGGCTAGGTGAATTTCTGAGTCAGAGTTTATATACTGGCAGAGGAGTGTGATGATTAAGTAATCAAGTGTCAACTTGATTGATTTGGTATCTTACAAAAAATTGATGGAATGCACTTCTGAATGTGTCTGGATAGCATGTGTCTGGGTGAATGTGTCACAGAGGCATAACTTTGAAGTCTATGCCTAGTCCCTGACCCCTTTCTCTTCTCTTCTTTTAAATTATGGGTGTCAAGTATTGTGTCCCACCAATAGGAAAGTGACCAATACAAAAACTTTCTATCAGAGCAAAGAAGAGCCATTTCTGTGATTGTACCTGACCAAATGATTTAGAAGTCTTTGTAACTGGTTTAGGGGAAGAGTTTGGAAAGTTTTGGAGATTCAGGCTACAAAAAACTTAGTGTGCTGTATGCAGAGTCCAGTGGGTGATTTCTGTTGGAGCTTGAAACATGAGTATGTTTATAGGAATGTGAATGGTAAAGGCCAGGCTCAAGAGGGTTCAGGAAGAAACAAGGACTACACTGGCAACTACAATAGAGGACATGTTACATTTTGTCAAAAATGTGTCTAACTTTTACCCATGTCCTGAAACTTTGCAGGAGACTGAAATTAATAGCAATGAACTAACTGAAGTGGTGAAGGAAGTTTCAATAAAACCTAATGTTCAGGGTATGGCATGGGTGTTGGTAGCTGCTTTTAACCAGATTAATAGAAAGAATCAGAGCAAGTAAGAAGAATAGAAAAATTTGAAAAACTTAGATTTTGGCTCAAAAGAAACCATGTGTAAAGTTTGCGTCAGTGGAGGTGTGGTGCTAAAGACGTTAGTGCCATTAAAAATGAACCAAGTACTTTGTACAGGGACAAGAAGAAAGATACCTTGAAGGTGTCTCAGGAATCAAGAAGACCTCACTCATCTCAGGCTCCAAAGTGCAAATGTGTAAACTTTTCATTTGGTAAGAGAACCCTGGCCCACCTGCCAAGAAGGGCTGCCTAAAGAATCATTTCACCGTGCTCCAACATGTAGGCAGGTACACAGAAAGGTTTATTTTTGGCTCATGGCTTTAATCTATGGTTGACTGATGACAAGGCAGAAACATCATGGCAGCAAGGAGGTAAAATGAGAGGGAAAGAATGAGAAAAATCATATCCTTCAATTTCATGCCCTAGTGACCTACTTCCTCCAACCAGGGTCTATCTATTAATAGCCCATTCAACTAGAAGTCCATCAAGTAGATAATCTGTTTATGAGGTTAGTACATTTATAATCTAATCACCTTTCTAGGCCTCTCTTAATCCTATCAAACTGATAATTTGGATTACTACCATAGACAATTCACATTTGGTTAAAAAAAAAGACCATAAAAAGGGACATAAAGCTTCTTTCTTTTTAGAGTAACCATTCAAATCCTATACTGCCATAGGCCAAGGTATCTATTCTTTTGGCTTGCCTGGATTACCTTGTAAGAAGGTGTTGTCTAAGGCCTAACATATAATATATAACATATAATATAATTAAATATACATATATAAGTAAACAAAACTTTCTTTATTTTTGAATTATTTAATTATTTATTTTATGAAATAATGCCCAAGTTTAAGAATTAAATAAAAACTCATATGTTTTCTAACAACAACAAGCACTTATTTATAAAAACATACACATATAGGTAGGCTAAAATAATATTGTTGAAGATTGCTGCTTTTTATTTGTCAAGTTGCATATAACATTTGATACATGAGGTTTCATTCTATTGACTATGGGGAGCACAAGAAGCAAAGTTAGTTAGCACTGCATTGCTCCCTTCCCCTACTCAGTGACCCACTATTGCCTAGAAATCCCATTTTGAGCACTGCACAATGGAGTAACAAAATGTATCACTAAAATTCATCTAATAATTTAAAAGTTTTCAGTCTCATTGGAAAGCATTTCTAGATGACCAGGGCCCATGAGACCAATAGGCTACATGTTGGACACATCTGATGCTATGATTTGTATCTAGTGCCCCCCCAAAAGCCTCATGCACACATAGGTGGGACATTTGAGAGTTGGTTGGATCATGGTGTGTGATGCTGAATCTAGGGTGTGTGATATTGGGATTAAATTGTGAGATATTAAATTAGTTCACTGATTAAATTAGCATAGTTCTGGGTGTGGCTGAAGGATTTACTGAAGACAGAATCTTCACTTTGGTGTGGGTGGCACCACCTATTAGTCAGTATTTGCAAGAGAACAGACTTAATTTAGGACACAGAAATGTACCAAAATAGCTTACACTATTTGACCACAGAGTTAAATGTAGAAGAGTGCCAGAGATCTGTCTATGCACTAGAGATTAGCTAGCTACCCAATTATGTGGTTATTTTTCAAAGATGTTGAATGTTGGCAAATCTTTAAGACTTATCTGGCTTATGGATTCTTACAAGAATGTTCCATAGCCAAATAAATTAGAAACACACTGAGTTGATGTTAAACATAATTCTTTATTATAGTTGTTTTCAGCATGAAAGAATTTTAAGAGAGTACTGAAAATAAAATGCTCCTCAAACTTATTTGAAAATGGTGACTTTTTATCATAAAATTTCTAGTATTCATGCCTACTAACGTTCTACGACACACAGTCTGGGAAATGTGTTTCAGTGCCTGTTAGTTTTGAAGATATCTAACCAGTCCTCCAGGAATGTTTAATCTGAAATAACACCTACAACATTTCACAAAGAAGGACATTTCTTGAATATAAATGACTGAATATCACAGTAGCTCAGAAGGCCATGGCAGAAAAGCTTGAAGCCAGCCTAGAAAACTTTGGGAGGCTACTCTAATCACTTTCTTCTCACTGTGACAAAGTATCCAATAACCAGCACCCACAATCAAATGAAGAAAAGTTTGTTTTGGGTCACATTTTAGTTCATAGTCTACTGACTCCTAGGCAGGAGGGCATAGCGAAGGAGGGTTTTTCGTAGTATGGCAAACAGGAAGCAGACAAGGCTGGATCTAGAGAGGGAGAGGAATCCATTGACTTACCTCTTCCAACCAGACTCCCCCACCTGACAGCAAACCACCATAGCACCCCCACGTCCAGTCACCTCCTGTAAGTCCTGCCTCTGAGTCTGTTTAAGATATAGACCATGACAGGGACTCTGTCTCAAAAAAAAAGTAAAATCAAAAAGGGCTGGGAATATATCTCAGTGCAAAGGTTCTAGGCCCAATCTTAAATACCAAGGGAAAGAAAGACTGAAAAAACATGTAAAATGAGAGGGAAAGAATTACATTACATTGCATTACACACACACACACACACACACACACACACACATGCACGCATGCATGCACACACCTCTTATTCACACATAAGAACTGAAAGTTACGGTATGCCAAAAACCACTTGGTATCAGTTTTCTTCGATTCAGAGTTCAGTTTTCTACTTTGGTTCCAAGGTGTGAGTAAATAGGAAAAAGATGGAAAGAATCCAAATTAGAATCCTGAGTCCACTTGAGAGGAGCTTCATGAAGAAAGTACTTGCAGCAACACAAGTAGAATAAGTACTAATTCTCACAGCAAGAGGTGAGGTTGCATGGTGGATGGTCTCCTTGTGGAGGAAATTCATGACTATCTAAGAGGCGAACTGAAAGGGGTCAAAACAGAATATGTAATGTCAGAATTCTGTGACTTTGGCCTTGAGAGTGTTTAATTTGGCAGGAGCTATTTTCCATGAGTAACCAAGCCCTGCACTTCTGGGATCAAATGGCAGTATTAATCAGAGCCAACAGTGAACGTTCCAATGCTATCCGAGACCAATGTGAGGAAAAGTAACTATTTAAATGCTTTGTAGAGAAACACATCATGCATAATCCTCGGGGGAAAAAATTAACAATTGCAACATCATGCCAAATATTCATAAAGTTTTCTCAATAGTACAGTTAATCCTCTGTGCTGGCAAAAGCCACTTTTGTTTCATTATTTATGTGTGTTTTGGCAAATGAGTTCTTAGGTGCAAAGGAGACACACACATAGAAGTGTCACAATGCACTTGACATTGTCACTGTAGTGACAAGGTTTTCTCCAACTGTCAGTTTCGGTGATATTTCATTTTATTTGATGCTGCACAGCTTTGTAGTGAGAAGTGGCAGGCAAGCCTTTTTATTCTTTGTGATGTCTTCATTAGTAACAGCAGAAATCAATGATATTGAAGAAAGAGGGTACAGAATAAATGTAAGCATAATGGGCTAAGATCTGCACATAGGATCATTTATTTTATTTTATAAATTTTTGAATGATGGAAAGGTACAGAGAAATTTCCATTTCTTCCAGGCATGTTGGTCACATAAGACACCAAAGTCTGTTGTGCATAGTTTCTTCATTTTCTTCCATGGGCTGGATCATTAACAGCCTAACAACCAAAAAGCAAGCACTAAATGTGTCTCTATGTCTATACAATGAGAAGGTGACTCTTTTGTAAGATCCTGGAGTAATTCTCAGTATAAAAGAATGTGTTTCAGATAGCAATAGTAAGATTCACCAATGCTCAGTGGAACATGACTTCTGGAGCATGATGATGCATACAGTGAAAAGTTTAACACTTTCATGATAAAATCTTAGCTTGGAAAACACCACACTATGTAATTAATCAGGTTTCTTTTTATAGGGCTTCTGGAGCTTTCCATAAGATGATATAAAATGTGAGATTTTATGGGAAAAAGAAAATACAGTTTCCTGAACTTCATAGAAACCTGTTATGGGTTTATGTAATTTTGTGAAGCATGTATTTTGGAAAAGAATAATGCCCATCAATTAACCCATTAGTGTCATATATAAAGGCTGTGTACTTATAAAAACCAAATTGTCAAGAAACACGGCTATCCTGACAATAGGATCAAAGTCATTTTGGGCTCCAGCAAAGATGGACAGCAAGCCTTGTGTAATTCCCACCTCACTACATAGATTTTCTACCTTTTCTATTTGAAAGAGTGCAAGTGGCAAATAGTGGTATTATGGCAGAGTAGAACTCACAATCATCTCTAAAATAATGTGAAATGAAGACTAAAAAATGTTGGCATTTCATTGCTGACATCTTTTACTTAGGCACTGCACCCCAAAATGGCCCTGTCAGTGTTAACTGGTGATCTTGCAGATCCTAAAATTGTGTGTGTGTGTGTGTGTGCACGTGTGTGTGTATAAGATGACATACATGTACAAATGCAGGATTGGGTAGCTAAGAAGAAACTCCAGAAAAAGGAAAACAAGTCATGCTTCCCCAAATCTTCTAAGCTAGTAAGAATTTCACAGACTGACATATCTTTGAAGCTCTCTGCAACATGTTTTACCAGGTTTTCAAATGATCATAGGTCATGGACACTAGGATTTGATGGTACAGAGTTATGCCCTATAACAGAGAGAAGTCTTCACTTGGTATTTTGCTTTACTGCACCTGGAAAAATGTAATAAAGAAATATCCTTTTGCCTATAAAGCTGAATTAGGAGTAATATTTTAAAAATATGAAACACCTGTAGGGGTAATTTAGCATAGTGATTAAGAATTGAGACTGCAGACCATCCTGCCTGAGCTTAAACCTAAGCTTTGTGCCCTGAGATAAGTTATTTATTATAGAACTAGTGTCAGGTTCTCATTGAATTCAATGAGTTCATATTTGAAAGCATATTAAAATAGTACTTGATAGTTAATTAATATTTACTATATTTGAAAATATATTTTCAATATGGTTTTCATTTTCTCTTGTTCATGTCACAGTTATCAGAAGGCATCCCACAGTACGTCTCAGGGAGAGGTGACAAGCCAGTATCCCCAGGAGGAAGCAGTGACATGGCACAGGGGAAGTGGAGTACACTGAGAAGAAGCAGGCACCTGCTGCACTGCAAAAGGAACAAAAGGAAGCAGGCATGGATTTGCATGTGATGGGTTTCTCCTCCCTCACATATGAGTATTCCCAGAAGAATATTCCAGAAGGGGCTGGGGCATCAGGCTACAGGAAAAGCAGAGAGCAGAACAGTTTCTTCCTCATTTCTAAGTGGGTACTGTGGGAAGAATCCCTGTCACAAGATGCTTCCCTTCCCCATATAAAACTTTGCTTGGCCCATCAGGGTACACTTAGTAATGGTGCATGATTAGGCCAGTAGAAGCCTGCATGAGATTTCCCAAGTCCTCCCTCTGCTCCGCTTGAGCATTCTCAAATTCTGGTACCATGTGGAGGCACATGCAGACAGTGCAAAGGCAGATTTACTTGGGAAGTAGTTGTGATTATATTAAACAGACAGACTTGGTAGCCAAAGTTTGCAGGCTGGGCTGTCTCAGCTAGGTTTGGCAAGTCACAGATTCCTCTAGTAGGGAGAAACGGAAGAAGGCGTCTGAGGTCTGAATTAAAAAAACAAACAAACAAAAAAACAAAACAAAGCAAAAAACCCAATCACCTAAGTAACCTGATAGCACACTGAGTAGACTTAATTTTCTTATGCAACTGAGTTTATAACCAGATTAGATTATCAAAGGAGTAGAGCTTTGTAAGGAAGATCGGATGAGCCATAGAAAAATTTATAAATAAATTTTTTACACATTGGAGCACAGTGTGATTTAAACTTGTATCTCCATGGCAGAAATACTCCCTCAAAAGATGATATTGATAACCAATAGCATGAAAAATGTACAAGATGCTTAAAAGAATAGAAAGTAAGTCAGCCAAGGTGGTACTAAGGTCTTAGAAAACAAAAGGTAAGTTCAGTACAGGAAGTGATCACTGAACTAAAGTGTGATGTGTCGAATTAAGGCTATCTGAGCCTCATGCAAAGATATTTAGCCAAGAATTGGAGAGGTAAGAATGACACACAGAAGAGGGAAGAGAGATGAAGATATTTGAGAACTCATCCACTTAGAAGTGAGGACTAAAGCCACACAGTAGCCAGAGAAGGGAAGGTGGTTAAGGTTAAATTCATTTATTTACTCAATGAAAATACACCAGTCCTGTTTTGGCACAGGATTGGAATTCAGAAGAAAGAAGGTCAAATCTAGAAGTCACCATGGTATTTCTCCAAAAAACATCTAGAGTCTCCATGCTGTGCCCTCTTGTAGCAAAGACCACTTGGGCTGGCCAGTTGGCAAGTTCTTCTCTTTATGCCAGGGTACTTGGTTTGACCATAATTTTCAGTCTGCCTGGCATTAGGATTATCATGAGTCCAAACTCTGTCCAGTGACATAGACAGACTTTTGTCACATAGGTCACTCTCAGTGTAGACCCATATATGTCATTATGTTCCTGTTTTTTTTTCTACATAAAAGCAAAACTATTTCTTCTCGCAGCTTCTAGGTTCATAAAGAAGACAAATTGAGAAACTAGGATTGAATTACTATGTGGGCAGAGTTCTCAGCCGTGCCAACCTGCAACCTGTCTCAGCCATGACAAAAAAGGATATAAGTGAGAAATACCACTTTATTTTAAAATCATGAGTATTTATAGGGTACAGAAATTTTTTCAAAAGCTCTTGTTATTATTTACCTAATTAATACAAACTAAGATTAATTTGACTCACTATCTCATGCTGATCAAAACCAGTGGGAGATTGGGGCAACTATCAGAATGATAACTCGATTTGACAAGTGTATATGTCATTCAGACAGAAATTTTCACACTGACATGATCCAGGCATTCTCTGTCTCTTGAAAGTCAAACAGAGTTGAAAGCCACTTTATTTGCTAGTAATGAGCTTACTGTTCAGGGACTGGAAAAATGTGAAATTTGTACATTCCTCATATTCTTAAAAAGGGGCTTCCTAGAGAAGATTAAGAAGTTATTTCAGAAGCATGAAACCAGAACAAGGGGAGTTGGCTGAAAGTAAGACCTTACAGCAAATAGATAAGAAATTTTGAAGCATCCATCTCTTGAGATCATATCTCCAGTGTGACCAAAAAAAATAAAAAAATGTGACCCTGATAACTAAAGTTCCTTATGAGTCAATCCTTGGATGAAATCCAGTATTATGATTGGGATGTATGTTGTTCTTTCCAAAACTCTTGTTAAAATCTAGCTTCATTGTAGCTGTGTTGAGAAGTGGTGGAATCTTTTTAATAGGTGTTATGGTTTATATCGAGATGTCCCCCACCCCAGAGCATTCATAGATGGGGCTTTTTATGTATGATTAGATTATGAAAGTATCATTCTCTTTCCTCCTGCAAGTATCAATCTTATAGTCGCTTAAATTGTGGTTTGAAAGGGAAAATTGAAAAGGCATTTTTAAAGGTTTCAAGGCAGTGTATCACCTGGCACCATATTTTTGTTGGGCAAAAGGAATAAGGAGGGTACTTGCCCTCCAGGGACTGACTTACAGCCTTGCATGGGACACATGTAAGCATATACATCCACACCCATGTTTCCAATGTGGTGTTAGAGAAAATGCAAGATTAGCTACAAGATGCAGCTATAGCACAAAGAAGACTGTGGTTGACTCCTCTTAGTTATTGGGTATAAGAGGAAATGAAGGGAAGCTTTATGTGAGAGCTGATGTTGATCTGCAGAACAAATGTAGGTGTTCCCCAAAGGAGAAAGAGTAATGGGAAATTCCATAAAATGGTTTGAAGTGCCCATTCAATTGTATCCAGTTAACTAGTGGGTAGAATGCAAGTGAGAAGCATCATTTGAGAGAAAGGAGAGGTAAGCCTGATGAATAGAGGTCTTTTGCCATGAAGAATAACTGTGGATTCATTTGTAAGGGTTTTTGCAGCAGCATACCACAAGCTGACTAACTAAAGCAACAGACATATGTTGCCTCTCAGTCCTGGAGGCTAGAAGTTCAAGATCGAGGTGTGGACAGCATTGATTCTGAGGCACGTGAGAGAATGATCTCCCATTCTTTTCCCCAAGATTCTGGTGGTCGGCTAGCAATTTCTGGCATGTCTTGGCTTGTAGAACTACTACCCTGATCTCTGATTTCATGTTCATATTGTATTTCCTTGTGTGAATACATGTCCCGAATTCCCACTCTTATGAAAGATATCAAATATACTGGGCTAAAGACTACACTAACAATCATATTTTTACTTCCTGAACTGTGTAAAGCTCCTATGAAGTCACATTCTGAGGCAGTGGGGGTTAGGATTTCACTAGAGAAATTTTGGTGGGACACAATTCTACCCATAACTGCATGCATTTAAATAATAGCTAAAGAGAAATAATGAAAGAAGGCTCAAGCATAAAAATAGGAAAAGACTGCAGTCTCAGAGATGAGCAGGACAGGGGCTGGACTGCTCACAAAGACCAGCTAAGAGTGGGCACCAACCCAATGTGCGCTTCTTCACCTTCATTTTCTGTGTCTTTCTTTTTTATTCTCAGTTGCAAAACAGTGGTAATAGTATTAGTAGTACTACTTCTACAGGGTTTCTGTGGGGATTAAATGTCATTATGTACATAAACTCTAAGCACACAGTAGGCACTTAACAATATTAGCATGAGAAACTGGGTTTAGTCACACAACAGTGACATCTTGAATATGCATGTGCTACTTACTGCCAAAGGTGTTCTAGACGTTACTCTAGATGGGCATTACTCTGTTCCCTAAATATGCAATATCATAAAAAGGTGACACTATGGGAGGTTGCTTTTGCCTCCCACCATGTGCAGGACTTTTTAAATTCCATATTTGCTTCATGTGTGCGAAGACCTATGGAAATGCACAAGCACCAAGACTGTGAATTATGGTTGTGGAGCAGGATTTCAAAACATTCCCTTCTTATGCTTCCTGGAAATTCAACTCTGATTTGACACGTCATGAATCTTTTTCTCCTAGGTGCTTGGTGTGGGTTCAGTGTGGTAACTGATCCACCCAGGAGAACAAAACAAAGGCTTGCCTTTCCCTGTGAATCTAGCTGTCGGAGTAGTTAAGAAGTAAATTGCTTTTCCTTCCACTTTTCTTACCACCCAAGATATGGCAAGGTCCTTCATTCAACATAGTGACTGCTTTTTCCCTGACATAGAAAAGAACTACTTTAGACACCATGTAAACTCTCTTAGAAATATGTTGTCACATTCATGGCACATTCAAATGATGCTTGAAATGAACATACACATTGTGGTTCATAGGATTAAACCAAAACAGTGCCCCAATCAAGGTTTATATTTTTTAAACTTTCCCAGACTCTGCTCCCTTGGATTAATGAAACTTTGCTGCTGGTCTTTCTTTATTTGTTTGCTTATTTGTTTGTCTTTTTGAGACAGGGTCTCACTCTGCAGTTCAGGCTGTCCTTGAGCTCACGTTTTAACCCAGGCTGATCTCAAACTTGCAACAATCCTCCTGCCTCAGCTTCCCAAGTGTTGGGATTACTATGCTGGGTTTGCTGATGTTCTATAAGGAGTCCTGAAAAAGACTGTTATTCTTTCAGGTGAAATCCATTTAAATAATGTTTCTGAAAGACACAAATATTCTAAGCATGCTCATTGTCTGCATGTTAGTGAGATACAGTACCCAATGTCATTTTTTGTCTTTGCTCTCAAAGCAGCTTTAGTATATTTTCTATCAATCCTGACCCTTTTTTTCTGTGGGATTAAATGTGTCCTTTTACACTGCTTACCCTCAGCCCTTTTAAGCTGATTTATAAAAAGCCTGTTTGGAACAAAAGAAAATTCCCAGGTGCTTCCTATCCTCCCCAGTTACCCACATCCTAGCCACCAGCTTGTCTGTGTTGGAGAACATCATGCGTGAAGAAAACTCCATCATTGGCTTCTTTAGGTGAGGACTTTCCTAAGTCATGGATCATGAGGTCAACAAGTATCCATTTGCTTCTTCTATCTCCTGCTGTTTTCTTAGCCTCACTCTCCACTACTTCTCCTACTTAACTGATTCCTTCATTGACTTCTAAAAAAATCTCTCTTCCATGTCAACATCTTTGTTACCTTTAAGTCTCAAGGCCTACATTGACGTTGAATTTCTGGATCCTTATGGGTTTCCATTGCCCCCAGAAAAAGTCCAAAGTTCTTTACCATTCAAGATTTTTCAAAGGTGTGTGCAAATGACTGTCCACAAGCTCTTGTTTCTTGAGATCCTTCCATACTTAGCCATAGATACCTGTACCATGTTGCGCATTTGATTTCTGTCTTCCTTCTGCATGAAAAGCAGAGACTCATATCTCTCAGGGCTCAGCCTAGTTCTTCTAAGAAACTGCTCCTTGGGGAACTACTTCCCTAGCATTCATAGCACTTTTCACTTTATACCTCATTAACTTGTGTATCTTCTCAGCTTCCTTCCAGACTGTGAAATCCTTGAGCATAGAGATACATCTGATTCATACATTAAAGGTATATGACACAGGTTCATCTACAAACAACAAACATTAAATACATATTTGAGAATGACCTAGTGCCAAAGCAGTAGATGAAAACCTCAAAAATTTTCATTGTGCATTGTGTGCCCAGGTATGACATGCAACCACTTTTGTATATGCCAGATAATTTACCCCCCTGGAACAGCTCTCTTTTGTTTTCTCTCATAGCACATTCTTCCCTGACAATAGTCCCTTACTCTAAAAGCAAGATGTGTACATGGGAAAGGAAGGAGGCGAGTGGTATTTTTCCATCTGATTTGTCTTGCTATTGCTTCAAGTTCATTAGTTGCATTTTGTCTTATTGATAGGCTAAGTTACCTTTCAGGTACCTCGTTTTCTGAAAGCTCTACTGAAATGCACTTGAAAGTCCATTATAGTTCTTGGTATTATAGGCCCCTAGATCAGTCTTGATTTGGGATCCTGTGATTTTCTTCCTGCGGGAGGCAGAAAGGCTCCATTTGGTTTGTTTTCTGTAATGTGGACTACTGGGTTCCCAGGATAGAACTGTCTATGAAGAGAAGCTAAGGCAAGCACCCAGAGAGCTGCGCTGTGTGTCTTTGTCTAGATATGTGCTTGCATGTGTGTGGATGTGTGTGTGCAAGGCTAAGTATTTGGATGTGGAAAGCAAGAGAAGGCTGAGCAAGACACTGGATGATAGCTTAACAACCATGAGTGGACAAAGGAAGAGGCATTGTCTTAAAAATTACCGAAAAACAGATCTGGAGTCTAGATAGCTACAACCAGCCCACAAGCGTTAATCATGAAGCAAGCGAGTGAAGCATAACCCCAGCCACAACACCGTCAGGCTGCATGCTGACTTGCTGACTCCTTTTCTTTTTAGCATTTCTCTTAGCTGCTGATAGTCCTTATTACTTCTATTATTTGAATGAACGACCTTGGAGAAAGACAAAGGAAGATACATAACATAATTTCTGTATCCTTCCTTCTCTTCTGATTCTTTTTTTTCTCACCTCCCAGTGTTCAGTGCAGTTCCCCTGGAAGACATTCAAGCCATCTTTTGGTTCAAGTTTTTGTCTTTCCTTTGTTTCTTTGATGCGGCACCCTTTTCTGTCCATGCCGTGTCCTAGTCCATCCACGCCTTGTGACAATTGCTTCTCCAGGAAAAGGACACCACATGTGGGAATTGGGCGCGGGGATCTTGGAATGTTTTGTACTGATAATTGTAATTTGTGTAGTTCACATGTGTATGTTTTTATGCAATACTCAATATGGAGTCGAGGGTGAAGACTCCAGGGGGGTTGCTGGGGGCCCTCTAGATAACCCCTTTGTGAGGACTGGTTATGGGGTTTTGCCTTCTGTGAGTAGTATGAGAGAGTTTATGCGGGAGCTTTGGGTGGGAGAGCTCATAGAGGAGGATTTGTGGGGTTCCTATGAGACAACTGCCCTGAGACACTGGACAGGCAGCCAAAGACGGGCAACTAGGACACATATGTTACACCACCGGCCGCCTAAGACAGGCACAAGAACTATTGCTGTCCTGCAGGCCCATGACGGGTAAGGCCTGGTTGGGTTCATATGAAGAGTCCTTGACCCAAGATGCGCTGTCCTATAGGCAGCCAAAGACGGGCAACTAGGACACATATGTTACGCCACCAGCCGCCTAAGACAGGCACAGGACCAATTGCTGTCCTGCAGGCCCATGATGGGTAAGGCCTGGTTGGGTTCATATGAAGAGTCCTTGACCTAAGACAGGCACTGTCCTCACAGGGACTGCCATACTCCCATAAGTGATAAGGGAAACAATGTAGGGAGCAGCACAATAGCCTCACACATCTCTCCCTCCTGCAGGCATCCAGGTGCATCGGTTTACATTTCCCAAGCTAACTAAGTAACAAGATTGAGATGTTAATTGATACCTATTGCCCTGAGCCTGGGGCGCTCCCTGCTTGGGGTTGAGGTTAATTAATACCTATTGCTTGGGATTGTCTCTGCCTGGCCCTGGGCCTGGGGCGCTTCCTACTTGGGGCTAGGCGTTGCTGCCAAGCTTAGCAAATATATATTCCAGCTTCTAAAAAATAAAGCGGATTCAGATTCACTCACAGACTGGTGTGCAGTGTCTTCTGTCTCTCACTCACCGACTCCCTGTCCACCTTTGGGAAACCCTAGCCCTGCCACAGCTGGACTCCGGCACTTTGACAATCTTTTTTTACAGTAATGAATTAATGAGTCATTGATATTTACAGTCTTAATGCAGTGTTGAGAAGTTTCCTTCAGAAAGAAAATGCAAAGTGAGTAAAATCTAGATTACTTTAAGCCTCTGACCTGATTTCCCTTCACAGTGATGGTGGTAAAACATCTGTCTGCTGGTGGTTGTTAAACACTTGGATTTGATTGCTCTTTCCTAGCTTCTCTCCCATCTCAAGTTGCCCAGTGAAAAAAACTGCATTCATCCCAAGGCCATGGCAAGATCACTGAGTAGCACCCTTAAGACTGCCCTGGAGGTGCCCTGTACTCCACACCTGTCTTCAGTGTTGCACAGCGTCACCTTCTTTAGTTGCACAGCATCACCTTCTTTAGTCAGATTAAATGGGTAGTCTGATAAATTCATTCAAAACAAAAGGGATAATAATGACTTTCCTTTCACCTTAAACATGTATTTAGCATAGGAATCTTAGTTAACTCCAAGAAGAAGAATGTAGTATGATATATTCTATTCAGACAAATTGTATGTGCGTGCACGTGAGAGAGACAGACAGATGGACAGACAGACAGGCAGGCAGGCAGGCAGAGACACAGACAAAGATAGACAGAGAGATGCATGATCAAAAAATATGGTGAAATTAAAGGGTTTTGACATCCTTCAAATTGTACAATAGCTGTCACTGGGCAACTGAACTTTAGGAGCCATCCTGGGAAGGCACTAGCCAGGTGCTATTTTAACAAGGTAAATAGAGAGTCCTGAGTAGTGAAAATAGTGGAGAAATAAGAAAACTAGAAAGCATCTTCAGTTTGTTGGCACCCCTGAGACCTCACCCCTGACACACGCAAGCACGCGCGCACACACACACACACACACACACACTCTTACATCAGACGACTCTAGCCATATATTTGTTGTTACTTATTCCTTGGATCTGAGACACCAGCAGAAACAGTATTTATGAATCTGCTAAGTACACTTATTCCCTTGATAGTTAGTGACATATCAGTCAGTCCACACATCATAGGAAAGAATTAAGTTGTTTTCCAAAAGTTAGAGTTGTGTAGGATTTTGTCATATATATTTAGCTAAATTTTTAATATACCAGTGCCTTCCATGAGGAGATCATTGGCTCCTTAGTCAAGTTCCCTGTAAAGTTTATAAAATGTAAAATCTACTTCATTTCAAATAATGAAAAACAAATTTTTATTTGCTAGTTTTTCATGAAGTTTTGTAATTAAAGTCCTGATAAATGTCTCTAAGACTAACAATTGGCAATGATGCCAATGTTAGTGTTGCATTCTGTCTAGGTTATTTACAAAGACAGAATTTTGTCATTTGAAAAGCATTCTAGCTAAAACCAAGCTAATGGTATTAGATTAAAATTGGAAGCCTGCAATTAAGGTGTTGGTGGGAGGAACAAAGCTTGTCACTGGAATGTCTTCACTCTCAAAACCCAGACATCAAAAATTTAAATACAGGAATAGAACAATGAGAAATAATTGTTTCCTATTTGGTGTCATTTTTCACCAAAATTTTTCTAGTGAAGGTAACAACCATGTAAAAACTAAGCTCCTAGAAAAACACTTGTATAAAAATAATAGTACCATATTTCATACAAGTAATTGTACGATTTCACATCTAATATTTCATTTTATCCTCAAATATATTCTAAAGTGGGTTTTCTCACCTTTATTTGACATCTAGAAAATGAATTGTAGGTAAGAAACTAGGGCTATCCTTACATTTTTTAATTATTATTTTGTATTACTTTTAGTAGCTCACAAAAGGAAAACGAGAGGGCAAAACCTTAACTCCATAAAGGGTTCAAGAAGTCTACATTTACTAAGTGTGATATGATGTTTCTGGTAGTAATGTGTAATTTAGGAGTTCAAGTTCGGATTTTTCTCCACTATTAGTTAATTTTCTGGCCACCATTAGTTAATTTTGGTAGCCTAATGTAGTGTGACTAATATTTTAAATTCTTTCAAAAAAGTAGCAAATACAATTATTGTAACAAAAAAGTAATTTTAAAATGATGATGCTACCTAAAGGCATACCTATACTTGAAACTTAATAGGATAACAGTAACTTATGATAAGGCTACAGTTTAATTTATCTTCCAACTTTCAGATTTCTAAGTTAGTATAGGACTCTAATACTTGAGGTTTCCTTAGCTTAAAGATTCTTTTTTAAGATATAAAAATTTGTTAGTTACACAGTTAGCACTAAAATACTAAATTCACGAGAACTTATTCTCTTTTTGTTAATTTGGGTTTTCTCAGTGTTCACAAGGGAAATATATAATACTTTTAAAACAGAAAAAGAGTTTTGGAGATTCCATTTTTAGGTGCACAAATAAAAAAATAGGAAGAAAAGAAAACAGAAAAAGAAGAGAAAACAAAAAAACAAAAATGCTCTACTGTAAGTCATGAGAACCATTAGATTTTTGAACTTCTGTGACTCTCTTGTTGAGGCCTCAGAACCAGTCCATAGCCTTCTGTGATGGTGACATTTCCATAAAGAAACTTGATTTCTAATCGTCAGTCACTGTGGGAGGAGGATAACTCCGGATCTGACCTGAGGCAGCCTCCATTTGAGGGTAAAGATGGTTCTGTGCGCTGGGGTATGAAACACCGAGGACCTCTGATGACTGAGAGCTGGTTCTTCCCCACCACCAGGAGGGTGTTCGACTATCATCAAGGCCGTAAAGCCTGAGTTGCTTGTCTAGCTGCAGCTGGAGTGTGGAACTTCTGGAGGAAGGTCCTCGGCTGGGCTACAGGTTGGTTTCCCTGAAGAGCAGAAATGAGAATGAAGGACAGTGAGGTGCGGTGGGATGGCACAGTGTGGAGAAGCCGGTGGGAGTGAAGTATGCTGAGAGAGCAGGAGTCCTGCATGAGGAAGCGAAGCCAGGGCACCTTCCGGGTTAGCTAACTCCTGGAAATCAGGCAGGTGAAGTGAGCAGAGGGGCTCACATCGCGACAAGTTGGATATGAAAAGCAAGCATGGCATTCTGTCAGGACTCACACTTCTGCAATCTGGGACAAGTGGTGAGACTAGCCATATATTAAAAGATTGGATGAAACTGAAATGCCTTAAAATGTGGAATGGAAATACACATAAATTATTGAAATATGAATGCTTTCTTTTTCTTTGTTTTTTTCCCATAATTTCAAAGTCACGTACAATTTCTTTCACAATTAAAAATATCAGCATGCTATAAAAGTTATTTTCATATTAGGTGTCAGCCTTAAAGGTACTCTTCAATCAAAGTGTATTTACAGTTTCTCCTAGGATTTCAGCTCATGGATTTTTTCCTTTTATTTTTCTCAGGATATGTGTCGAGAAAACGCCAGCTCATTTGGAGCTTTTGTTGCTGTCTTTCTACACAAAAGAACAATGGAGACTAAATTGTATCATATCTGTACTCAGTACCCCTTCCCTTTAATAGCAATATCACTTGCCAAGGACTTGGTTATCACTATTCAACAGAAGTCTGAAAATATTAAATGGAAAATTCTAGAAATTAAATAAAAATTCTTAAATTTTAAGTTGCGCACCATTCTGAGTAGCATGGTGGTGAAGTCTTGTGCTGATCCACCCAGCCCCACCTGGGATATGGGTCATCTCTGTTTTGTTGCCTGTTTGTCAGACACTTAGGAGCTTTCTCTGTTACCAGATTGACTGTTGCAGTATTTCAGCACTGGGATCAAATAACCCATATGCAATAGTCTAATGCTACTTCAAAATGCCTGTGTCGTTCACCACATTCATCTCTGGTAGGCACTCTATCACCTCACACTATCACAAGAAGGATGAGTGCAGTATTGTAATATATTTTGAGAATGAGGAAGAGCATAGTCTCATCACTTTTACTACTGTGCAATGTTATAAGTGTTCTATTTTATTGTTAGTTATTATTTATCTCCTACTGTGTCTAATTTATAAATTAAATGTTATGGTAACGTAACATATGTAGTGATCAGAATTGTCCACAGTTTGAGGGATCTACTGGGGGCTTAACAGCATATCCTCCATAGATAAAGGAGACTGTCAGAGGAGGCAAAGACGATAGTTATTTTGCAAAAACAAATTATAAACAGTAAATTTTAGAGGCTCTAGATACATCTTAAATTGCACAGCATATTTAAGGACTCTATACATATTTGCTGATGAATAATAATATAATCAATCAGTAAATTAATGTCTTATCTAAGTAATTTCATGCTAAATATTTCTTAAGATGTAAATATTGACTCCATAACAATAGCATTGTCATTCAAAATACTTTTCAGGACAATACACTGAAAAATATCTAAAAAATTTCCTGAGGTGTGTATTACATTGTAGTGTAGTGATGTGCTGTAAGCATAGAATAATCACTGTGTTTTGAATTTTCTCAGCAATGCTTTATGATTTGGGATGCATGCAAAAATGGTAGCATTTCAGAAAAGTTTGATTAAGTAGAATATATTACTAAAATTAATTTTAATAGCTTATTTTTGCTTCTAAAATTATAGAAACTACAAAATTTTAAATTGCATATGCCACCCATATTATTTTCTATAGGACAACACTATTATAGCATAAATATTTTTAAGGGAAAAAGAGATTTGAAGCACTGTTTTAATGTAATTTTATTACAATACTAAAAATATCCTTACTCATGTTTCTGCTGTAGGCTGTATTGTAGCTTCTCATTTCTTCTCTTGTTGATGCAATGATGATTTGACAGGAAGAAGATAATAAGGTCAGGCAGGAGGATGAAAGCAGTGCTGCACATAGAGATTGCAAGGCATAGGTTAAAAGTTTCGGGACTAAAAAATGAAAGGATTACATTTAGAGAAAGTGCTTGGGAGGCGATGAATATATTGGAGCAGAGAACACAAAATATATGAACTGTCATGAGTCTCCACATATGTATCTAAAATGGGACAACTGCTGCTCAAAATTCTGTGAGCTGGTGCAATGGGATATGGTATTTTCAGGTGAGATTTAGTGATTTGGTATGTAATACCCCTAGGGATCTTTTTTTCAAACAAGATCGGCCATCTTGTTTGCATTTGAGGTACTTTTCAGAAACACCAATCTTAACCTACTGTCAAAACCTTGATTAAGTTGAATGATATACTTGTACACAGCCAAAGTAAATTGTAACCATCCATTCGAAAACAGTAAGGTTAACAGCTGAATTACATTTGGGTCATATAATCCAGCACCTCATCAAAGGGCCCCACTTACCCACAATTATGTACTACAATCTCAATTATTTTACTCAAGCTATGATATGAGTGATACATGTGAAATGTTTTTGCAAAACAGACATTGCACATTGGATTTCTCAAAGTCTCTATGATTAAGATCCACATAAATAATTTACCTTTGTTTCTCTACTCTGGAAAAGCACTTATTCTCTCCTCTGAAATTAGTATCTTTCCCTCTATCAGACAAGAAAGAAAGAAAGAAAGAAAGAAAGAAAGAAAGAAAGAAAGAAAGAAAGAAAGAAAAAGAAAGAAAAGGAACCATGATGCTGCCCTTTTGTCTAGGGTAATCATAAGCTCAGATCAATTTAGTTCTCAATTGTGAGAATAATCTAATGCTGTTCTTTCATAAAATTATCTTTCTCAAGATTGTTTGCACATCCACTTCTTTTTGTTTGAAATATTCTAGTACCTAATTATAGTAGAAGCTCTGAGTGGATTAAGTCTTGGGTTCAGCTACCTGAGCCACTCCTCCTGAGCCAACTAGAATGCATAATCCCAGGAAAAGCCTTAACTCTGTCCTTGCTGAGCATTAGCTGCATGCAGGTTTTTCTGATTCCTCACTGGAGATTTCAGAAGCCAGCCTGAATAAAGATACACTGTATGAAGAGATATCTGAATACATTCCAGCCTTAACTCAAGGGAAGGAAAATAAAGTCACCTAGTTTTTTCTTTGCTAACAAAAGTCCTACATAAAAACATTCTCTTTTTTTGGAGTGCTGATAGAAGCAAGGAATAATTATGAAATGAGAAAAAAGGCAATTATGAAATTTTGACTTTAAAAGCTTAGTTGTACAATTAAGCTATTCTCTCATATTCAGTACAAAACCCTGACTAGTCTGCTAGTTTCCCACCTAAGTGTCCAACGACATTCTACTCATCTGCTGCAGAGATGCACCTATCTGTAAATTCCTTAGTTGTAACACTCCTGCCCCAGGGCCTTTGCACTAAGTGTGCCTGTTCTTTAACATCATGAGTTGTCTTTATATGCCCAATGCTTTCATTCAAGCTTCAGGTCAGATAACATTTAGGCAGAGAGGACTTTCTGACCAATTATTTGAAGAAGCCTTTGTACCTTCCAATCCTGTCATACCATGTTTTATTCACTGCTTTTCTCACTATCTGAAGTTACAATTCTTTATGTTCCCCTCTTTACAATGGAAGCTTCTGAAGATGAGAGATGCTGATTGTCTTGTTTACATCTGTAACCTCGGAACTCAGCATGGTGCTAGGCAATATTGAAAGCTCTCAGTACATGTTAATTAATCTGTTCATTTACTTATTCATCCGTGTCTTTACTTAGGTTCCCCAAGAAACAGATTTTCAGAGGGACAGTTTATTAGCAAAGGTCTTTGGGGCCAACAGAGTCAGATGTAGACCTGGAAGGACTTGACCTGTGATGTACTCATGATAAGGAAGCTCTGCAGTGGGACAGTTCATGAAACCTTCTACACTGACCAGTCATCCTGTGCAGACCATCCTTGTAAAAAGTCTGACCTCGAGCCCCTCAGTCTCCTCAGCTGTGATCATCCCTGGGCTTAGACTTTGCTGTGATTAATCAGCATCCAGCACCAACCCTGTCCTCATGAATGGAGAGGGCAGAAGAGTCTGATCTGCTGTGCTATAAATTAGTTCAGATGCTGATGACACTACAGTGAACTAAAAGAACAAAGAATTCTGGTTTCATGGAACATGTAAGTTAGTTGATGAAGGCATTGATCAGTCTATCACTATGTATGAACATTGTTTGTATCGCAATATTTTCTTTGCCCTAACAGCACGTCTTTTGAGTCATATATTAATAGTCAAAGAACCTTGATCCTTAAGATCAAGAGCAACCTTGATCCTTAAGAGCAAGATTAAAGAAGAAAACTCCCGGGTTCTTTGGTGGAAGCCAGCACCGTATACTCGGCAGAGCAAAGCTCCTTGTTGCTGCAGAGGTGCAGAGAGAACCCCATTCATCACACCGCTTTAGTGGGGTAACTTCACCAAAGTGCTGCATTAAGTGATCAGGTGAGTAGTTTTGGGGTGCCTCCTATGTACCAACAAGGCCATCTACAGTAGCCTGAGCAAGAACATGGGATGGGAATTCAGGAGCAATGTGAGTGCCTAGAAGGGCCTGGCAGGAACTGGTGATTTGCTGACAGAGAAAGGAGAGCTGTGTCCTGGAGAAAGAAGCATCTGAGTTGAAACTTGAGTGGTAGTTTAGAGTCACTATTTAGTGTGTCCCAAACAGTGGCACAGCTCTGAAATGAATGTCACTAGAAGCCTTCATAGAGCAAAGGACTAGAACAAAGATAATGTATCAGTCAGAGTTTACTAAAGAAACAGATACAATACAAGATATACAAATGAGTAAGAAATTACAAGACTGGCTTACAGTGTTCAGCCACAAAGTTGGATGAGGGAAAGTGCAGAGGGCATCTGCACGCCGGAGGCTGAAGCATCCAGCCCAAAGTCTGGAGCTCACTGCAGTGTCTTGTGCAAGTCCGTATCAGGAGGCTGATGAGTGTAGCTCTCGCATCCTCTGCGTGCCCTCCTCTTGCACAGACTGAGGATGTTACAAAGGACGGACCCTGGGCCCCTGCTGAACCACTTAGTTAAACTTCTGAACTTCTCAAATTCACACAATGAACAACAACCTAGAGAGGTAACTGTCTTGTCCTCTATTCCCCAGGATGTGCAGTTGCTGAGTCATTTAATTAAGTGTCTAAACTTCTCAAGTTGACACAGTGTATCAACTATAACAGATAGTAAGCAGGGAAAGCAGCAAGAGATGGTGCTACAGGTATATGTGTGTGTGTGGTCAGATTATAAAGGGCCTGATACCCCTTCTTGTGGAGTAGGAAGTTCATCCAGGTACCTTCATATCAGGGACATGATACCTGCAATTGGGTTTCTAATGTCTCTGAAGCAATCTAGTATCTCTGAACCAGCAATGTTGTAATTATCTCATGTCAAAAGGGAGACAAATCAACACAATTTTCATTTGACTCATCTACTTACCTATCTAGATAGAATGCAACATTTTCAGTCATGCTGGACTTTAAAGTTCCCATCTCTTTCATTTCTATAATATGCTAAAACTGTCTCTTTCTAAGAAACTTTTTAAAATGTGTGTGCCATGAAACACAAGTGCTGAGAAATGCTCCCAAAAAAATGTCTATATCTTAGAATATCATAATCCACAGCTGAAAATTCTTCAAAAAATGCATTTTAATTGTTGATTACAGTTTCTGAAACATATTTAGTGACTTGTGTCATCACTGGTTGCTCTGTGGCTGTTCATTTTGCAGGTCACCTGTTTACACCCATAGACCCTCACAGCCCACTGAGGCTGGCATCCGCCACTTCTCGCTCCTGGTCCTCTCTTGGTCTATTTTGCCAGCTTGGTACTTGCAACCTTGTCTTTCCTCCTGAGTTGCTGTCACTGCTAGAGTCACTCTGTTATGCTACAGGGCTGTCTTATTCCTAAGATATAGTTTACTTTCCTTATTCAAGGTACGGTTACCTGACTCATCACACCTGACCACAGTCCAACATTCATTGCTGTTTGTAGAAGTCCTTGGCCCTCCACCCTTCCACTCTTATGAAATTCTCTATCTGAAGTTTACAACAGGTTCATTTCTTCCTTTGAGATACTGGGTCACACTCTTCCCTGACAATTGATGTTTTGTCTCTCTTTAGACTCAAAAACATAGAGATGGACAGGAGAGAGGAAAGGTAGAAATAATGAATTAACATGTGTTATATGCAAGTACCAACTTCCCATAATGAATGTAATCATTATGTACTGCAAATATGTACTGATAAAAAGATAGAATTTCAAGTTTTAAAAGAACATATATTCTTTAGAATCTTTTTCCATATTATCACACCCATGTTTTATTTCTTTACCACATCGACACTTAACATAATACTGAAAAAGAGGGAATATTGGATGTTATATCAGAATAGAAATTGTGCCTGTTACAAAAGGGGTGGTATTTTTTACAAATGTGTTATGTGAATATTAATTGTAAACATTAGGGGTTATAGCATTCATGGTAAAATAGAAAAATGCATTCCTTGATAATAATAAATCTAATTCATGGTATTCTAAAGTTCAAGGAGGGAAAAATTTATCTAGTGCAATTATTTCATTTTCAAAAGGAGATAACTGGTGATATTAGATAAATTTACTAAGAACATAAATGTGACCAAACAGGCATGAAGCTTGGGTCCCTTAATTCTTGGTCCAATACCCTCTTCACCCCACCATGCTACTCTCTCGACAACTAGTTGAGTACGTGAACACATCATCCCCTAAGTTGTCACATGGAGATGCCAGGAAGAGGACACGTTGGGTTGTGGTGTTCAGAAAGAAAAAACAAGGAGCGACAGAGAACTAAACCAGAGAACTGGTAAGGTTAGATAGGTGGCCCTTGCAGGATGGGAGAAGCACAAGCATTTAATTGGGAAGTAAATATTGGGAAATGAGAGAGCACAGGTATGTTTGGGAGGCAGCACATTTTGCAGCTGGAAGTAAGAAGTAAGAGTAACAGGTGGCCTGGCCTGGCCTGTGTACCTCAGGCTTTTCCTACTGTGTTATGATATGATCCTTTATTTCTCCCACCAGAACACTCAAAAGAGTTTTCTATTCATGGCCCTGAGGTTTTCTGAAGGGAGAAAACAAGCTGTTCATCCTCTGCCACGACACTATCACAGACACTCACTGCTTTTGTTTTGTTTGCCGAGGATGAAGGAGAGATAGGCTTTAGGATGCCAGATTGCCTGTGACCACCATGCACTCTTTCTCTTACCCCAGTATGTGTGTAAGAACCTTGCAGCTACCTTAGTACTTTGTGCAGGATGGCCCTCTCACATGAAGCCGGGGCTTGTACACTAAAGGTTTAGCTAGTGGTGGCACCTTCAGGCTGAAGTGCCTGTTGGCAATTCAATTCTGATGAATAATTAGGGATGAAGAATTCCAGAAGAGCAGAGCTCAGTACCAATTAACTGTGCACTGGCATCGTAAGTGTGACCTTTCATGCATTTGTCAGGCGTTATCCTTTGCCATCATTGCAATAGATCACAAATGCATTAGTATTGAGGGAAGATATTAGTGATATTGAATGTTGTCAAAATGTAATGGCATCTCATCAGCAGGGGAATTCTTAAGCAATTCAAAATCATTTATCCATACACACATCAGAGTTAATATGAAACATTTACCTCAGAAGTGGAAAATGTTTGCTCTGTCATTCTCTCCAGACAAAGCCTTCACAGTCTAATTAATACTAGATGACAAATAATGCAGCTGCTCTTTCCCTATTCACACGGGCATGGGACAAGAAGAGGAGCAGTTGCTACCATGTCATATGGAGTTCCTATTGCAACTGGCACTGAGAGCTTCTTTCTTTTTTCTGTGCCATAAATCAAGCGACATTGGAAAGTCACTTTAAAAATGAGTCCCTGTACTGTTATAAATAAGTTCAGTTGTCTAATGAGGCAAAGGATTGGTTTCAATTTTTAAAAACCACCACTATTTTGTACATGTGGTTAAGAAGCATGGCACTTGAGTAATTACTGAGAGATTTGAAATTCCAGACAATTTGGGAATTTCTGAGTTATGCTTGAATCAGAGGGAGAGAATGTACCAGTTCTTTACTTGATAGCCTTTAATAACACAACAAAACAGGAGATTCACATTCTCTAGTTCCCATTTTTTGGATGACTGTAATAATTTGAATAATATCCGCAGACTGGGAATCAGTGAGAATCTGACAAGCTGCCATTGCCCTCCCTACATGGGCCTTGCTTGCCACAATTTCCAGCCTGTCTAGGACACGGACACATTTACAGTATGTCACCTTCTAACTTACGTGACAGGTTTGTAACACATCTACGCTATTGTGTTGTAACTTGTACAACTGGTTTCCTATCTTGTATAGCTGTGTTGGTTTGCTGGCCATTAGTGAGTTCTTTGGTACTGAGATTCAGTTTTTCTCTCCTACTCATTTCAGAAACAGGGGGTCTCGCCTTAGACAGAGGTCTTAACAGACACCTCCTGCTGGACTTCATGAATGCCAAACTATTTAGGAACTTGCCTCTATGGATGAATACCCTTGGCCTCCTCTGACTTTCTCTTTAAACCAGATAGGCCTTCCCAGTCTCCCAGTCAGACTCTCTCTAGCTGGTTGCTTCACCATCTGCTAAGGTTCAGTTCAGTGGCCAAGACTTTAGGACACAAATGCTTCCTTTGTATTAGTGGTTCTTCCTAAATTCTTTTCACTTTAGGTATCACTTTACTCCTTCCAAAATTTATTCATTCAAAAATGTTTATGGTTTCTGTGTTTTGTCAGGCACTGAAACTGGTAGAAGGAGAAGGAAGATAGAGTTCTTTCCCAGAATAAGCTCATGGAGTAAGCTAATATTGTGTGTAATAGAGTTGTGCATTTATGTAAGACTTTAAAGTTCACAAAAAACTTCCACATGTAGTGCTTGACTATTGTGCTTCAAGCTGTAGATTAATTAACTTTCCATATTCAGGACCACAATGATTCCAAAGGAGTCATGAAACTAGCTTTCCCATGATGTAATTCAGATTCATACTGGAGAGAAACTTGTAAAAGTAATGAATGTGGGAAAGCCTTCAGTCAGAATCATTGCCTTTTTCAACATACAAGAATTCAGAACAGAGACCTGCTATAAATGTTCCCTTGCCTGAACAAACTGGTTTTTGACTTATATGATCTGTGAATTTTCAACTCAGTACTATTTGTGGTCTTAATACCAGATTCATCTTGTTTAAAATGAGATATATGAAATTTACACTTTGGAAACATGAGTTATAAAAACAACAGCACAAAGACAATTGTTTGACTTGAACATCATCTATTAAGGTCATATAATTTTTTTTCTCATTTTTGTAAAAGTAGATATATGGTGAATATTCAATATGATCAGATGAGGTACAACTGTGACTTATGTCACTGGAAATTATGAAAATACCTAAAAACATTCTATTGTCTCTTTGGTCAACTGAAAATCATACTTCTGAAAATCTTAGGAAACAACTGTCAATGACATCAGTGCCAAATCTAAAACAGTGTGTAGTATTTCACTTTGTGGAGTTCTAGTTCTTGATTAAGTACTCCAGGTTATTTACTTCTTTCTCAGAAAACAAATAATAAGTAAACAGATATACAATGGTTTAAATAGTAGAATATGCCCTGATAAAAATGGAACAGAAGATTATATAAAGGAGATATGTTGGGAAAAATATTAAACAGTAAAATTAGGGAGTGGGAACAGAGAAGATGATCTCTGACCTGAGAACTGAATAGTGAGAAGAAATATGACACTCAAAGAACAGGGTCAGAAAATTTTAGTTAAGGGACCAATGAGGCCCAAAACTCCAAGATAGAAAACAATTTCATTTTACTCAGAAATATGAGGCAAAGTGGAAAAAAAAATCTTGCTTGAGAGAACTTCATAAATTAAATTTAGCAGGACATTTTTTAAAAAATCAAAGTCAATTCATGCAAAGATGCTTCACCATTAGCAAATCTATCAAGGTAATTCAATAAATTAAATGAGGAAAAGCAATTGATTACACAAAGGAGGCTAAAAACATTTGATAAAATTCATTCATAGAGGGAGAAAAGGACCTCTTAAAAACTAGAAATAGAAGGGAATTTCCTTAACTTAATATAGGCTGTGTCTAAAAAATGTCTTTAGTAATCACCATCTCTAGCGAACATTGCATGTCAAAACCTTTATAAAACAGTGATGCCAAATCTTAGTGACTACTAAGCATTGTTTCTCTGACCCTCCTAACAAAATAAGACAAAACAAAATGAGGAATAATTATGAAAACAAAAAGAGAAAATTGGCAGAGTAGTCAATACGATTGACTACTTTGAAAATTTAACACAGTCCACTTACGTTTTATTACACCTTGACTTTTCAAAGAGCATGAGTTTGTAATCAACATATTAAAAAGCAGTACTTTTCTCATTTATCAGAAATATAATCATTATAAAATTTTCAAGACATACATGTGTGTTACATATGTATAGTTGACCATATGTATCCATCTATATGCTAACATATACATTCATATGTATACTATATATATATATATATATATATATATATATATATATATATATATTTGGTACTTGATTCATTGACAGATTTTTCCTAAAATTTTTTACAGTATGCTTTTCAATTGATTAAGGAGGAAATAGAATGTTTTTAGGTATTTTCATAGTTTCCAATGACACGAGTCCCAGATGTACCACATGTGACCATAGGGAAGTAGACAGATCAGTGTTCTCGGGCCACATGGCAGAAAATTACCTTATGTTTCATCTATTATAGAAATATGCTATAATTTTATTACATTTTCTAGACAGAGCAATGAGAACAATAGATCTTACCTATTTTAAAAGAATCTCTGGAAATTAAAGCTGAAGATACTGAGTTCTAATAAATAAGTTATAGAAGGTTAAAAATCATTAACATTTTTATTACTTGCTGGTTAAATATTTTGGACAAATGCATGTAAGATATACAAACTAAAGAAGAAAAGCTGATTATTTTATTTTTGTAAAAGCCATAGATTACTTGGGAATAATCATTCACAATTTGCTTTTTTTATTTTATTGGTATATAAAATCTAATGCTTAGATTGCACACAACCTTCTCTGGTTACATTAGTGTGCAGAGCAGTTATATAAATACTCTTGGTTCTTAGAAGTGTCAGTTAATGTTTTACCTAATGCATGTGATCAAGATCTATCTGCTGATCGAATGGAATAATGCCTTTCAGTCCATTTACAGAGTTAGGATTCAAAAATTATTTCTGTAGCTGTATGATTATAAAAAGGGGGAGCTTGGCCCTACCTTACCCGTATATGAGATGCATTAAAATGATTCTGCATCATGTCCAATTCCTTTAGCTGTTAAATATGACTTGTTTCACAGGATGATAACTATGATACAAAAACAACACAAAACAAAACTTCTGATGTCATAATGGATATATTATCTCATTCATTCTACCAAAGGCATTTGTCAGATAACTCTAAAGTATAGCTACCTTTAAGACTTCTAAACCAAAAAATAAGCAAATACTGAAATATACCTCTTCCTTCTTAAAAGATACTCAGTTTTAACATTTGTCTTAGGGGCTTGTAACAGAAAGGCTTTAAAAATTTCAAAAGTGCTGCTCAATTAAATAGAAAATAACCTATATGGCAGCATGCATGTTGGGAATCTTCTAGGTTGGTTTTGCAATAACACAGAAAGGAGATATTCCTTTTCAGATTCTTCTCTATTCTTATATTCAAGCCATCTGATGCTTCAGTTTATTTCCTCAACAATTAGTCAACTCATCTGAACTCTAACATAACTCTCCCCGGTTCTATGCTACTTACAAACTAATTTTTACCAAGTGTCTTTTCTGCCTTATTCATGGGCTGGATTGTTTCCCAGCAAACAGCCTTGAAGTTTTGCAGCTTTCTTGTTACACAGAATCCTCTGCAACACTACTAATAACATCTGGGAACTTTTCTTGCTCTCCTTTGCTACAAAGAATTTTCCAGTAGTACATACAAGGGGCCACGTTTGCAATCCTCACTTGAACTTGTAATGCACATCTGAAATAAAAAGGTCAAGAATATAACTCTTGACTCACATCCTCCCCACCCCCCCAAGCCTGCTACTCCAGCATTTTAGCAAATGGTCCTGCCCCGAGGATTATTCAGGCAAACATCCTCGGCGTCCTCCTTGATCCCTCTTTCTCTTTTTTTTCATTGTTTTTTTAAATATTGGTTATACAAATTAGTGGGTTTTATTTTGGTAGATTCATACATGTGCATAAGATGCTTTGAGAATTTCTGCTATCCTCCGCTCCTCCCTCCATCACCCCCATCCCACTCTCCTTCCTAGGGGAGAAGTTCAACACATGTGACCTCTTTCTCTTACATCCCATTTCCAGTGACTGGGGAAATCTTGTCCTGAGTACACAGCCATGACCTGGCCTGTTTTTACCAACTCCACTGCGGGTCTAAGCCTCTGCCATCATCAGACTGCTCCTACTGGTCTCCTGTTATTACTCTCTACCTGTTGCACTCAGACTCACTCCAAATGATCACTTGAGAGATTCTTTTAAAACATAAACCTCTTTCTTCGTTGCCCTATTTAAGTCCATCCAATGACTTTTCATCACATACAGAACAAAATTTATGAATCTCATTTCGGGAACCCAGACTTTGCTCTCCTTTCTAACTTTATTCCTTTGCCTACGGTTTCCCCACTTACTTTGCTTCAATACAATTTCCAGTCCAAGTTTTCCTCAAACAGAGGGAATACAATAGGAAAGCTGCTGCCTCAGGGCCTTTGTACTGCCTATACCCACCCAGAATTCTTCCCATAGATATTCACATGACTCACTTCTTCAGGTCATTCAAGTAGGACCTCTTTCCAGAGCACGTTCATGGACACCCTATTTAAAATGAAATAGCCTATCACTATTATCTTGTCCTTGTTTACTATTTCTTCTTAGACCTTAGGTTGTAAGCTTGTCTGTTACATCTGTGACTGAGCAGAAACTCTGAAACTATAGATCTCACCTGCCTTATTCACCAAGTATTTCCAGTGCCAAGGACAGGTTCTAACTCTTGACAGCACAAGTAATATTAGTTAAAATAAAACATTTTACATTTAAAATGAGTAACTTTGTGGTATATAAAATATGCTTTAACAGAGCTTTAAAAATAACTTAAACTTCTAGTTTTAAAAATTGAAGGAAATTAATTTAATGAATGAATGAATGAAAGTAATACTTAAATTTACCTCACTACCCAAAATAAAATTTAAAAACCATTGACCTATAAAAAAAGAAGTGTTTCTAGATGTGAGGTCTAATGGTTGTCCAATGAATTTCAGTGGTTTGTTGGCAAGTTTGAGATACTATATTTAATGAAAATTGTTTACACTTTTAGTGCTTTCTCTGCATGAGGGACCATGCTAATTTGCACAAAAACAGTTTTACTCACTCCTCTGAGGAAGATACTATTATAATATTCTAATGAAATTTAGAGTGTTTATTTCTAACCCAAAGTCAACGCTATCTGTGATCCCTGGACTTGGACTCAGCAGACTCCAACACTAATTCCTGGTAAAACAGAAAAAAGATGATGAGGCTGACAACAAACTGCTATCTTTCGTCAGTGGTAGAAGATCCTGGGATACTCTTTAACTCACTTTGTCACCCTTTTTCATTCTTTATCTTCTAAAGGAGTGGGACAGTATGCCAAAACAGGCCCCAAATCACTCTTTCCTAGATAAACTGTCTTCATAATAATGTGTTGTTTTCACTTACTCTGATAAAAATCCAAACACTTCTTTGTCAATTCATTTTTCATCTGTACTACAGCATGTATTTTCATACCAGAGTCTTTAACTATAAGGTGGCTTATGATTCCAAATAGTCTAGTGTTTTCATACCATTTCTAAGTTGAATGATTCACTTTGCTATGACTAGCGCCAATTCTTTTGGCCTGTGTGGCTCATGCTTCAGTTCCTTCAGGTATCTTTCTAGAAGGCAGTCAGATAAGTCAAAGTGGTGGAATATAATTGCTATGATTTGGTGAGTGTACTCTAATGGTCACAGGAAAAAGCCTGGTCCCCAGGGTGTTGGTATTGGGAAAGGCTGTGGACCCTTCAGAGGAGAGCATAGCAGGAGAGATATAATAGACCATAGGTGGCCTGCCCTCAAAGACAAGTGTGAGACCCCCATCTCTTAGTCTTTTTCTGCTTCTTGGCTCCCAATGCAGTACTTAATCTTATATGTCATGGGCTGCCATCACCAGAGGCCAAACTAATACCCATATCAATCAATCTTGGACATAAAACTCCAAATGTATGAGTGAAAATAAATCTCTCTCTGTTTCACAAGTAATCTTTTTTTAGGGACTTCATTACAGGAATGTGAATTTCACTATTATGGCAATAACATGAATTTGTTATTTACTGCCCCTTGGAATTAATATCTGTCCATGCTTCTCTCATCATGAGGAATTCTTAACCCTAAAATGATATTCCAAAAGCTATGAGCATAAACTCCTCGTTGGCCCTAGAGTTTCCAACCATCCCCTCCTATCTACTTTTGCCTCTTTGGTATTTACTTTTTAGTTTTTCCTCTGTATCTTCAGTATCTCACTTGTGAAATTACCAATTTCCTTTCCTATTTAGCTGTGCATTTTCATTCATCAATGTATTTTGTACTGAATCATCTTTCAGCACTGATTTACCTCTTAGAATATCTTGATTCATTTAGCGTTTCATAGTATTCAAAGGTTTCTCACTTATTTATTCCAACAAAATCTTCTGAGTAATACAGTGCAGTAGATATTTTCATCTTGAGCGAAAAGGAAACTGAGTAATATAGTCTTGCTGTTTTGCCCTCAACTGCCATGAAATGTAGAAACAGAGTAAAAAAGAACTGTTTTCATTTCACCGTGGAATACCACTACTTACCTTGCTGCTGAAGAGCACAGTAGTATCTGTGCTGTCCAAAACAGAAGGGCCTGTGTTTACTTAAAGTGAGTTAACCTTAAACAAAAGTAAAAATTAATTCTTTAAATCACATTAGCCACAATTTAAGCGATCAGAAGATAGCAACAGTAACGAACAGTGCAGATATTATATGCTCCCATCACTACAGAAAGTTCCATAGGACATTCCTAGCTAGATATCTGTCATGCCATTGATGCTGAGAGAAAATAATTTCCACTGTATTGTTTGTCTACTACAGTTGCTTTGGCAAGTAGATACACTATATTTCCAAGAGATATGGACAAATTTCATTTCAGTGAACAGCTAGTTCAGTATTTTCCAGTGTGGGAAGATGGTGAAAATTAGTGACTCCTGACCCATTAATTCTTAAATGAACTGATAGGGCTTGGAGAAAGATGACTGTCTCCCAATCTACCAATTAGGGTTCCTGTTATTGAAAAATCAAAGAAACAGAAAAGGTTTGTTCCCCCCAGGGCATGGCAGACATACTCTACTATAATCTTTATATTTGCAGATAAAATGTAAAGAAATACCAGTAACTCTTCTAATATCACCTGGTTAGTGGCAGAGTAAGGACCATATTATGAATTTCTAGATTCCTTGTCCAGTTTTCTCCTCTGTAAATTGTACTATTTTATTGAACATATGTAAACTACCAAGGCCTGTGCTTGCTAATCAGTAGGAAAAGGAGCTCAAGGGAAGCTTTTGTCCTCTATTTGTACCTTTCCTTCTGCAACCTTTAAAAATGGGAGCAGTGTTTATTCTAGGCAATGCCAAAAAGAAGCAGCAATAGCAGGCCACCAAGACAGCTGGCTAATGGGATTATACAGCCTCGGTCTGGATAATGAGGCTATGTCTCACACTGTACATCACCCCTTAGCTTGTTCCAGAATGTGTGTCTGCTGAGAACACCTGCTACCTCACCCTTCCTCCATCAGCTACCGCAGGCAGAAGTTCTAAATAAGTCAGTGCTGGGTGGCTGGAGAAGCCTCCACAACTTCTTGACCACTAAGTCATAAAACAACAGCTGGGTGTAAAAATATAACCTCTGTCATTTTCCCACACAGCGTGAGACCTGGGCTGAGGGGGTCTGAATAAGTTCTGGGGTATGCTGTAATTCACAGCTGCCACCTGGAGTGACATTTTCCTCCCCTGAGCTTTTGGGTGGCAGAAGGTTGTGGTTATTTCCCAGTGTCATTTTTCTTCCTCGGGACATTTTTGTTCATCTACTACTGAGCATTTTCTCCCTCTGGTTTTAAATGTTTACCTGTGGCTGGATGTGATGCTCACTAACTTGGGGGACATATCTTGAAGCCATTTTTTTCTTTACTCCTAGAGAGAAAACTACGAGTTCTCTAGCAGAAGGCAAAAATCAGGAACTCAGCTTCTGAATTGATATATATTTTTTTCTGGAAAACACCCACTTGCTAAATTTGGTTGCTGTTTCTTTTTTTAGTGGGATAATATAAAAGTCTGTATTTCTCATGCAGAGAAATAGCACTAACCAAAGGCAATGCCTATTTGAATTTCTTTTCCTAGTGTCCACTCTCTGTTGCCAATTCTGATTTGATTTATTGCTTGTAAAGAATAATTATAGCATAAAATGGATTATGAATTTCCTTAACAGGAAGTGGCATTGAAGAGTGAGTAGCAAAAAACAAAATATGCAACAGCTGCTGTGTTCATTTTTATCTGAAGAATCTGATGAACAGAAACAGGAATGAATATGTTTTAAGTAAACGGCCCATGTTCAGAAGAGACCTCAGTGCAGGGAATGAAATAGAGCCCTGGACCAACTGAGCTCTGTAATCAGTAAAGCCACCACGGCCATCTGTCAGGCTTGGTCTCCTCTCCCTCAGGCTCTGGCTCCTGGGGTTCAGCTGACAGACGGGGATCATTAGCTGGTATATGCATTAGGTCACCCCACCGAGACAGGTCACCTTGTGTCTTTGGGGTATTTTATTCCCCCTGCTCTCAATTCTGATCCTGACAAAGGAAAATTGAATTTTAGTCTTAAGATTAAATGATGACAGTATGCAATCTGTCAACTCCTTGCTGGTAGCCAAGTAGGCTTGTTAAATTACAAAAGAAGAGAGAAATATGATCCAGTCTCCTCTTCCTTCTGTACTCCAGGATCAGAAGCCTGGGAACCCTGCCTTGTACAGCCCATTTAAATGCAAACATCTCAAAGATGCTGCCTTTTCAGTGCTCTGTGCATTAATGAGTAGGCATAGAGGTATCCAGCATTCTGGTTATGTGCAGTGAAAATGAGAGAAATTGGTACTAACAGAGAATCAAAATAATGGAGAATCAAAGAAAGGCACACTGCTTGCTAGTGAGCAGTGTTAGGATGCATGCAGGGCACACTTAAAGGTACAGAGAGGAAATGGAAGCTGCAAGCACTTACTCTGACCAACTCCCTAGCCCACAGTTTTAAAAACCAGTCATTTGTTTTGGCACCTCTTTTGCACAGATTTCCTTTCATGATGCTTTCACAGATCTCCCACACCCTCCCCAGTGTACACAATATTATGAGACCTACACACTTCCCACTTCAGAGGCAGCTGTCAATCTTAATTTCTTCCACTGAAGGATGCCTCAACCCTGGTTTGTTGGCTTGTGTGCTAAGCTCTCCCTTTTTAAACCTGGTTTCTGAGGTTTTGCTCTTGCATGAGAATGACCTAGTTGCAGATCTCACTTTAGACACATACTGGTGATAATTTTTTATTAGTAAAATCTCAATGTAATCAATATTCTCTTCTGAGATAATTCAATTCTCTTAATGAAGGATTAAGAATTTTGAACAGTGATATAATCACAAATGCATCTGCATTTTAATTTGGAAGATGAATGACTATTGTAGCCCAAAGATAAGAAAAGAGAGAGAGAGAGAGAGAGAGAGAGAGAGAGAGAGAGAGAGAGAGAGAGAGAGTTCAGAAGGGAGACTTTTGAACATGCCATTGTTATAGATTAGATCTGGAATTTTTTCCCGAAGGCACTGAGAAATATACGAAAATCTTGATTGCCAGCCTGTGGTAATATTGAAAAATGGTAGAAGAATTAAGAGGTGAGCTGTAGTGAAAGAAGTAAGGTCACTGAAGCATACCATTGAAGGGGATAGTAATATTGCATTGTTATGGTTTTTGTCTAGTTGTGCTCCAAAGCCTCATGCAGTCAAGGTTGGGCTTTTTCAGACGTGACTAAATCTAGAGTATGTGATGCTGGGATTAAGGGTATGTGATTACCAACTCAGTCCACTTATTGGTTTGGTACTGCCTTAATCTCTGTGGCCTAAACAGAACAAAAAGGAGCAGAAAGAAGCGGCTAAGATCCCTTGCTTCTTTGCTTGCTTTGCTACCTTGAGCCTGCCATGAACTGTGGTGCCTGTCAGCAAAACCACCCTGCCTTGGAGCCAGCTGATCATGGACTGAAACCTCTACAAACTGTGGGCTAAATGAGTCTTTCCTCCTTTACCTCGTGAGTGTTGGGTATTTTGTCTCACCAATGAGAAAAATAACTAAGACAGGACTTAATGCTCTTCCTGTCTCTTTGCTTCCTGGTCACATGAGGTAAGTATGTGTCTTCTGCCATGTGCTCCTATCATAATGGATTGCGCTGCCATTGCCCCAAAACAACAGAGTCAAGTGACCATGGACTAAAGTTCATAAAACTGTGAGCCAAAATAAGCCTTTTATCCATTTAAGTTCAGTATCACAGGTATTTTGTCATAGCAATGAAAAGCTAACACAGACATATAGACAAGGTAAAGAAGATGCTAGCTTTTCTATGTTAGGTTTCATGGTAAATATAAAAAATCTATCTTCTTTGACAATCAAATCCCTCACTATGAATAGTTAGTGTATTTTTTAACACTGGCAGAAACTTTATATCCCAAGTGTCCATTTGTTCTCTTGTTTTCAAAAAGTTGTTGAGTTTGCTGAATTCTTTTGATTTGCTGATGAAAGGAATATTCTGAAGGCAAACATACTGCTAAGTGTGAAGGGGTAGAAGTAGTACATGTTGAATAATTTGACAACAGTCCTGCATACAACTGGAACCACACTAGTTGCTATCCCTGCATTTGGCTTTCATTCCTCTCACAGAACATTTTTAGTTTCAATGGAAATTTTACCTCGGGAAATTTCAGCCTTGAGAATTTTCACATTCATGATTTTAATCTTTTGGTACTATGATCTTAAGGACTTTCATCTTTTGAGATTATAGCAATTTTGAAATTTTGAATTTCTGGAATTTCAAAGTTTGAATTATGGTGTTCAGGTTTTTTCTCAGGATTCTGATTGCCACCAGCAATTCAGAAAGCAGTTCTTAAAGCTCAGTGTCTGAGCCAGGCATGGCAGTACATACTTATAATCCCCAGCACTTTTGGAGCCTCGGAAAGGAGCAGAGCAAGCTCCAGCCCAGTCTAGGCAACTTAGTGACATAGAGGCATTGTGTCTCAAAATAAAAAATAAAAAAGGATTGGGGATGTAGCTCAGTGCACAAGCCCTGGCTTCACACATGGGTGCATGCACATATGCAAAAAAGAAAAGAGAGAGAGAGGGAGAAGGAGACAGAGACAGAGAGAGACACAGAGAGAGAGAGAGAGAGAGAGAGAGAGAGAGAGAGAGAGAGAGAAAGGAGAAAAAAAGAAAATAAAAATGGAAAAAGCTTGGTCTTTCCATCTGAAATTCTGACCCAACATCCACCTCACTAGTTGTCTCAGGCCTTCAGCAGTGCACTTATATTTTTTATATGGTTCCTACTTCTCTCTATTGTAGCACACAGTTTCACCTTGAGCTTGACTGAGAAACTAAGGATTTTTAGACATTTATTTCCTTCAAAGCCCTGCTTAGTCACACACATACCTGGGGGACTCATCCTCCCTCCTACACTGGCCTCGGTGGGAGGGTAAACTTTTACTCCTCTTTCTCCTCTACTCCATCTTACCCCACGCTCTCTTCTTCAGGATTGGGTCTTCATTTATTTGGTCTCTCACTTAATTATACTGTCTGCTACATCTCTCTTCTTGTTTCTACCTCTGCCCATCTTAAATTTCCACCACCCATCTGTGTCTACTTCTTTCTTCTCCTCATTCAAAGCAAAGAAAACTCACACTTGTGGTTTATACCTCTTTAGCATCCACTCAGCTTTCACACTCTGTACTGTGAATTCTACCTTCCTTACACCCCCAGCATAAGTCATCACTGACCTGGGAGTATTCAGATGAAAAGGATTTGGGGTGCAGGGACCATCATTTTCTTTATCTTGAATAGACTTTGAATCTGTAGCCTAATCAGGTCACTATGGTATAGTTCATTCTCCAAGTCATGTGTCAAAGCAAAGGTAGTTCTGAAGCCAAATGCTAACCCAGGCTTATGTAGTTCTATGTTATTGGACAAGTTATTCATTACTTTAGCTACAAATTATTAGAGCCTTGTTATTTTTTCAGATCATTTTCTGTATTTATATATGTGTTTGTGCATAATGTTTACATTCCTTGTGGGGAGTTGGTGCATGTACAAAATATATCTTAATTCCTTTTTCATCCCTCCCCACTCCATCCGTCTCTTGATCCTTTTCCTTTGTTTGTACATATTTGCAGTACATAATGTTTGCATTCTTTGACTTTACTTATTAAAAGCTAAATAGCTGACATGTACTAAGGATTTACAGTGAGGTGGGCTGAGCCTAATTCTTAGGGTGTATTATTATATCCTTCAATTCCTACAGCAACTCTTTCAATGCTTTGTATGCATTATTATGTCCTTTAATTTTTAGAAATATTATTAGCACTGCTTTTAGTTCCATGTTACAAATGAAGAAATGAAAGCAGAAAGAGGCAGAATAAAGGACTCCTCTGTCACATAGTTACTGGTAGAAGTAATATTCCTGATCACTGTTCTATACTTAATTATCTTTGAATTTTCATTTACCCAGAGATGTATAAGGTATAAAAATGAAACTTTTGTATGAAATAGACATTTCTTCATAAATATCCCCAAATACAAACTTGTATAGTTACCCTTCTGCATCTGTGGGTTCTGTATCTGCTCATTCCACTGATTGTGGATTAAAAATATTTGGTGAAGAATTGTGGTTGTACTAAGCATGTACTGACTTTTTTCTTGGCAATTTCTCTTTAATAATAAAGTAAAAGTATTTATGTAACATTTTCATTGTACTAAGTATTATAAACAATCTAAAAGTGATTTAAGTTATGTGGGAGAATGTGCACAGAATATGTGCAAATATTATACTTATTGTACATAAGAAATTTAGTCTTGGATTCTGGCAATTTATTCTTGGATTCTGGTTACTGTGGTGGCAGAGGTGGTATGCTAGTGGTTGTCCTCAAACAGACCTATCCTAGATATCAAGTGTCTTCATTACATTTTCTCACTGTTGAGACAAAAATACCAAACATCTGAAATTAAAGGAGGAAAAGTTATTTTGGATCACAGTTTACAGATGTTTCAATTCCCTGGCTACAGGCCAAGGTGGTGTGGTGGAGGGACACTGCAGAGGAAAAATGGTCCTTGTCAAAGCAAGGCAGGCAGAAGGCAGCAAAGCAGCGAAGTGTCAAGTGACTGCAGCAGTCTACTCTCTGCCTCTTATATTCCATTGAGACTACCCTCCCTTAGGATGGGTAGCATTCACACTCAGAGTGGGGCACCCTTTATCCCATCATCATGCATTTAATTCCAGCATCACACACTCTAGATCCAGCCACTGTCAGCCACCTATGACTACATGAGACTTTTGGGGAGACAGCTAGAAAGAAGCCGTAACACCAAGGGATGACTCTACTATGTACCAAACTGTAAGCATTCCTTTTTGACTCATCTATAATTATCCACCTTGGTAATGAACTAAATCCCCTTCTCTAGACACCTAAGAGCCCATTTTTGCCCCACATCCTCTTGCTATTCACCTCCCTCATCTGTCTCCTTCACATTTCCTAGGCAGACTCTTGTCCCTGTTCCATGGAGCCTGGTTTGGCTCAGGAGGTGAAAGCATCCCTTCTCTTACCGTGACACTGGTGCTTCAGCTGTCGCTCTTGCCTTGGGATTTATTTTGCTCTATTTACCTTCAGTTCTGTTTCCAAGGGTGTTTTCTAAAATCTAAGTAGAATCATGTCCTTATTATCCAGGCAAGACACAGAGAGGCGAATGCACCTGGCCTTGCTCCAAAATATTACATCTGGAAGGCATGGATCAAAAGCCCGTGCTCTGACCACTTCATTAGCCATGCTACCTAGGAATAGAAAGATAATTCCCCCAGCTTGCTCTCCCTCCTGCTGTGTTCACTGCCTTCTCAGCACTTCCACAGCAGTGTTCTACAGCAATTCAATTTTGGCTTGCAGTCAGTTAGAATCAGGTAACCAAAATACAGCACATTAAAACTATCAAGTTTTGCTGCGCTTTCTTGTCTAGGTTTCCATAATACCCTGGAATCGGTGTAACATTTTTTTTCAAACAACAGTAATTTGTCAAATCCATAAGACACATGGCTACTTCTAAAGGAAAAAATAATGTTAAGGATATAAACTCTCCAGTGAGATCAATGATTAACTCTTAATTTTTCTGTCTTGCAGGCATCATGCATTATTTATTCATTCTTTTAAAATAGTAAAATAAGACAAATGTATGTACCAATCTCACTTTGAGGATTGTGGATCAGAGAGGTTTAGTGAGTTTGCCACAGTCATAAGGACAGTAGGTGTATGGCTGGGATTTGAAACCAGCAGATCTACTATTTGCATCTGCTTTTGTAGTAACCATGATGTGTCATTGCATTTTTGTTGTTTATGCTTTTTTGTTGTTTTATGTTGTTTATGCTTTTTTGTTGTTTTGTTGTTTATGCTATGTTAAATCTGAGAATTTAGCACTGTAAATATTTTCAAGATGACTGAATTTAAAATAATTTAACCTTTTCTGTTGGAATGATTTCTAAAATATATTATTTGTCTTTTTAAGACAGACTCATATTTCTTGGTATCAGAGGGTTGTGCGAACACTAAATCTTATGTTTTGCTTGACTATTTTTTATTTTACCCTGCACAGGGCAACTCTACACTGATAATATGTGGATGAGTTATTTTTTTCCTGTCATCTTGATTTATCCATTTCTTTTATCGCTGGCTCTCTGTCACTTCTTGCTGCTTTCATTTGCCTGACTTGGACCACATTCTTCTTTTCCCTTTGCAACCAACTATTTCCAGCATACTATGACAGTTGGATGTTAAGTAAAAGAAATAGGTTCTGCAGGGTACTCATAGACTCTTTACTCAATCACGTTGCTAAAGGGTGTGCCACTTGCAGCCAAATAAATAGCTCTTTATCTTCTAAAAAGAATGCAAATGAGACTCATTATGTCATTTTAAAGCACCATTCCCATCCTCTGAGAATTGGAGCTCAGTGGAGTTTCTTTAGTTTAACAAAACATTTTCTTTTCTGGTGAATATTTTTGACTTTAGCTGACATTTGTAAGGTGTGGGTTGTTTCTAAACAAGGGCTTGCTTGGTGGCTCATGTGACACAAGATGGTAGTGACCCCTGGAAAATGCCAATCCCCATTCTTACATTTAGTCCTTATCTGTGAGACCACAGAGTTTCTTTCTGTCTTTCCCAATGCTATAATTATCCCAAGCACATTTATATGGATGGCATTTTTGTTCCTGGCTTGTCCTAGTGGAAACAGAGGAGTCCTCCGTCTGGGCAGAGTTGGGGCCAAATTGAACAGGAAGCTCAGCTGCTATTTCAGACCCAGCCAAATATGGGAGATGGTGGCTGGATGTGAACCAAGGTGTTTATTTTCAATTATCAAGTCTTTCATGTGGTCTTTGGGACTGGTTGCCTCTGTGATTACCCCAAAGGGATGTCATCCACACGGGTGAGGAGATTCCATCTTGTGCTCTTAGGGAAATTCTACAGGGACACATTGTTTCCAGGGATTAGAATTTTTCCATATGGACACTCAGCAAACTTGAGGCAGGTTGCTCACAGTTAAGGGTGGGAGATTTGAGTGATGGATAGTGACTTTGTTCTTGGGTTGTAAATACAGCACCCAGAGCTCATCATTTATTGATTTTATGCTTGGAGATTTTTTTTATCTTTCTTTAAATGGAACTGGGCAGTCATCAAGTAGTCTGAGTAAATCAGTAACATTTTAATCATTGGCTTGTGAACTTTCAGTTTGAGATTACATCAGAGTTTATAGATGAGCAACATATATATATGAAATCACTTTTTCAGTTGTTTAAAACCACATACTTTTGTACCTTTAATATCTAATTTCCTTCCAGGTTAGATAAATGCAGTATCAAATTCATTGTCCAGCAAAATTCAACTAATTTATTTACAGCCTCACCACTGCTGTTTTGCAGACCACATAATCAAAGAGGTGTTCAGATTTGACACAGAGTTACAATCAAGGCAATTTCCTGATGGATGAATTATTAATATTCAAGATAAATTGGGTTATCAGGCAACTTTCTGAGCATCACTTTTTAAAGCAAGACCCACCCATAGAACACAGTCATAAAATCTAGATTCTACTTTTGTTGAGGTAGTTATTCAAACATAGGTACTTTCTAAGAATAGCAATGACTGTATACTAATAGCCAATTAAGGCATTCATTTCTGCTCACTGCCTGTTGTAACTTATTTCTTAGCCTGGAGAACTGAGTGGTATTTGAAAACAATAGGAAAAAAAAAAAGGTGCCATTGCTTTTCTTTTTTTTTTTTCTTTTCAGTAGCTGATATTGAATAATGAAATAAATTTTTCTCACAAAATGTCAGAATATATAACTGCTAAATTTCTTTTTCAGTGGTAATATCTAAGTAAGTAATATAGCTAGTAGATTTCTCATAATATGGTAAATTTATGAGAACAATTGGTTTAAGATAAAAGTCCCAATCCCAGGATAATAAAAGAGTAAATATTTGTTTAAAGTATTCCCCTACAATTTGTTATTTTTTGCTCTCTACTTTTCCCTTTTTTGAGAATATTTTCTGTCTTATCTTTTCCCTAATGCCCGTTCCTGTTTCACTTTTCTTCAGGTTTTAAAGGAGACTAGGGGCTGGGGATTTAGCTCAGTGGCATAAGCGCCTGCCTTGCAAGTGCACGTCATGAGTTCGATCCCCAATACTGATAAAAAAAAAAACAAAACAGTACTTCTTGGGACTGGGGATTTAGCTCAGTGGCATAAGCACCTGCCTTGCAAGCATGCAGTTGTGAGTTCAATCCCCAGTACCAAAAAAGTAAATAAATAAAATAAAATAAAGGAGACTCAGCTCATTCTCAGCTATTTTACTCTGCTTTGTCCTTGTCAATAGTGGCTTTACATCACTGAGTAGGGGTGTATGTGTGTAAAAGGTGACCAGCAGAGTTCCTGGTTTGACCATTCCCTATGGTAGGGGACAAAGCCACTTAGTTGGCTGATGACAACTGAGGGTTATTGGAGGTGAGAAGCAGCGAGAATTTCTCATTCCCTACCCAGCTTCTGTGTGCTGCACTGGAACATGGTCCTTGCATAAGAGATCAAGGAGGGGAAGAAAAGATGACAGGAAGAAGAGAGAGCAGGAAATAACTGCTGTACCGCCCTGTGATGAGGGCGTTTTTGAAATCAGAATTTCCCAACACAAAGCTGGCAAGGCTCACAGTCTATGCAGCCTGTACTCAGATCCCTATTTGCTGTGTAGACCAGAAGTTGAAGCCAGCTCTTGAGCTGCTTTCTCAGGCATCCTCTGGAGGTTGGAACAGAGGGCTCTCACCTCCTGGCTGCTTTACCCAGGGAGAACTCTCACTGTTTGAGGTGAAACCAAACACTTTCGGTATTGCTGTGGGTGAATAAATGAAAGCAAGATGTAAGTATCAGTGAACACATTGGGTCCCAGATGCTGTTTCCTGGGGGTTGGCAAAGTACAGCACTTCTGCACAAGTGTTTATCCCCCTGCCTGGAAGGCGGTGACATTCATCTGTAACAGTGGCTCTGTTCTTCTGCTAACCAAACACGTTTGATAACCATTTGGGGGAAGGCAATAAAAGCATAATAAATAAACCAGAATTGATGCAACCACATTTTAAGATTGTATGTGAGATGACTGATAATGGTGACATTTACACTAAAAGTAGAAACAGCTGTCATTTTACTGAGTATATACTATGATCCAGGAATTCAAATATCACTTTGAATTACTCCTAGGAGGTAAATATCGGATATTCATTTTACAGTGGAGAAAGTTGAGTATCGGAAGAGTCAAGAAAATGATCAGACAGCAAGAAACAACAAGAAAATGTAGCTGAGACATTACTGGAAGCCAGGACTCTGTGCATGCAAACTGCATGCTCTCCATTCAGTCCCAGCTGCTCCTTTATGGGTCTGCCAGGCTGGAAGGAAGCCTGGGAAATTTGCTGTGAATGCCCATGCCTGCGAGCAATCAAGCTACCATCCAGGATTACACTGAATTGTTGCAAATCCTCTGTTTCGTTCTCCCACTAGATTTGATTGCAAACTATCTTGCCCTATTTGTTCAATAACTTTTGATGGTTTCCCATTACCCAGACAATAGATGCCCAAATGCTTTAAACTCTACAAACTCTATGACAATCTGATCTCAGTTAGCTTTCCAGCCTTTTTCCTAACCACATTCATACCAAACCTCAGCTGGAACTGAAAAGTTCATTTCATGAAACATTCCAGGTACTTAATCACTGCCAAATTTGTGCCCAGTTCATTCCACCTATATTAATATCTGCTGCTTATCTACTAATGGAATCTGGCTCAGATTTCACTTCCTAAGTCATCTGGAAAACCTAGATTGAAGTACTTGAATAGTAATTTATTCATTTGCCAATTAATTTGTATGACTTGGATGCATTTCCTCAGAGCCTTGCTGTACTATTTAAATCTTATAATGCTATTTAATTGTTTTATTAGTTCCCAATTAAAGAGGGATTCTCCTCCTATAACCCTTCTTATCACCCATGCAACACAAAATAGGTTGCCTGACATTTTGCAGCCACTCAAGATCTTTGGTCTTATTTCCTTACAAACACCGTATCATGGTACAACCTTCTAAATTCAAGTTCTATAATAATATAGTGTAATACAGAGTTGACACCTGCTGAGTATTTGATATAGATAAAAAACATAGTTATTCCATAATTTGGTACTAACTTTGATCTCACTGGAAAGGTCAAGAATGGAAAGAAATTTGAAGAGACATGATATAACCTTGAAGAAAGAAAATGAATTTTGCCTTGGAAGTGAACGATCATTTTGCTTATTTCACTTACTTACATTACAGCACTTGAGTGTCAGTCTGTGTGTCTTTGTGTATGTAACAAAAATGGCCAAGGGGAAAAATCAAAGATAGAATTTGTTTCAGTGTTGGTGTTTCTAGTGAACTGCCTCTCTGAAAACACTCTTACCTTCCAGAACAGAGAGGGACAATGGGGCACCTCAAGACTGTCATGGTAAACAAGCTGGGCTTGATACTTCATTTTAGAGTTTGTTTTTTCACCTGGTTGTAAATCCCTGGTGCAAAAGGAGGTTCCAGTGCTAGAGGGACCTCATCTTATTTGCCTGGGCCTGCCTTTAATGGGATTCTAATACCCAAAAGTTTCCTTTGTCTTGTGTAAACAATTTAGGTAAAGTGAAAGAGCAAATTCATCCAAAAATGTGGAGTAAGATACATCCTTTGGAAAAGCTATATGTACATATTAGCTTCCTTTAAGCCTCCTCCTCTAGCAAACAAGAGAGTAAGAGCCTTTGGGGGCAAGAATGCTAATTATAATCATTACCTAAATGAGCAAATCTTTCACAACAAAAGCCAAAGCTGTTAGATATTGAAACTAAAATCTAAATGTTTCATTTTAGTGCAAATTACTTTCTAGTCCCTTTTGAAAAATACCTCAATTTTGATTGCAGAGTTGCTCTTCGAATGACCACATAATTATCTGTTCTTGTTCATAGCAGCAAAGGTCAGGTTCTTTAGCAGATATTAATAACCACTATGCTGAGCAAATTCTTCTAGCTCATCCTGCATATTGAACTTTACCCTGGTTTCAACCTTGTGAAATTTCCTAGTGCCCAGTTTGCACCCTACCAACTTTGTGTAAAAGCATATTCATGGTGATAACCAGTTGCATCCAAGTTTCCTCTTATTAACCCAATTGACTATGCATTAAAAAGACATCACCTTGCTCTGTTAGGGTTAAAGGAGTCTATCAAAGTTAAGATTGAAAACTATATTTGATTTACTGGTACTCCCAAGGCATGGAGATTCTGAAAGTTCAAAATCAGGAAGTCACATAAATGCAAGAAGATTGTGGTTGCAGTGTCACTTTTAAAGCCATGGTTAGTGGGCAAAGTGGAAAATTGACATCATTCTGTAAAGAAAACACAAGACAGAATTGAAATAATTTTGCCTCAATTACTTGGCTATTTTTGGATACAAAAATGGGTCCAGCTATTCCTTCAATTTTTGTAGCTACTTCTATATGTATAAATCTGCAAGATCATCTGACTTTTACCATGGCAGTTTTAAACATTGTTCCACATATTAGTTATCTAATATTCATTACAATCTTAGTCTGCAGCTACTTCTTTGTGCACATTCTAAAGATAGAAAATTGAGATATAAGGAATTAAGCAATTTCTCTAGAAACAGCTAATGAGTGGTTCACTGGAATTTGAACCCACCCAGGCAATTTATATCTAGATACAAAGGGCTTAACTCCTGCAGGTTTCTGCCTTTCCAGTTTATCCATCAATTGCCAGTGTCTAAACCAGGAGATGCCAGAAAAAAAGGAGATTTTGGCTGAGTTACATCCTGTTGGGGCCGGCTTCATTAGCTGGGAACAGAGTTTGTGACTGGCCTACTATCGAGGGCCAGGAGCTGTACTGTGGCAAGACTGAGAGTCTGTTCTGCTACCACCTTTAAAGGAGCAAAGTTAATTCTTTAAGGAAATGGAAACAATGTTATTTGTTGATTACCTCACAACATGCCTGTGCTTTAGAATTTACTATAGCTATTCTTTTTTTTTCAGATGAACAACTCAGAATAGTAAACCAGAGTAGGAGGCTGTGAGAGAAGTGTTGAGACTTTCCTTATTTGAGCACTTTTTGTTCCTAAAGCATTGGTGTCTAAAATGTTCTTATAAGAACTATGCACTGGGACTGCCACCACTGGGCCCACCCTTCCACCGAGAGCATCGCAAAAGACTGCCCCAGGCCTAAACTGCCTGGGACTGTCACCACTGGGCCCGCCCTTCCACTGGGAACATCGGAACCTTGAACTACAGTGGATTACCATGCTGGCTTGATGAGAGACTCATGAACCCCTCATCCCAACAGAAGATCTCAGCAGGCTCCAGTCAGTGTGGTGAGTGCCCTAAAATAGAGGTCTGCAGTGGTAAATAGGAGCGGAAGTGAAACTCCCTCCAATTGAAAGGCCTTGGCGAATCTGGCAAGAGAGTGGGTAATTCCCTCCCCAACACAGAGAACATCAGACACGTTGAGGAGTGTGACAATAATGCCCCCCCAACTTAGAGAAAATTAAAAGAGTTTATGAGACCCCCAGTGACACAGTAGGGCCTCAGCTGACACAAACACTATAGCCAGGGTAATATGGTGACCTGCAACAACCTGAAGTTATAACAGCAGGAACTAAGAGTTGCCCTACATCAGTACTTCTAGGCTAGTTAGCCCAGAAAGAATACAGGACTCACCCAACAGGCCCTGTAGGAGGAAGTCAGGTGACTGGATCTCCTCTTCATTGTGGTACCCAGCAATTTGACAAACATCAACAACACATTAGGACCCTAAAACTCACACTATGGACAGTTGTGACTGTTGGAATAGAAAGAACAGATATTTACCAAAAAGGTGAAAATGACTAAATGAAAAGGCAAAATGCAATCTCTAACAGCTAGCCCATCAGGAGCAAGTACAGGCAACAATGAAATAGAGGACTTTAAAAGTCATACACCAGAAATCTCTGAAAAGATAGCAAATGAAGTAAAGAAACAAATCCATGAGGCTATAGAGGAACTCAAATTAGAAATCATGTCTTATGTAAAGACAGAAATAACAACCTTAGTAAATTAGTTGCTCAACATAGCTAGAGAAGAAATAGATAAAAAAAATACAGGAGAATGAGAAATTGATTGAAACTCTGAATGAACAATGCAGAAAACAAGCAGAATCCATGAAACAAATCCAAAGAGATATCCAAGAAATAAAAAATTGTATTGAAAGCTGGCAAAACCATTTAAATGAAGCTGAGGATAGAATTTTGGACCTTGAGGACAGGATCTCAGCGATCATGAAAGGGTAGAACTTATAAAAACAACAAAACAGCATGAAATGAAAATACAGCAGCTTCAAGATGATGCCAGGAGAAACAATGTAAGATTAATAGGCATCAGTGAGGTGGCAGGAGACAGCACAAAGGACATAACTAAGCTGTTCATAGAAGTAATGGCAGAAAATTTCCTAAACATGGGAAAAAAATCTGATATTCAAGTAAGTGAGGCACATAGAACACCAAACAGTCATAACCAACATAAATCTACACCCAGACATATAATAATTAAAATCTCAAACATACAACATAAAAACAGAATACTAAAAGCTGTTAGAGAAAAGACACAACTCACCTATCAAGGAAAGCCTATTAGATTCATGGCAGACTTCTCAGGCAAACCTTCCAGTTAAGATGAGCTTGGAGTGAAGTATTTCAAGCCCTAAAAGAAAACAACTTTCAACTCAGATTGATGTAGCCAGCAAAACTGTCTTTCAAATTTATTGGAGAAACAAGATACTTCCCTGACAAAGAACAGCTGAAGAAATTCACGTCCACCAAACTAACCTTAGAAAGAGTGCTGAAAAACATGCTAGATAGAGACATAAAAATGACCACAATCTCCAAAATAACAACAGAAATAAACCACCAGGCTGGACAAGAAATTAAACAAGGGAGAAAAGCAGGAAACCAACAATAGGAACACAACATGGCAAAGTCAAGCCAGTACATATCAGTGATATCCATAAATGTAAATGGGTTCAATTCACCTATCAAAAGAAACAGGTTGATGGAATTGATCAAAAAACAGAATCCCACAATATGCTGTATATAAGAAACACATATGACTCAAAAATAAACTCATAGATTAAAAGTCAAAGAATGGAAAACAGTATTCCATGCAACAGGAACTCAGAAAAAAGCAGGGGTAGCTATTTTGTTTGCAGACAAAGTGAACTTCAAGCCTAAAAGGATTCAAAGAGATAAAGAAGGCCACTACATACTTGTAAGTGGAAAACTACAAGAGGAAGAATTAATAATTATAAATATATATGCACCAAATACAGGAGCACCCAACTATATAAGACAAATACTAATGGACATGAAAAACCAAATATACAAGAACACAATTGTAATAGGAGACCTTAATACCCCACTGTCACAAACAGATAGATCAACTAGACAAAAAGTCAGCAAAGAAATGACAGAACTGAGTAATACCTGTAAGTGAGTGGACTTAGTGGATGTTTACAGAGTGTTCCACCCAGCCACATCAGAATATACATTCTTCTCAGGCGCACATGGGTCATTCTCCAAAATAGACCATGTATTAACTCATAAAGCATTCTTAACTAAATGCAAAGTAAGTGAAATTATCCCATGCATAATATCTGATCATAGCACACCAAAATTGGAAATCAATGGCAAAAACCATGCAAAACCTGCATAAATATATGGAAATTAAACAACAACCTTCTGAATAACCAGTGGGTTACAGATGAAATTAAAGAGGAAATAAAACAATACTTACAATACAATGAAAATGCAGATACAATATATTGTAACCTATGGGATGCAATGAAAGCAGTCTGAAGAGGGAAATATATAGCAATAAATTGTCACATCAAGAAAATGGAATGAATGCAAATAAATAACCTAATGCTACATCTCAAGCTTCTAGAAAAGGAAGAGCAAGTCAAACACAAAGCTCATAGAAGACAGGAAATTGTAAAGATTAGAGCAGAAATTAATGCAATTGAAACTAAAAAAATACAAAGAACTAATGAATCAAAAAGCCGTTTTTTAAGAGAATAAACAAAATTGACAAACCCCTAGCCAACCTTATTCAGAAAAAGAAAAAAAGAAAACCTCAAATCCATGCAATAAGGACTGAAAAGAAGGAAATTACTACAGATCCCATGGAAATTCAAAAGATCATGAACACCTACTTTGAAAATCTCTACGTACATGGGGGGAAAAACACAGAGGAAATGGACAAATTTCTAGGAACATATGAACTACCAAAGCTCAGCCAAGAAGATATAGCAATTTTGAATAACCCAGTATCAGCTATTGAAATAAAAAATGTAATTAAAAACTTACCAACAAAGAAAAGTCCAGGTCCTGAAGGATTCACAGATGAATTCTATAAAAAAATTTAGAGAAGACTTAATGCCAGTACTCCTTAAACTCTTCAATGAAATTGAAAGAGAAGCAGTCCTCCCTAACTCATTCTTGGAGGCAAGTATCACACTGATACCAAAACCAGAGAATGACCCAACCAAAAAGGAGAACTATAGACCAATCTCACTAATGAACATTGATACAAAGATTCTCAATAAAATACTGGTTAATAGAATGCAGCAAATCATTAAGAAGATTATACACCACGACCAAGTGGGATTTATTCTAGGAATGCAGGAATGGTACAACATACGCAAATCAGTAAATGTAATGCACTATATCAACAGAGCCAAAAATAAAAATCACATGATCATCTCAATAGATGCAGGAAAAGCTTTCCATAAAGTCCAACACCTTTTCATGATAAAAACCCTATACAGAAACTCAGAATAAAAGGTATGTACCTCAAGCTCATAAAGGCCATCTATGACAAACCAACAGCCAACATTATACTAAATGGACAAAAACTGAAAACCTTCACTCTAAAATCAGGAACAAGACAAGGATGTCCACTATCACCACTTCTATTCAATATAATTCTGGAAATATTAGTCAGAGCAATCAGACAAGAGGGAGAAATAAAAGGAACAAAAATAGGAAAAGAAGTTAAATTATTATTATTTGAAGATGACATGATACTCACATAGAAGACCCTAAAAACTCCATTAAAAAACTACTAAAGGTAATAAACAAATTTAGCAGTGTAGCTGAATACAAAGTCAACACTTCAAAATCAATAGCATTCCTCTACACAAACAAAAAACTCACTGAGAGAGAAATTATAGAAATATTGCCTTTCATAATAGCATCTAAAAAAATGAAGCACCTAGGAATCAACCTAACCAAAAAAGTAAAAGACCTATATGCTGAAAATTTGACTACTTTAAAAAAGGAGATTGAAGAGTATATTAGAAAATGGAAGGATATTTCTTGCTCTTGGTTAGGAAGAAACAACATTGTGAAAATGTCCATACTCCCAAAACTGTTATACAGATTTAATGCAATCTCAATTAAAATACTGCTAACATACATTACAGATCTAGAGAAAACATTCCTAAAATTCATTTGGAAACAGAAGAAACCTAGAAAAGCAAAGGTGATTCTGGGCAACAAACGCAAGACAGGAGACACCTCAATTCCTGACTTGAAACTATACTACAAAGCCAGAGTGATAAAATCAGCATGGTACTGGGAAAGAAATAGACCTGAGGATCAATGAAACAGATTAGAAGATGCAAACACAAGTACAAAGACCCTCAGCCACCTGATATTTGACAAAGTTGCTAAACATGTTCACTGGAAAAAAAGCCTCTTTAATAAATGGTGTTGGAAAAATTGGCTTTCCACATGCTGAAGACTGAAAATAGACCCACGGACCCACACCTATCACCACACACTAAGCTAAAATCAATATGGATCAAAGATCTAAATATTAAAACAGAAACACTAAATCTACTGGAAGACAAAGTGGATAAAAATCTTGGAGACATAGGGGTAGGCAAAAAAAATCATAAATAAAACACAAACTGCATGGGAAATACTTCAAAGAATCAACAACTGGGATCTCATATTACTAAAAAGTTTCTGCACTTCAAAAGAAATCAGAGTGAAAAGAAAACCCACAGAATGGGAAAGAATTTTAGCCAACAATCCCTCAGACAAAGGACTTATATCCAGAACATACAAAGCACTGAAAACATCAAGCCCCCCAAATTCAAAGACCCCCTCCAAAAATGGGCATCTGAGATGAACACACAGTTCTCAGATGAAGATATACAAATGGCAAATAAATACATGAAGAAATGTTCGCCATTACTGGTCATTCAAGAAATGTAAATTAAAACAACACTGAGATTTTATCTCACTCCAGAAAGAATAGCTGCCCTCAAGAAATCAACTGATAACAAAGGTTGGCCAGGCTGCGGGGGGAAAAGGAACACTGCTCCACTGTTGGTGGGAATGTAGACTGGTGCAACCATTATGGAAATCCATATGGAGATTCTCAGAAGACTAGGATCAGAAGTTCCATTCAATCCAGCTATTCCCCTCCTGGGTATTTTCCCAGAAGAACTTAAAAGTTCACATGACAGTGATATATGTGCACCCATGTTCATAGCAGCACAATTTGTGATAGCTAAATCTTGGAAACAACCAAAATGCCCATCAACTGCAGAGTGGTTGAAAAAAAATGGTATTTTTATACAATGGAATATTACTCGACTATTAAAAGGATAATCTTGAGGCCTTTATCAGTACATGGAGGCAACTTGAGAATATCTTCATTAGTGAAATAAACAAGACTCACATTAGTAAATATCACATTGTCTCTCTAGTGTAAAAAATAATAAGAATGGACAGAATAATGGTATCCAAAAAGTATAATAGATATAAAAGTATAATAGATATAGTAGATATTGTAAAAGTGAAAGGGAAGGAAAGTGCCCTAAAGGATATAATGGTATGTATAGTGTGTAAATAGATGACCATATTACTGAGTTTTTGTTAGATCATTGAACAGAAGAGTTTGTACTGTCAATGTTTGAGTGTGTAGCCATTTTTTATGCTTTGACTTGGTAACTTTAACAAGTATTGTTAAGTTAACAATATGTAATGTATCAAATAGTGATTTTATGTTAATTTTTTTGAACTCTGTATTCTACTTTTCTTCTTGTTTTTTCTATTTTGCCTTTTAAAATTTTTCTTTCTTTTCTCTCTTAAAAAACGAATTATGCAAATAAGATCAGCCACTAAAAAAAGGAAGAAAGAAAAGAAAGAGAAAAAAAGAAGAAATTAAGGAGGTAGAGAAGTTTTTATGTTCAAAAAAGTTTAGGGGACATTTGAGTAACTAAAATTATGTGTTTTTAATAACTGAAGGACTTCTCAGAGCCTTTAATATATAATATGCATGGCAAGGAAGCAATACTTGAGTTTTATTTCATTCTAAATTTCTTTTTTTTTTTCTTTTCTTTTTCCAAGACTTGTCCTGAAAACAGTATGTTATAAGGAAGGTATAATTTTAGAATTGCCTCTCTGGAGGTTCAAAAACTTAGGCAAACTAGATCTTGTGACCTCAACAACTACTTCTAAGATAACAATATGCAATACATTAACTAGTGTTAATTTCCTACTTTTTAAAAAAATTCTGCATTGTTTCTATTCTTTTTTTGTTTTTATTTTTAAATTTAAAAAAAACCAAGGCAAACTGTGTGGTCCAGGCAATGCTTCTACTTTGTGATGGTCCCTAGAACAAGGCTCCACAGAATAGAGGATTTAATTTATTTCAGTTTATACTTTTATTAGTAGGATTAGGTCAGAACTATAAAAAGTAGTCTGTAGCAAAAGACTGCTTTAGGACAGACAAATCTTTAAACTACTATCTTATAGCCAACATTGTGACTTAATTTTCTTCCTATTATTAACTATCTGTATCTGTAGGTGTATGTGCACAAGTGTGATCATATGTTACAAATGTCCAACTGTATTTTAAGCTATTCAGTAGCTTGAATTATCCCTTATGTTATTTCTTTGCTATTATGTTTACCATATTTCTTCTCTAGCCAGAGTAAGCATGCAAGAAGTACATAATTGATTAATTCAAATCAAGAACCTTTTAGGTATCTTTAAAATAAATGATCCAGGAAAATCATAAAGTTGGATAAATTTACAGTCTATCGAGGTTTTTATGATCAACAAAGATAATGTGTGTGCTGGGCGTCATGGCGCATAATTTAATCCCAGCACATGGGATGCTGAAGCAGGAGGACTGCCATGAGTTCAGGGCCAATCTGGGCTATATAGTGAGTTCAAGGACAGCCTGAAATACAAAGCAAGACCTTGTCTAACTGCCTCCCCCAACACACAGAAAAAAGCAAGATAATGCATGTAAATACTCGGTTTAATTTTTACTCATATCATAATTATGCTAATGTGCATTCAAGTTATTTGCAATTTAAGATTGTAGCAGTTTCAACCAGGAATTGTTGTTCAGAAGCTCCATTTCTTGACAGCATTTTGGTTATCAGGTTCTGGTGAGAGTCTCAACACCACGGAATGGGTCTAAGACTTGCATGTGGCTTCAATATACCATTTGGGAAGCCTGATTCAGTCTATCCCGTATTTAGTCCATTGTCAAAATTTGGTCTGTTTATTCCTTTCATGTACCCCTCATTTTTCTTTCTATGTATATCTGGGAAGACCATCTCTAGGTCTTTGGACTCAAAATCCCTCTGTTCTAGTTGTCTATTATTGAGCAACAATTTCAGCCCCAAATTTAGCAGCTTAGATCAATAATCACATCATTAATCTTCATAGAGTCTGTGAGTCAGAAATTTGGGAAGAGCTTGTTGGGGCAACTCTGGCTTAGGGTCTAGTATGAGGGTGCCCTATTTTGTACTGGGGCCTTGCACCACGGCACTGGGAACTGGATCAGCTGAGGCCAGCCTAGCTCGGTCAGTCTTCATAGAGCTTCAGAGCTTCTCTGCACAGGGGCTACTTTCAACTTCATCTCAGCATGACAGCCTCAGGGCAGGAAAACTGCTTACATAGCAGTAGTTTCAAGAAAGTTTCAAGAAAGAACTGCAGTAAGCAAGGTGCAAATATATCAGCCTGGAAAGATTCTTCCACTACCCTCTGTTAGTCACAAAAGTCCACCCAATTTCAAGAGGGACTATAGAGCAGGCCTCCCTATTGGAGTGTCAGAAATGGACTATAAGGAGATGTGGGGTGAGAGTTAGTTTTATGGTTATTTTGGAAAATACAATCTGCCATACCCTCAGAATTTTTGACATGATGCTTTGAGGGGGAAAAAAAACCCCAATAAATAGTTGTCAAATGAACAAAATAAAAGCAATCTGCCTGCAAATGTCTAAGTGAAAGACATCCTCCCCAAATCTAAAATGTAGTGAAAGGGTAGTGGTCAAAAATCATTGTGATGGCCAGTGGCCCATCTCTTGACAGTTACCCCACCTACTTGATGAAACTCATAATCATGTAATTTCAAAAACCATTGAGAGAAAGGTTTCATTAGTGCTGATCTGCCCTGTGAAGAACCATCTCTGCAGGCTGGCTGACTCTAGGTAGTGGGATTTGCATTATTGGTGAAGTCTATTTTCTTTTCTGCTTAACCTGTTTGCAGTAGCTATTGAGAATAAGCTAATCACTACCTTTATCCAGCCCCACATCCAGTCATTCTCCAAAGACCTGCAGACCATGTTAATAGATAACTCACATGTGTTAATTGTAGCTTTCATCAGCTCTGAAAATAAGGAAAGTCAAACACTTCTGCAAAGACAGAAAAGTGATTTATTACCCCAGTGCATTTCCACTGTGAGATAGAAATAGGCAGCAGTGCTGTTTGTGCAACTAATTGGAAGAAAGCACTCAGTGGAAGAGATGTCTTTAAATAAACAAAAACCCTCTACTGAAGACAGACTAGAATCACATTTTTTTTAAAATGGAGACCCTCACCAAACAATCTCAATCTCAGTTCAGGGAGAGAAAATGAAGCTGCTGATGTGACTGAATTTATACTACAGGTTAGTACTGCTTTATCTAATGTTGTCTATAAGATTAATAATAAGCAAAATAATTTAAGGATAAAAAAACAAAAAAAGTTTGAAATGGTGAAAACTTAAATTTTTTTTAAATAGACATTTTCTCAAATAGATCCCAATGGTATTCTAAACCAGCAATTTAAAACTTCTCTATGGGAATAAGCATTAAATAAGAAATAGCTCTGTGAACCATGCTGAGCTAAAAATAAATATTAACAGGTGCTTTTCCCAGGAGACTCTTCAGTACCTTTAATAAGCTAACATTTACTGTGGCTATTTAAAGAAGGATCACTGTTATGGTTTAGACTTTAAATATCTCCAAAAAGTCCTTATACGTTTAAAGGCTGGGCTTTTGAAAGGTGATCAGATCATGAGGACGCTACCCTAAAAGAAATTAATGTAGTTCCTGGGGGACTCAACTTAGTCCCTGTAAGAGTGCATTTTATAGATTGTGCTTAGGTTTCTTGTCAGATCATGCGATCCCTGCCTTTTACTTGCAGGCCTCTCTTGAAATCACCATCTACCAGGAGGGTTTCATCAGAACCCACATACATGTGGTCATCGCATTTTGGATTTTCAGCTTCCAAAGAGCTAAATAAACCTCTTCTAAAGTATCCTACCTCAAGTATTGTGATACAATCCTGAGAAATGGACTCATACAGGAAATTGGTACCAAAGAATAGAGTAGTGCTATCACAACACCTGAGAATTTGGAAGTGTCTTTGGAACTGGGTGATGGGCCAAGGTCAAAAGAATTTGGAGGAGCAGGCTAAGAAAAGCCTAGAATGTTGTGAACATCATGTTATGGGTGATTCTGATGAGAGCTTAGACGATGAGGAGACTAAGGGTAAGTCTCAGATGGAAGCGGGGGCCTTAATGGAAACTGGAGAGAAGACTACCTTTGTTAGAGGTAGTAAAGAATGTGACTGCCTGGTGTTGAGGCCCTACAATTTTATGGGGTACCAAATTTAAAAGCTATGGTTTAGGATATGGGGCAAAAAAATTTCTGAAGAGCAAGGTACTCAGGCTGTAACATAGCTATTATTGCCATTTTTCTGGAGATTTACAGTGAAACTCAGAAGCAAAAGGAAATAGCAAAAATATTTGTACAGGCTTACTAGGGAAAGAGAAAAAGACATGTATGGATATCAGAAAAAATAAAGCTTGTTAAAGGATTAGCATGGATGCTGAATTCTTGAAATAAATATTTGGGGTTAATGTTCCTATAACAGGACAAGCCTAAGAATACGGTATTGTTTCAGGGAACGATTCCCAGGAAATCTTCATCATCTTGCTGTCCAGGGTGTCCTCTGAATCCAGCTCCTTGCTTTCTGGCAAAGTGATCTAAGGCAACTACAGTTATAAATGAGGCAGGCTCTGCCCATGCCAACAGCAGATCTTGGTAGCATTTATGCGGTGCTGGTTCTGTGGGTGCACAGAGATATTGGGCCATTGTGTCTTCCACCAAAATTTCAAAAGAAAGCCTAGAAGCTAGGTAGAACTTTTGTGCACAGTTGAAGTGCCACAGAAAGCCCCTAATGGGGGTGATGTGTGTGGACTGTATGAATAGATTCATAACTGAGATTTCAAAGAGCTAAAGCAACCACCAGCATGCAACAGCAGTCTTAGAAAGCAATAGACACAGCCTTGCTTCCTGAGACATAGCTATGTGGGATGACACAGCTGAGAGTCAGAGCTACCTAAGACACTGGGGTTCAAGCCAACCTCAATGTATATAGCATGGTGGACTTGGAACTTTAGGATTTTGCGTCAGCCTTGCTAGGTCTTGTTCCCTGCCTCGCCAATGTATCTTAGAAGTAGATAACTTAGCATTTTATTATACAGGCTTACAATGGGAAGGCAGTTACCTTAAATCTCATGAGACTCTGGACTTATACTTTTGAATGACGATAGAATGAGTTAAGACTTTGGGAACAGTGGGGATAAAATGATTGTATTTTGGAGTGTGAGAAGACATGAACATCGTGTGGAGAATGCTATGGCTTAAATGTGGACTTTCCCCCCAACTGTTGGAAGCTTAATTCTTAGTGTGGCAATGGTAAAGAGGTGACAGAGATTTGGAGGAATTGGCTTCTAAAAGAATTAACCCAGTTCTTGTGAAACTCCAGGTAGTTTGCATAAGAGTGGGTCTGTAGAGTAAGTTTGGCCCCTGAATTGCTTTCTGACTTCTCATCTCACTATCTTATGCTTCCACTGTAACATAGTAGAAGGCTCTCACCAGAGCTGAGCAGAGCCACCACCATGCTCATGGACCTCCAGAACTGCAAGCTAAATAAATATTTTTTAATTTACACATTATCTGATTTGCTTGTAGAAGCTTAAGATCTAGCTGTTTTTCAAATTTGAACCTCACAGGCCATGAGGCTCTGGGTACAAACAAATCCCTTAACTAGAGGGTTAACCTAGTTAACCACTTGACACCTGCAACTCAGCATGGATTCTTTATTGTTATTAATTTTACATGCAGTGTGCACTATATATTATAGGGGTAGCTAAATCAGCCATGATTATATTCAGCAATAACAAAAAGCTATGGAGTAGCTAAGTAAAATAATTATTTTTCCTCATATAACAGAGTTTTAAGGTAACAACTCAGTGCCAGTAGAGTAGATTAAGGATTCCTCCATGGAATCTGCTTTCTTTTCTTGCCACACATCTCACAACCATTACTTTTGGCAAGTAGATCTTTCCTTTGATCATAAGATGCCAGCTACATCTATAGACAGGCACTGTAACTATATTCCAGGCAAGTAAATGGGGAAAGGGAAAAGTGTAAAGATCAATGTTACATGGACTTTAAGCTTATTTCCTTTATTTAGAGCCAGGAAACTAGTATTAAAAACTCTATCATAGATTTCATCTTTCATCACATTGGTCAGTATTTTGTTATATAATTACTGATTTCTATATGTTAACTTGAGACAATCAATTATTTTTTTTTAATTTGGGGTATTTCTACCACCAAATAATATTGACACATGTTAGATAATTACATTCTAGTCTGATGGAAGATTGTGGTTGTTCAGACCTTTCTTGAATAAACCTCAGTGTTCATTATTGTGATCATTTACTCTGATATGTCAACTTGATTTGAGTAAGAACAGCCTAGTAGACTAGTACATTCTGGGTGTGTGTGGATGGCTGCCATGAGGGCCAGCAGTTTGAGGGAGGAAGACCCACCCTGGATGTGGGTGTCACAAACAGCTGGCTTAGGAAGGGAAAGAAAAACAGAGTGTTTCCCTTTTTCTATGAAGACCTCCGGGCTTCACTGTTGTCTTTGGATGTTGATCTTTAGCTCTTTTCTTTCAGTCTTTGAGAGTGCAGACTCATCCCTTTCTGATACAGATTCACAATGGTGACTCTGCAGTGAACTTCTAGGCCTTAACCTTCTACTGCTGGATCATCCGGCTTCCCAGAATCAGGTGGCCATTTTGTATTCTTCTGTCTCTGACACAGCAGGTGCCCCTTGGCACTCTTCTGCTTCTGATTAAGTAAGCCTAATGAATAAATGTCTTGTAGTCCCTCTAGAGAATCCTAATAAAGTTACATCAGAGACGTCTAAGTTACCCTCTCACTTGGTCCTGTTGAGATAATTTCACTGCTTCCAGGCTTTCTGTTTTTGTCATTCACCAGGTCTGTTCAAACAGCATGTGTTTCTGTAAAGCAGAGGCCCAAAACTTTTGGAAATGCTCTTTTCATTGTGTTTCCCTGTCAATTCTAAAAATAGATTCACAGGAAGTCTTTCTGTAGGCTTCCATGAGTTCAGATAATTAGCCTGCAAGCATTCGTAAACTGCCTTGTTAGCTGGTGCTGTGCTAAGAACTATATTAAAGTCTAAAAAGGAAAGGAAGTAAGATAGCATCCACCTCCCTCATCCATATGGTGCCATCTCCCTGCTCATGATACCTTCTGTGCCCTCCAATTCTTGATTCTAGTTTCACAGCTGGTTCTCTGGGGACAATAACTGAAGGAAAATGCCAGAGGTGTACAATGAGGATGCAGGCAGCAGTGGGAAAAATATTTGCTCCTTTTTTCTCTACTCAGCCCTGAACATTTCTAAACATACCATAGTTTCTGTTCACTTTTGCAATCCTAGCAAGATAACATCAGTGTTTAGTGTGACACTTTCTTTTCGATGTGCTTTTAAGAAGAGGAGATGGTAAAGAAATCTTCTATCCTCAAGTATCTTTTTTGCTTATGCTGCGTCACTTCTTTTTTTGCTATCTTTAGAGCAAGGTGTGTGTGGGGGGGTGGAAATTCCTGGAAATGATGTGAATTCTAGGTAGAGTTCACCACTATCTTAAAGGAGGTATGAACTTGGGAAAATATGCTAGACTATAGATCTCTGTACTAGTTATATATTGCTGCATAACACAATTATCCCAAAACTTAGTGGATTTAGCAACAAACATATATTACATAAGAGTTCTGTGTGTTGAGAATCAGTGTGTGTAACCTAGCAAGATGTCTCTGGATGGAGGTCTTTCTGGAGGTACTATCAGGTTAGTGTTTAGGACTGTATTCTCATCCAAAGGATGGAGGAAGAGCTGCTTCTAAACCCTCACGTTACTGTATGGGTGCAGGGGCCTCAATTCTTCATTGGCTCTACTTGCTATTTTCATGACCTTCCCCATGGGCACCCTTACAGCATGACAAGCAGCTTCCCATCAGAACAAAGGGTCTAAGAGAAACAGAAAACTAAATCACAGTCTTTGTATATAACCTAACTTTGGAATTGGCTCCCCATCATTTCTGCCATTGTTCTCTTTGTTAGGAGGCAGTCACTAGGTATGGCTTGAACCCAATGGGGAGGAATTTCATGGATGAGCATGGATTCCAGAAGGTAGGGATCTTGGGCCATATCAGGAGCTGCCTCTTTATATCTCAGTCCCCTTTGTGCAAGTATCCTACCAGTTCTGGAAACCATGAATTTCATGATTCTAAAGCTATTCTTCAAGTCAGATCCAAAACCATGAGGGTCATGATGTCAGGAAGTATTTCTTTTACCCCTACTTCCTCAGAAGTACCAAAGGACATGGCCAAGTCTGTTTGTTCATGTATTTCCATCATTCAACAAATATTTATCGATCACTTACTATGTGCCATGGCCTACAACCAGGTGATACAAATATAACTGTAATCATGAAAGATGTAAGTTTTCAGTATTAAAAGTCTTACATTCTAGAATGGGAAAGAAATAGTTCTAAACAAATAAGCCTATAGATGGATAGGATACCATTACATAGATGAAGTGTCAAACTAGGCCTAAATCTTTACACCTATATTATAAACATTTTAATGATGTTAATCCACAAGGAAAGTAAACAAATCAGTTAGAAAAAGCTGAATATGATTGCAAGCCTGTTTTCAATAAAAATTTGAGAGAAAAAAGCAGGCTCAGTATCACAAGCTATCTAAGATCTAGAAGTTAATACAGAACAGTAAAGATACAACTTGCAAAATGTCCTCTTTAAATTACTGTCATTTCTAGTAATAGTGACCAGTGGTGTCTAGAGAAATTGGGTTTTCTCAAGGATTCTAGAAAGAACTGAACATTTATTTTACTTTTCTAGAGTACTTTGTGGCAAGATACACGCGTGCATGATTTGGAAGAAACACATGGTTTTTTTCTAACTAGCGCGGTACTGGAGACCAGGAGCCTGGGCAATGGAATGAGCCATCCTGGTGTGGTGGGGCTGCAGGGCATCAGCCAGGCCTCCTGGTGGAAATGCTTTCTAAGTTAAGCAGTAGTTAACATGACCTTGTAGGGTCTGGAATGTGAAGAAGCTGAGAGTCATTGAGAAGGGAGGATCGAACAATCCCAGATTTGTTTCTTGAACCGCAGGCCTATGAGAAAGCTAACACCAAGACAGTACAACAGAAAAAAACTCTGCACTGTATAGGATAATCATGAATTTCACAGCCCTTCTGAATGTGGCTCACTTAGTAACCTAAAATACCTCCAGGGGCTTCTCCCTTATTCATTCCTCTGTAGTTCATTTCTTCAGGTAGATCCTCAGAGATTGTGAAAGTCCAGGTAACTTCCATTTTTTGAATTCTATTAAAATTAATGCCAAAATATGGCCAAGAAAATGTTGATAGTTTTCAGATGCGAATATTTAACAAATTAGCATTTCAGTGTACACACACACACACACACACACACACAAGCACACTACAGTGACCATGTAAACCTGTCTGGAGAGAATGAAGGCTGCACCGGGGTCACTCACTAATGATACCCCAGAAATGGTCTCCTGCTAGCTGCCTCCACAGCCTCTTTTTCCTCACTACTTCCAGGCTAAGCTCTGTTCTCCAGGACAAAAATTCCTTCCTTTCTGATTTCAGAAAACACTGTTTCTCTGGAGGCATTAGGAAAAGAACAGCAGCCTCCCTCTTTGCTCTTTCCTTCTTATGCTATCTTGAGAGATATGAGATTCAGTTATCACCAGACAAGTAAAGAAATGTGCTTGACTTCATCTTTTTAAAGGAATGAAATGCAGAGCAGAGGCCTACAGACTAGAGCCTGTTACTTTTTCTGTATCTTGGCCATGTGACAGTTTTACAATGTGCGAGGAAAACACCATTCTTGTTCCTTGAAAATTTTTGTAGATGATGGTGAAGAAAATTCTTCCAGATCTTTGGTTTCTGTATTTGTTCTAAATTGGTAAATATGACCAGACCTATTGTTACCACTGTGAAAAGTTTTAGAACTATTGATTTTAACAGTGCTGTGGTCTGACTGTGTTCCCCAAATGTCTTCTGAGGAAACTTAATCACCTACATGATAGTATTAATAGGTGAAACCAGAAAGCACGATCTGACCCTCTATAAGGATTAGGGTCCTTCCAAAGGGACTTCAGATGGGAAGTTCACGTTTTTGCCCTCCACCATGTAAGACATAGTATTACCCCTCTCCACAGGAAGCAGAGAGCAGGCCTCTTCAATGTGCAACCTGCCCGCCCCTTGATCTTGGATTTTCCAGATTCTGAAAACTGTCTGAAATAACCTTTTGTGGTTTATAAGTCACCACATCTGTGGTATTTTCTTGTAGCAAGACAAATAGGAACAAGAGTACTTAGGTTTTCTATTTATTGCCATATCAGTTTTGCTAGGTTGTACCTTTATATAAGTATGTGCATTGCATGGAAATTTTCACTCTTTGGCATATTATTGTTTATAATATCCTTATTATCCTTTCAACAACTGTATGTTCTATACAGTATTTTATTTTTACTTCTGAGAATCAGCTACTAGCACTTCTGTTTTCCCTCCATCAGTCTTACCAAAGAACAAATTTCTTGTTTTATTGTCTTATTTTTTGAGATGGAGGGTCAGCTCATTTTTCATGGGGATTTTCATTTTCTAATAAATTTATTTTAGTTTTTAGGAATTAGTTCTTTACCTATATGCCACAAATTTTAATATGAAATGTTTTAGCATTGATGCAAAATGTTTCCTAAGTTTCATTATAATGTATTCCTTGACTGAGGCTATTATGAATGTATTTTTAACTCCAAAGCATAAGATTTTGTTGACCTCTTTATGGATTTTTCAGCATAATTTTACAAAATCTATGTGATAATGTTAAGTATGTAATTAATTTTATCAGTCTTCTATGTGTTTTTTGAAGAATGTTTGACAGTTGTTGAGCATAGTATTTAAATATGTCCAATAGATTAAATTTCCTAATGTTGTCATCAACTTTTCTACATTTCACAAATTTCCATTTGCTCATTACATATAGTATGGAAAGGTTATATTAAAAAATCTCTCACTGTGATTGGAATTTTGTTCCTTTTTGAAATACTATTAAGTATGTACAATAGCAAATTCTCCTAGTTGGTTGTGAATTGGACTTTTAATTATTTTAAAGTAACCTTATTTTCTCTAGTAATCTATCTTATATAATATGGCTATGACAGCTTTAATTGATGTTTCCTGGTAGATTTTTTTCCTTCTGTTACTTTCAGCCTTTCAATGTTTTTATATTTTAGGCATGTTTTTTGCAAATTACCTCTATTTAAACATTAGGTCATTTTAAGTCTATTTGGATAATCTTTTCCTTTTGACTAGAACAACACTTCTCTTGCATTTAGTGCAGTGATTGATAATTTATTTTCAAGTTTTGCATTTTCTAGCTCATGTTATTTTCCTGCCTTTTTCTTGGTAGCTATGGATAAATTACTGTATTTGTCAGCTTTCCCCTTTCTGGACACAATATCCAGTGCTCCAAACTTGAAGAAGGAAAGGTTTAATTTCTTTCAGTCCATGATCAGCTGGTACCAAGGTAGAGACATGAAGGTGGAAAGGCCTGGTGAAGCAAAACAGCTCAGTTCAGAGCAGCAAAAAGGTGCCTCAGTGGAAGGAGTGAAGGACCAGACACAGAACCCAAGGCCACACTGCCATGATCCACTCTGGGACACCAAAGTGTGCTCCACTAATCTCCGGGGCAGATCCTTGAGCTAATCAACTTGAAACTTCACCCAAATCACCACAATTACATTTTATGATTGATTTTTTTCCAACTAGGAGTTTGACAGTTACATGCTTTTTGTCTTTTAATCATTGCATAAATAACAACATCCTTAGGGCCAGGGATTTAGCTCAGCAGCATAAGCACTTGGTTGGCAAATGAGAGATTGTGAGTTTGATCCCAGTACCAAATAAATAAATAAATAATAAATAATTTTTTAAAAATAACAACACTCTTCTGAGACCTGCCAAAGTCAAATGTCAAATTTCATGTTTATTCACTTTTCTATTAGTACCAAGACATTATAACTCTTTTTTGAACTTAATCCACTCCTTCCCACTAATATGTCTCTGTCTCTGTATCTCTGTCTCGCTGTCTTTCTATATATTTATACATATAATTTACAAGTTTCAAATTTTTATTTTTGTTTTAAACAATCAACTTTCATTCAGATTTACAAACATATTTACCATTTTCCTTGTTTCTTATTCCTTTCTGCATCTCTAACCTTTCATCTGGCATAATTTTTTCAAAATTTGCCTTTAAAATATCCTTTAGTGTAGACTGATTTTTTTGGCAATATCTCTCAGTGTTTGAGTGCCTGGAAATATCTATCCACTTTTCCTTCTTTCTTGTAGAATATTTTCAAGGAATAAAAGTTCTAAATTAGAAGTTACTGTCTTATGTCAATTAGTAACAAAAATACATTCTGAGAAATGTGTGGCAATGTGATTTTGTCATTATGCAAACATTGGAGAGTACACTTACATAAACCCAGAAGGCTGGAGGATCCAAGATGGCTGACTGAGTGGTGGCCCTATAAGAGAGCCTCTCCGAAAGAAAACCAACTCAGATGCTGGAATCTGACAACATGGAGAAAGCCAGACAAAAGGAGAGGAATTCTCATGACCCAGGAAGAAACTGAGGAAAAAGAAAAAGAAAAAAAGAAAAAAGAAGAAGTGGGGATGGAGGGCTGGAGCTGGGCAAGCTGTGGTCGCTGTACTGGGCACATCTTAGAGTTAGGTGACTCACAATTGAGCTGAGATCATGGCCCTGCCGAGAGCGGGGATTGGTGAGTTTGAGACCCTCGGCTGGAGGAGGCGCTGTGCAGCAGGGAGTGGAAACAGCAAGTTGAGCTGTGTGAACTTTGGTGAGTGATGGGAACTGGATTCCCCAGAGTGGGAGGACTTGCTAGATGACATTTTGGAGTTGGGCAGGACTGGCTTGAATCAAAGTCCGAGTGGCATCAGTCAACAGCCCCTGGTCCAGAGCAGATTGGTGGGATCTGCTTGGGCTGGGCCAGGGCCCTGGTTGAAACCCAATAGCCAGGGACAAGTCTGTTCTGAGCCAGTGGCATCACCAGGGAACACACAAACTTGCTGAAGCACCCACTGGTTGACTGACATAGGGGGAGGGGCCAGCTCACAACATGCAGCGGACTGGGGGTGCAGCACTTCCCTAGTCAGTGTGCTGCAGGAAAAACTGTAAGCAATACGAAAGGCCCAGAGACCTCCACCACCCACCCGTCTAAAGGGGGCAGGAAACATGACAAGACAGAGAAACAGCAAAAGTCCTCCAACTGCCAAACCAGGGAAAGTGAGTTCAGCACAGGTAAATGCAGAGGAGGTTCAGGGCAGCAAACCTGTAATGTCAGAGACAGCCTCATCTGAAATAAAGAAATACTTCCATGACCTCATCTATGAATTTAAATCTGAAATTCTAACTCAGATGAAGCAAGATATAAGAAGATTAATAAAAGAAATCCTGGGTAATCCTCAAGTAGACACAAATGAAAGAAGAGAGGAACCCAGAGAAAGGAGAGAAGCCTTTGATGAAGAATATAAACATAATCTAGAATACATGAAACAGATCCAAAGAGAATATCAGGAAATTAAAAACTCCACTGACAGCTGGCAAACCTTTTAACAGAAACTAAAGGCAAACTCTCAAAACTTGAAGATACATTTGCAACATATGATCACGAAAGGAAGGATCTCTTAAAAATAACAAGGAACCAGAAAGCAACAATACAAAGGCTAGAAGATGACAAGAGGATTTATAACCTAAGAATAAAATATGTGAATAAAGAGTAGCAACAAATACAAATGAAATAAAAAGTCTATTCACAGAAATAATTAAGGAAAACTTCCCAAAAATAGGTAACGGAAGTGAAGTTCAGATAAATAAGGCATATAGAACTCCAGCCAGCTACAAACAAAACAGATCTACACCCAGACATATAATAATCAGGATCCCAGAAACCCATCACAAGAACAGAATATTAAAAGCAGTCAGAGAAAAGATACAGATTACCTATAAAGGAAAACTTATCAAAATCACAGCAGACTTCTCGATGCAAACTATCAAATCAAGAAGAGTTTGGAGTGAAATATTCCAATCCCTGAAAGAAAATAACCTCCAACCCAGAATGATGTACCCTGCAAAACTGTCTCTCAAAATTAATGGAGAGACAAGATATTTCCACAACAAAGAGGAACTGGGGGAGTTTGTAACCACCAATCCAACCCTGCAAAGAATACTGAAGGACATTCTAGAGAGAGAGAAGAAAATTACCAGGGTTCCAGGAACAATGGCAGAAAGGCCTCAAAGAAAGAGGCAGACAGTGGAATGAAGGAGAAAAGTAAACAAGCAACAATGACAGAAAAATAGCATAGCAGAGATATGACAGAGAAGATTGGTTATATCACTGTTTTATCTTGACTGATTTTATTTGAATTTGGTATGCCTGAGAGTATCAATTCTGAGAGTAGAGACAACTACTCTGAAGATGACAAGATTCAATAGGATACCCATTCTGGGTTTGATTATTAACTGCCTTTGAAGCCCTGTAATGTCTCCAATGTTTAGTTTTTATTAATAGTGTAAAGCAATGCTGTTTACTTATACTATGATTGATGATACAGACAATTTTATTGAAAACAGTAAGAGACATCATAGTAACTACCATAGATCACCTAGTATTGTGATTTTATATGTCCTTTTCATTTTGTGTTTCTCTAGGAATTTGTATTGTTGACTTGTTTTGATTTGTTTTTCCCTCTAATACAGAAAGGCTAGGTATACATGTAGAGACTTATACATGTGTATAACTTCTAAGTAGTTTACAAGAATGGATTATAGTTACTGTAAAGAAAAAAGAGAGGAAAAGAAAGTATTCAAAAGGATATAACTGCATGTATGTTTGAGTGTGTAGGATTGATAATCATATTACTAAGTTTTTGTTGGATAGATGAACAGAACTGATTGCAGTCTCACTGTTTGGATGTCTACTTTGTAGGCTTTACTTTTATAACTTGAACAACTACTTCTAAGAGAAAATACGTCATTATCAACTAGTAATTTCTTACTGGTTTCTATTTTTGGTTTTTGATTTTGTTTTGTCTTTGAAATTCTATATTATTTCTACCCTCTTTCTGTTTTGAATTTTTTTCTTTAAATAAAAAAACCCCAGATCATTATGACTTCTCTAGGTGACACACTTTTGTGAGACCACTGTCAAATATGTAACTCACTATTGACTGGAATATTATGAAGCACATGACTATGTTTCATTTGTAAACAAAGGTAAAATGCACTAAAAGGAGTCTACCTTCTATGCTCTTGAAAGAAGTCAGCTGTTTGTTTAGCTGCTGTTCCTCTGAATAAAATCTATGACTGCTTTTCAGTTTTCTTTTACTGTAATTCATTATGTAGATTTTGGAAGTCTTACTTTAGATTTGTTAAGCTTCTTGTGAACTGATCTCTCTCATCAGTTCTGGGCAATTCTAACTCATTACCTCTAATGTGCCACTGCTACAGTTCTAACTTCTCTATTCCAGGTAAAAAAATATATTAAGATGGTTCCCATATTGTAGGCCTTTACTTTCTTTTGTATATTTTTCAACTTTTTGTGGCTTTATGCGTCTTTCTGGTTACATTCTTCTAACCCATCTTTCTCTCTTTGGCTATTTAATTTGTTTCTAAACTTGTCCACTAAATTTTAAATTTTATTGCTGTGGTTCCTAGTTCTAGGATTCTATTTTTGTTTTACTGAAGGTTGTTTTCTGTTCCTTCAAATTTTATGCTGATTTTTTATCTTCTTGAATATACCAAACATTATTTTATGGTTTTGTCTGATAATTCTGATACTGAAGTCCCTGAAGATTCTGTTGTCTAGTGTTTTTGGTTGGCTCTGGCTCATGGTTTCTTTACCTCACATGTATTTATAAAATTATTTGTGTAAACAGCTTGAGGCATAAAAGTAAAGTTACTTCCTGCCAGAGAGGATAACATCAGCCAGGCAATAACAAATGTTAATTGTATAACACAACTTTAATCTAACTTTAAATTTTGAGGTTCCCATCAGTATTTAGTAACAGAAAGCAGATGCTCAGTCACTGTAAGATGCTCCATGACTTAAAGTGGGGTTACATCTCCAAAAACCTATCATAGGCTGAACACACATTATTGTCATCTGAAGGTGCAGTTGATATAACTATCCTGTAAACATCTTAATTTAACAACAAGAATGCGCTGTAGAACAGGGGTTCCTGAACACTTCAATCTGTTAGGAGCAAGCCACGTAGGATATGAGTGTTGAGAGAATATAGAAGAATTCATCTGTATGGATAGCCACTGACCATCAAGCGCATTCCTCCCTATTTTTACCTCCTGTCACATCAGGGGATGATTGGATTCTCATAAAAATGTGAATCCTACTGTGAACTGTACATGTGAAAAATTTATGTTGTGTGCTCCTTATGAAAACATAATGCCTGATGATCTGAAGTGGAGCTGAGAAAATTATTCTAGTGCTGATGGACAATGGCATATACAGATTAACATTAGCACAGAGGTGTTTTAAATTAATTTTATTGGCACTATATATATATATATATATATATATATATATAAAATGATTACATTTATCATAGGGAACTTGTACATGATATATCTTGATTCCTCTTTAATTCCCATTCCCCTCTCCTACCTTTGACCCTTCTTATTTACAAAAATTATGTGTCCATCCTTTTCTTCTGTTTTTTTTCTTTTCCCTTCCTTTCTTTTCCTCTCCCTTCTCCTCAATTCTTTCTCATTTGAACTGTTTATTATTTCACAATATTTATTACACATTTTGGTCCTTATTTACACTTTGAGTTTCTTATGCCAGAGAGACAGTGGGAGTATTTATACATGTGTGTCTGATTTATTTCACTGAACAGTATGGTCTCAAAGTGCATCCATTAATCTTATAAAAAAGATTTTGCAAAAGAAAACACCAGCAGCGTGAAGAGACAACCCACAGAGTGGGGAAAATTTTTTGTCAGTTGTTCCTCAGACAAAGGACTACTATTTAGAACATGTAACAAACTAAAAAAAAAAAATCATATCTCTCAAATTTAAAAACGCAATTGAAAAATGGGCCTCTGAGATGAATATGCACTTCTCAGATAAAGAAGTGCAAACAGCAAATAAATATATGAGAAAATATTCAACATCATTGGTCATTCAAAAGATACAAATTAAAACAATGCTGAGATTCCATTTCACTCCTGAAAGAATGGCTAATATCAACCTATAAAAATGCCAGGAAGGCTGTGGGAAAAAAGAAAACTTTATCACTTTTGGTGGTAGTGTAGACTGATGCAACCACTGTGGAAATTACTCTAGAGATTTCTCAAAAAATGAGGACTAGAGGTTCCATTCAGCTCAGCTATTTTCCTTTGTGGTATCTCCATGAAAGAATTAAAAACATCATACAATAGAGATATACTCACGCCATGTTTATAGCAGCACAGTTTGCAATAGTTAAATGTTGGAAATAATCCAAATGTCCATCAACCAATGAATGAATAAAGATGATGTGGTGGTTTTTTATACAATGGAATACTATCCAGTCACAAAGAAAGATAAACTAGCAGAGAAGTTTGACTGGACAGAAACCATAATAGATCAATTGCTTACAGACTCATCAGAATTCTATCAGTGAGTAGCACATGACAATTAGGCAGCAAGCTTTAAATCAGAATCTCGCATTTATTTTAGTCTTTGCAAGCATGGCCTGGCCATTGTACTATTTATGTCATTCTGTATTTTGGTGAGTTGTATAATTGCGGTGCCCTTTTCTGTCCATGCCGCGTCCTAGTCCATCCACGCCTTTGTGACAATCGCTTCTCCAGGAAAAGGACACCGCATGTGGGAATTGGACGCGGGGATCTTGGAATGTTTTGTACTGATAATTGTAATTTGTGTAGTTCACATGTGTATGTTTTTATATAATGCTCAATATGGAGTCGAGGGTGGAGACTCCAGGGGGGTTGCTGGAGGCCCTCTAGATAACCCCTTTGTGAGGACTGGTTGTGGGGTTTTGCCTTCTGTGAATAATGTGAGAGAAGTGAAAGAGCTCATGGAGGAGGATTT